>JAKUAD010000002.1:0-486260 GCA_030579095.1 Starmerella davenportii
GCGGCGCGTGCCGCCCCTCGAGGTCGACGGCGCGCGCGATGGCGCGGCGTTCCGGCGGCGGCGCGCGGCTGCAGACCTGCTCGCGCAGCTGCACACAGTGTACATCCTCGCCGCCGCGGGGTTCAGCGACCCCATTGCCGGGCCCGTTGAGTGGGAGAGCTACGCCGTTCCCAGATCGAACCTGGCCATGGAGCCGGCGCAGGAGCTTCTCGGCCGCTGCGGCGTGCCGGCGTGCGAGGACTGGCCTGCGGTCGCGCCGCCACGCCACGCGAACCCAGTCGAGTGGCTCGCGCGCTGGTATGAGCATAAACACGAGGTCGGGGTGCCTCGCTCGGCGTTTGACGAATTCCCGGATCTGAAAGCGCTGCTCGACGCGGCGTGAGCGGGCGGCTCGGCATCGCGCGCAGAGCACTTAGACCGCCCGTTTCGTGAACCTGTGCGACATCTAGCCCCCTGAGCGTCTCTTTCCCTCAATTCTGCGGGTCCTGTGCAGTATTTTCGCCCCTGTCCTCCCAGATGACCGTATATAGGGTACGCGGCACGCGGCAGGCCCAATGGCGCACCACAGGCTTTCTGCACGGTCGAAGCACCGATTGCCACCTAGCTAGCGGCCGCAGCGGCAGTGGAGCGCCGGTTCGCGGCCCGCGCGCCGGTGAAAAAACGGCTTCTCCATTTACCTAATCAGCTATGTTCAAAGCCAAAGACGTCGGCAAAAAGCATCTGGAGCGGAAACAGCCCACCGCGCGCAAGCGGCTTGGGCTGCTGGAGAAGAAAAAGGACTACCAGAAGCGTGCACAGGACTATCACAAGAAGCAGGCGCACCTCGCGCTGCTACGGTCCAAGGCGGCCGCGCACAACGAGGACGAGTTCGACTTCGGCATGGTGCGGGGGCGCACGCGCGACGGCGTGCGCGTAAAGGAGCGCGCGACGGCGCAGGTGCTCAGTGCGGACGCCGTCAAGCTCATGAAGACGCAGGACGACGGCTACATCCGCACGCTGGAGCAGCGCGAGCGCCGGAACGTCGAGCGCGCCAAGGAGAGCCTCGTGCTGGAGAGCGAGGGCAAGCACACCGTGTTCGTGAGCGACGCCGGCCGGCTGCGCGACTTCGACGCGCTCAAGCAGCAGCGGCAGCGCGCGAGCCAGCCGCGCGCGCCGCTGCCGGCCGACGTCGAGCAGGAACGGCTCAGCGGGCTGAAAGAGCTGAAGCAGCGCGTGGACCGGCAGCGCGAGCTCAGCGTACTGCGCCAGGAAGTCGAGCTGCAGCGCGAGCTCATGAAGAAGGGCCCGAGCATCCGGCAGGTCGACGCGGCGGGCCGGGTGTCGTACAGATGGAAGCAGGTGCGCAAGCGATAGCCGCGCGCGCGCCGGCGCGATGCATGTATTTATTCATTTAGAAACCCACGGGCGGCTTGCGGTTCGACACGCGCGTGAACTTCGGCTGCCGGTGCGCGCCCTTGCGGTACTCGCGGCCCTTGCGCGAGAAGATCCAGTACTTGTCCTTGGCCGGCATCTCGCTCTCCTTCGGGAAGTCGGGGCCCGTCAGCCGGTCGAGCTTGTGCAGCGTCAGGTTGCGCGCCTGCAGCCCGGCCGCGACCGTTGCGATCACCTTGTCGACCGCACGCAGCCGCCGCCGCTGCCGCGCCTTCTGCGGCTGGCTCATCTTGTACGGGATTTTCCACAGGTACCCGCCGAGTCGCTGCACCGTCGGAAACATAGCGATTAGTCAGGGCTGCCGCGTTTTGTGGCTGTTTCGCGCCTGGCCGCGCGGCGAACGCGCAGGATGCGTGCAAGGTTGCCGAAAGATTGGAGCCAATATGTGAGCGCCCTTGTGTCGCCCTTGATTTCATGGTCTGCGATTGGTAGCCGTACACATCCGTAGACGGCCAGCTCGCAGCGATCCACGTAGCCGTGCAAGGCCCGTGCGCAATCCACCAGTTGTATTTATTTGTTTTCTGCGCGACTTCCGCGTTCTTTTGCATCGGTGTCGCGCTGTGATTGCTTGTCCCGGTCGGCGTAGTACTCGCTAAAGTACGCACGCAATAATACGAGCAGAGATTGCGGCGCAGTCACTAGAAAAGTAAATTATGACCATTTCCGCCACGAATCATGCTACCTCGACGTGCGTGTCCTCAAGAGAAGCTGCGAGGACGTTTATGCAAGGAAGATATGTATGTGTGGATCGACTCCCGCTGGCGCTAACGCGGACTGCCCTCGCAGCCAGGAGCCGAGCAACACTGTCCATCTAGAGGGGGACTCTGTTGCGGCCGCAGCAGCAGAGTGGGCCAAGCCAGCCGCACAGCCAAGTGAGAACTAGATTTTACACGTATGCAGGCGTTGTACAGCACCTGCAACTTAATTTGCGCTCAAGCAGGGCATCTATAATATATTCGACATGCCGCTAAGCGGGACTCGCGGCACGCGGGTCCACCACCACCAGCGCACCAGTGCCCGTGCAGCCAAGCGCAGGAGCATGCGGCACGCACCCAGGTCAAAGGCGCGCTGCCTAGGGCCAGGTGACGGTCCACTTACTGACGGTGCCGTCCGCGCCGCCCGAGTAGACGGTATCCTTGTCGCCCCACACGACCGCGTTGACGCCGTCCTTGTGCGCTCCCAGCAGCTTGTCGTTCTTGCCCGGCCGGTCGACGCTGTAGATGTAGATGTTCGTGTCGAGCGCGCCCGTGACCACGTACTTGCTGTCCGCGGTCCACCTAATTGCGGTGACCTTCGACGTGTGGAAGGCCCAACGTGACGTCTTGAGGCTGTAATCGGCGAGCGCGTAGAGCCCGATCTTGCCGCTGGCGTCTCCGACGGCCACGTACGCGCCGTCCGGGCTGATCTGCACCGCGGACACGGTCGCCAGGCGCGCCGGCAGCGTGTGCAGGAGCTCGAGCGCCGGCAGCGCGTACACGGATGCCGCAGTGCCGTGCCCGACGACGGCCAGCTTCGCAGTTGCGTCGACCGCCGTGCCCGCACCATAGAGCTCGGCTTTGTGGCCGCCGACAACCTCAACAAAGTGCTCGGACACGACGACGACGGCGTCGCCGGCCTTGGCCGCGGCGACCGGCTGGTCCGACGCGTGCAGCTCGGTCGCGCCGTCGACGCCGGCGATGCGGCGGTCCCAGCCCACGCTGAGCAGGTCGCCGACGAGCGCGCAGACGGGCCCCTCGTGCGTGCCCGTCTTGACGCCGCCGTCCGGCGTCCACTGCACGACGGAGCCGTCGGCCGCGCCCGAGTACAGGCTGCCCGCGTGCAGGCCCAGCGCCGTGACGGCGCCCTGGTGCCCCTGCAGGCGCGCGAGCGGACGCTGCGTGGTGCAGGCGTCCCAGATGCGCACGTCGCCCGCGAGCGTCACGGAGACGAACTGCGCGTCGCTGACGGCGGCGACGCCGACGACCTGGTTCGCGACCTGCTTGTCCAGGGCGAACGTGCGCTCGAGCGCGTGCTTGCTGACGCTGGAGAGGCGCACGGTCGCGTCGGTGGAGGCCGTCAGCACGAGGTCGTTCGTCAGAAACGAGACCGCGAGGATCATGCCATCGTGCTGCGTGTCGATGAAGCTCTGGAACTCGCCGGACTTGCCGTCGTAGAGCGCGAGCTTGCGGTCCCACCCGGCAGTGACGAACGCGGCGCCGTCCGGCGAGTACGCGACGTCGGAGACGGCGTTCTGGTGCGTCTGCTTGGAGTGCGCAAACTTGAACGGCGGGCCCTCGTGGAACACGACGAGCCCGTTCTCGCCGGCGGTGACGGCACGCAGCGGGCGCGCGGGGCGCAGCGCGACGGCGTTGATCTCGCCCGCGTGGCCCGCGATCTCGCCCACGGCGTTGCCCGTGTCGGCGAGAAACGCGCACGCGAGGCGGTCCTTGCCCGCACCCGCAGCGACGATGCGCTGCGAGTCGGGGCACCACGCGAGCGCGTTCACGCGGCCGGCCAGCACGTGGTGCGTGTGCCGCGCGGCGTCGTCGCCCACGCGCCACACGTGCACCTGCCCGCTGGCGTCACCGCTTGCGACGTCGCCGTTCGCCGCGAACGCGACGGCGGTCACCGCGTGCAGGTGCCCGCGGTACACGGCACGCGCCGTCTGCGGGCTGTCGGCCGAGCGCACGACGACGACCTTGCCGCTCGCGTACGCGAACAGCCCACGCGCGCGGTCCGCGGCCACCCCCGTGCGCCGGGCGCGCTCGGTCCCGGGCTGCGGGGGGTACGTTTCAACAAAGGCAATCGGCATGTGGACGCTCGCGCACTGGCTACGCCTAGCCTCGGCGCGCGGGATACGACATACCGTTGGTCTGCGCCTGCGCGGAGCGCTAGTGCAGCTGCGCACAGAGTGCTTTGTGCGTTTAGGCCACGATGTATAAATATGAGAAGAGATTTCGACAACATTAGGTATATAAACCGCAGCAATTTCTGTCGAAAGTAGCTTTGCGTGCACAGAAGATACCTATGCAGCGCGGCGTGCAGGAATGCTAGCACTCGCGAATGCACCGAGTGACAATCACACACGCACGTCCATCTAAGAAGGACACAAGAAGGGCAGCGCATGCATCTAGTATGCGGCTCCTCACGGTCGTGGCGGCGCGGTTTCACGCACAGCAAACCCCAGCCACAAAGTGGTACAATCCCAACCCTGGAGAGAGCGACCAGACGCGTCGCCGGAGGCCTTGCGCGCGCAAGGACGGCCAAAAACACGGCAAACAAGCCCCGCACACCCAATGTTGCCTTGCAGCTGGACGCAGGCTCTACCTGCTCGAAGGTTCCACGCCACGTGTCAGCGGCGGTCTAAGTACAGCGCGCCACACGGGTCCCCATTGCATCCTCACTAAATGTCGTTTGTGCGCACACCACTGCGCGCGGCCGCCCGCGGCCGGCTCGCAGCCAACCTCTCGCGCGCACTATAGCGCCACCAGGCTGGCGTTAGTAATCACCACCTTCACGCGTTTGCAGCCGTCGCCCCAGGTTTCCGTAATGACTGACGGCGAGACACAGGCGCGCAGCGCGCCCGACGGCGAGACGCCCGCCGGCCGCGCGGCGGCGAAACCGCTGCCCCCGGCCAGCGCGGACGAGGAGCTGAACGAGGAGGACCAGCGGCTGCAGGAGCAGCTCGCGACGCTCGTCGACGTGCTCGCCGAGAGCGACGCGCAGCTGCACGAGCAGGCGCTAAACTCGCTGACGACGCTGATCCGCACGTCGACGTCGAGCATGACCGCGGTGCCGAAGCCGCTCAAGTTCATCAAGCCGCACTACCCGCGGGTCGCGGCGACGTGGGAGGCGTGGCCCGCAGGCGAGCTGAAGACGCGGCTCGCGGGGATCCTGTCCGTGCTCGGCATGACGCAGGGCACCGCGCTCGAGTACCGCCTGAAGGCCGGCGCGAGCGACGCCGCCGAGCTCGCGGCGTGGGGCCACGACTACCTGCGGCACCTTGCGCTCGAGATCGGCAGCGAGTTCCACCGCCGCGTCGAGGCCGCGGACGACGACGCGATGGACGTCGACGACCGCCACCAGGACCTGCTCTCGCTTGCGCTGCGCATCGTGCCGTACTTCCTTGCGCACAACGCCGAGACCGACGCCGTCGACCTGCTGCTCGAGGTCGAGAGCGTCGAGCGCCTGGCCGAGCTCGCGTTCGTCGACGCCGAGAGCCAGCAGCGCGTCTGCCAGTACCTCGTCGCGTGCGCGGCGTACCTCGACAGCGAAACCGCGAGCGCCGCGCTGGCGACGGCGTTCTCGCTGTACAAAAAGAGCGGCGACGCGCCGCAGGCGCTGCTGCTCGCGGTGCGCCTCGACGAGCCCGCGCTCGTGCGCGCGGTCTTCGCGGACTGCCACGACGCGAGCGTGCGCAAGCAGCTCGCGCTCATCCTTGCGCGCCAGCGCCGCTTCTACGACCTAGGTGACGTCGCACCCGAGCTCGCCGACCTCGCGAACAACACGCAGCTCGCGCGCTACTTTGCGTACCTCGTCAAGGAGCTCAACCTTGAAAAGCCGAAGCTGCCGGCCGAGACTCTCGGCGGCGGCGAGGGCAGCTTCTTCAAGGCGTACGGCGAGCGTGCGAAGATGAACCTCGTCTCGATCTTCGTGCGCGGCTTCATGAACGCGGGCTTCTGCAACCTTGGCGACGGCTTTGACGAGTTCATGGCCGTCTCGAGCCGCACGCGCAACGTCTGCGCCGCGGCCGTGCACTCGAGCATCGGCCTCGGGTACCTCTGGAACTACGGCGCCGTGCTCGAGCAGCTCGACGCCTACACGGACCCCGAGATCGAGGCCGTCGCGCGCGCAGGCGCCGTGCTCGGCGTCGGCGTCGGCACCACGGGCGTCCACGACGAGACCGATGCTGCGCTCGGCGTGCTCGCGGACTACATCGCGCACGGCGACGCGCGCGCGTCCTCGCTGCTCACGTCGGCGATTCTGAGTCTCGGCTTCGCGTACGCCGGCACGGCGCGGCCGGACCTGCTCGACCTGCTCGCGCCATTCGTCGCCGACGTGCAGGTCCCGCTCGAGGTCGCCGCGCTCGCGGCGCTCGCGCTGGGCCTCGTCTTCGTCGGTACCGCCAACGGCGAGCTCACGCAGACCGTGCTCGAGGCGTGCATCGAGCGCCCGAAGTCCGACCTCGCACACGGCTGGGCGCCTTTCCTCGGCCTCGGCCTCGCGCTGCTCTACGTGAATAACCCAGACAAGATCGACGCCGCCGTCGAGGCCGTCAAGGCGATCGACCATCCTGTCGCGCAAAGCATCGAGATCCTGCTCGTCATCTGCGCGTACGCGGGCTCCGGCAACGTGCTGCAGATCCAGCGCCTGCTTCGCGAAGCCGCGACGCGCGTCTACGAGGACGACGACGACGAGGACGACGACGAGGAGAACAGCCAGGAGGCGGCCTCGTCGATCCTCGCGGCGCTGTCCGCCGACAAGGACGCGGCGATGCCGGACCTCACGCGCGCAGCCGACGGCGACGACGCTGCCGACGCGACTGCGCAGGCGCCCGACTCGGAGGCGCAGTCGCCGTCTGCGGCGCAGCCGCCGCTGCCCGCGCAGCCAGGTGAGCCTGCGGCGGACGCTGCGCCGGCCGAGGAGCCCAAGAAGAAGGAGGACCCGGCCGCGCAGCACGAAAGTGCGAAGGTGAAGGCGCTTTGCACGCTCGGCGTCGCGCTCGTCGCGATGGGCGAGAACATAGGCGAGGAGATGGTGCTGCGCCACCTCGAGCACCTCATGCACTACGGCGACTCGTTCATCAAGCAGGCCGTGCCGCTCGCCATCGGGCTGCTATACACGTCGAACCCCCAAATGAAGGTGTATGAGACGCTCAGCCGGTACACGCACGAGTCGGACCTCGACGTGGCCGCGAACGCGATCTTCGCGATGGGCCTCGTTGGCGCGGGCACGCTGAACGCGCGCATCGCGCAGCTGCTGCGCCAGCTCGACGACTATCACGCGCGGCAGTCGGACCTGCTGTTTATGGTGCGCTTCGCGCTGGGGCTCGTGAACCTCGGCAAGGGCACGCAGACGCTGTCGCCGTTCACGTCCGAGAAGCAGCTGCTGAGCCCGGTCGCGCTGTCGGGCCTGCTCGTCGTCGCCGTCGGGCTGCTCATGCCGCCCACGAAGCAGTTCATGCTCGCGGAGCACCCGAGCCTGTTCTTCTCGCTGGCGCTCGCAATCCAGCCGCGCATGATCGTGACCGTGGACGAGGACCTGCAGCCGATCAAGGTGACGGTGCGCATCGGCCAGGCCGTCGACACCGTCGGCCAGGCGGGCAAGCCGAAGCGCATTACGGGCTGGGTGACCCAGGACACGCCGGTGCTGATCTCCGCGGGCGAGCGCGCCGAGCTCGAGAGCGATGAGTACGAGCCGCTCTCGTCGGTGCTCGAGGGCGTCGTCATCCTCCGCAAAAAGGAGCCGGAAAACTAGGGCCGCCTGGTGCGAGTGTAGCTATTTAATGTCTGTACTGTAGTGTGGCCCGTGCGGCCCGCGCAGCACGCGCGCTTATCTTGAACCTCGCTCTGAAAGTTAGCGCCCTGCCGGTATCTGCTCGGGTGTGCTGGTTCCTTGTTGGGTTTGGCTATGAGGAACCGCAAACCACAGCAGCAGCTGTTTCGCTAGACGCCCGCAAGTTGTCCTTTCTTTTGCGCGCACTTCAACATTGTATACCGCGAAATAATGCACAGTGTATTTTATGATTATGCATAGCAAAAGTGCATTGCAACAGTGCATTTGGTACAGATTCTACAAAACTGCGTGCAGCGTTTCCGTCGCTTTCAGCGCGCGCATTTCTGGCGCTGGCTATTTTTCTATACACTACGCGGCGATGGCGCGCTGTGAGGCCAGCGGGTCGACCTTTTCGACCTGCGCGCGCAGGTACTTATAGCTCTCAACGGCGTGGTGCACAGCGTCGCCGGTAAGCACCTTGTTTTTGAGCACCGAGTCGTAGATCCGGCCGAGGACGTGCGCGTCGACGCCGGCGTCCAGCAATGCGTCGACGACCCAGCCCGACGGCGCCGTCGGCGTGTACTCGACAGCGTACTGCTCGAGCATGGGCACCAGCTTCTCGGGGTCGAAAATGACGAGGCAGTCCTTATACTTCGTGCCCATCTGCGCAACAAGGTGCTTCACCTGCGCGAAGTGCGGCGCGCCCTCGCTGTAGCTCGTGCTGCGCTCCTTGTGCAGCATGTCCAGCCAGCACACCTCGACGATGACGGGGTCGCGCAGGTCGGTGAACTTGATCAGCTCGAAGCACACATCGTACAGCTCCATCGGGCGCGCGAACTCGTTGAACAAGTCGGTGGCCGTGTATATCCTCGTGTCGAGCCTGGGATCCGTGGATTTCGCACGGATGCTTGTCTGGATCAGCGCCAGGCCGAGGTACGCGCGGACCATTGTCGTCATCTTGTCCGCCTGCTGCGTATGCTGCGACAGCGCGCGGCAGTACGCCATCGCGCGGCTCAGGAACTCGACGCGCTGCGCAAGCGACGTCGCGAGGGGTCCGCGCGCGAGGTCGAGCAGCACGTCCACCGTTGCGAGCAGGTCTCCACGGCGCTGGTACCACCTCCAAAGCAGGTCTGCGATCCGCAGGTCCTTCGCCGCGCCGAGCAGCAGGTAGTTGGCCACGAACGGCGTATCGAGCAGCGCTACCTGCTCCTGCCGGCCGTGGTCGAGCAGCCAGTCGTACAGCGCGAAGTGCCAGACCTCGTCCTGGCTGTCGAGCATGATCGCGCGCGTCGGGTCCTTTGTCGCGGGGTCCACGAGCTCGGGGTGCGGTGCGAGCACCTCGGAGAAAATCACGTTGTACACGCGCGTCTTTGCCTGATATTTCTGCAGGCTCTCGCTGGCGGGCGGCGCGAGCAGCTGCTGCGACGAGACCGGGATCGCGTGCAGCTCGGCGACGTACGTGGACACGTTGAGCGTCTCGAGAACGCGCCGCTTCGGGTCCAAAATCTGCAGCGCGTGCTGCTCGGGCTGGTCCATCTGGCGCAGGTAGCCCACTGCAAGGTTCGCCGGGTCCTGCTCTGCCGCCACGGCGAGCGCGCAATTAACGGCGCCGCTGTAGAATTTGAGGTGGACGTAGTCCTTGACGATGTCCTGCAGCGTGTCGAGCTGGATGCTGGCCGCGGCTTGGCACACCAGCGTGACGCTGCGCGCGAGGCTCGCGCTGTCCGGCTCGCGCTGCTCCTTGGCCTGGTGGATGAGCTCGAGCGCCTTGTACTCGAGCACCTCGGCCGACGAGCAGTACGTTGGGCACGAGTTCTGGATGGTGGCAGCAATCGTGTCCAGCGACTCGCCTTGGTTCAGCACACAGTTCACCAGGCTGTTCACGAGCTCCCGGACGATCTCCGACTTCTCGTCCACAGTGAACAGCTCGCCGAACGTCATCTTGCGGAACAGCTCGAGCCGCTTCGGGTCGAAGTACGAGAGCACCTGCTTGGCGTTGTGCTTCGTGAGCACGAGCCGCACGAACGCGACGCCCTCTTGACAGTTTTTGGCGAGCCGCCCCAGGCACTGCAGGCCCCTGTACTCGGCCTGGCTGAGCACGGCCGCGTCGCTGCTGTTCGAGTAGCCGCTGCGGTCACTCATGCCCTCGCTGAACGAACGGTTGCGGTCGAGGAACGCGACCAGCGCACCGAGCTCGCGCTGCAGCGCGTCCAGCGCGGCGCCCGCGGGCGGCGCGTCGCCGGCCTGCAGCACGCGCGCCGTCCACACCGGCCGCAACAGACGCGCGAGGTAGAGTGCCAGCCCGTCGAAAAGCGCGCTGAGCCGGATCGACCGGTCGTTGAGGAACCCGGTATGTACCTGGTCGCGCTTGAACATGGGCAGCCCACCGAAGCGGAAGTACGCAGCGATGGCGTTCTCGCGCGCGTACCGACTGCTCGTGTGCGCGACGGTGTGCAGCGCGCCGCAGCAGGTCTGCATGGGTCCGTATACCTGCGCCACGGCGAACGCGACGTCTGCATACTCGAACCGCTCGCTGAACGGGCGCGCGTGCACGACGTAAAGGCTCGACGGCGTGAGCAGCAGGTCGACGCCCGGACCTGCGTGCGCCAGCAGCACCACGTCGCCGTCGACGGTGAAGAAGCCGCTCAGCTCCACAAACGAGAGCGGGTGGCCGGTGTCGTGCTGGTATGCGACGCGTGCGGTGTCAATGGCGCTGGAGAGCACCCGCCGCGGCGCCATTAGGATGTGGGCGGTGTGCGCACTGACCACACGCGAGCCCGGCAGCGCGCGGTACGCCTTCGGCTTCTCGGCCTGCGCCGTGCCCGGCTTTTCGGCGGCGGAGGCGGCGGGTACCGCGGCGGGTGCTGCAGCAGGTGCAGAGCCCGGCTGCGCGGCGACGCCGGTGTGCGGCCGGGTCTCCATGCCCGCGTCCTTGCTCTTCTCGCTCTTCTCGGCGGTCTTGTCCCGCTCGTCCAGTCGCAGCTCGGGCGCGGCCACCAGCTGGATCCCGGAGACTTTGATGCCCGAGGCGATGCGCGCGTCACCGCGGAAGAAGATGCGCGAGCCCGCGGCCGTCAGCGCGACGAGCCGCACGAACTTCGACTCCTGCAAGCCGACTGCGCACAGCGAGAGCAGCTCACGGTCGGCCGGGTTGGGCCGGTGCGTGCGCAGGCCGTGCACGATCTGCGACACGGACAGGTTCTTGACGAGGGTGACCAGCAAGCCCGTGGGCGCGAAGTCGTACACGTGAACGGCGGAGCGCGACGTGAGCACGTAGACGGCGTGCACGCTGTCGTCGATCTGGATGTCGCGCACGCTCTCGGCGTCCTTGCTGACGGTGTGCGTGCCGAACAGTCCACCCAGAAAGCCGCCGAACTCGCCGTGGCATACGCGCTTCGCCTTCGCCGAGAACCACGTCTCCTTGGCGGCGTACCGGAACTCGAACAGGGCCGTGCCAGTGTTCGCGCACGTGAAGAATATACGGCCGCCTGCGCTGGTACGGATCGTCGGCGCGCCCAGGCCGCTGATCGAGATCGCCAGGTCGGTGTCGAATAGCTTGTCGTCCTTGTCAACAGCGTACAGCCGGATCTCCTCGCGCGCGCTGACAACGAGCACGCGCTCGACGTTCTCGGAGAACACGCTCTTGTTGGCCGGCATGAGCTCCATCGCGTCGACGGCGTCCGAGCCGAACCGGCGCACGCGCTCGCTGCCGAGGTTCCAAAGGTAGGTCTCGCTGTCGCTGCTGATGTAGAGCGTGCCCTTCTCGCCGAGCCCCACAAATCCGACGCGCGCGTGCTTTGCGAGCAACGGCGCAAGCGTGGGCGGCAACGGCTTCTGGGCGACGCTGAAGGGCGCATATACCTTGCTCTGCCGCAAATCCGGCGCACAGTGGCACTCGACTGTCCCCGACGCTGCAAAGTCGGCAAGGTCCGGCGCGTGCTCCTCGCGCTGGAAGTATGGCTGCAGCAGGCTCGCGCCCACGGGCAGCGGCCACGGCTGCGACTGCAGTGCGAGCGACGCACTCACTGTGCCGATCTCCGCCTGCGCGCGCACGGGCGCGCTGCCGTACTGGTGAACAAGCGACGGAACCGACATGGCGGAGAGTGCTATGAGTGTGACTTTTGGTTACTAACCGCTCGCGAACGCGCGCACGCTGCCACACCAGGCGCGTACGCACGCCGTGCCAGCGTTGATACACGCTAAAACCACTGAAGCCGCTGTTATGGCGGCGCAGTTTGCAGGGCCCGCTTAGCACACGCCTCCGCCGCCTGCACTATCTAAGTTATATTTCTTCGCTATGGCATGCACATGTGCGCACGCGTGCGAGGGTTAAATAATAGCGCGTGCGCACGCCGAACGACGCTGCAGACTGATAAAGTCGGCTCGCGAGATCAGGACCGCTGGTCGCTCTGCACACGACGCCCAGCGGCCGTACCCAGTGTTTACAGTAAGTGTAGCCGAAACCTGCCCGCGGCGCATCGCGCTACGCAGGGCACGCCGTTACATAATTACACGATACGATCTAACGCAGGGAACGCACCTCAGCCGGTGAGGTGTCACCTGGCATTTGGCCGGCAGCAAGCCCGCTGTGAGGTGACTGACAGCACCTGCTCGCAGGGCCAACAGACGCAGCAAAATGAGCCGAAAATTGGCGGGCAAGGCCGCGGGGTTTTCCCGACAATTTTCCTGCTTGAAAAAAAAATCGTATCCGTGGAATACGCGCGCGCACATATGCACACATGCCTGCGGCCTCAGAATGACTCACATTTATGGCTGCACTGATAACCGCATATCGCGGGCTCGAGGGGGGGCCCGAGCGGTGTAATTGCGCCGCATCCGATTAAAAAGTAGCATCGGGGCGGTAATTAACCCGCAAGGCGCAAGGCGCCGGCGGTTGTTGCGAGCTCTGCAGAGCCCGGTGGCCTTGGACCTAGCCCTAATGCCGAATGACGAAAGGCACCTGGCCACTCACACCCGCCCGAGTTGCGCATCATGCATGAAAATGCGGAGAGAAATGATAACATAAGCACGCCTGTCGTTGGCTTTATATGGCCCGCCGGGCACCGCTTGGCTAGCCTTTTTCTTTCTGTATACACGTACAGGGCTACCGGCGCAGGCTTCTCTCATCCTTCTCCCCCCTACGTAACCGTATCCACCTATCGCCCGCTGCCCTCTGTAGCACTGTGTTTATGTATAACTTCGCACGCACCAACACTTACCGCTCGCTGCGGCTCTCGCTGCGCGCGTACAGCACCAAGGAACCCACTCTCAAAGAGGCGTTTGCGGCGTCGCTGCCGCACAAGATCGAGCAGGTCAAGGCCCTGCGCAAGGCGCACGGCGACGACAAGCTCCAGGATACCACACTGAATATGGTGTACGGCGGCCAGCGCGGCATCATCGGGCTCATCTGGGAGGGCAGCGTGCTCGACCCGGAGGACGGCATCCGGTTTCGCGGTTACTCAATCCCGGAGATCACGGAGAAGCTGCCGAAGGCGCCCGGCTCCACACAGCCCCTGCCGGAGGGCCTTTTCTGGCTCCTCCTCACGGGTGAAATCCCGACGGGCGCGCAGGTGGCCGAACTTAGCCGCGAGCTGCACGCGCGTTCGGCCCTGCCCGAGCACGTCGCCGCGATCCTGAGCCATGCGCCGAAGGACCTGCACCCGATGGCGCAGCTTGCGATCGCTGTGAATGCCATGGAGTCCGAGTCCTCCTTCGCCAAGGCGTACGACCGCGGGATCAAGAAGAGCGAATATTGGCAGTACGTCTTCGAAGACTCGCTCGACCTTATCGCTAAGTTGCCGACCGCTGCCGCGCTGATTTACCGCAACGTTTTCCATGACGGTGTCGTCGCCCCAACGGATGCGTCGCTCGATTACGCCGCAAACTTCGCGAAGCAGCTCGGCTTCCAGGGCGAAGAGTTCGCCGAGCTCATGCGGCTCTACCTCTCGATCCACTCTGACCACGAGGGCGGCAACGTCAGCGCACACACGACGCACCTGGTGGGCTCGACGCTGAGCTCGCCGTATCTGTCTCTAGCCGCTGGCTTCAATGGTCTTGCAGGCCCCCTGCATGGCAAGGCGAACCAGGACGTGCTTACCTGGCTCACGAAGATGCAGGAGGCCATCGGCGAACACGGCGGCAAGGCCGAGGTCGAGACATACCTCCGCGAGACCCTGGCCGCGGGCCGCGTCGTGCCGGGCTACGGCCATGCTGTGCTGCGCAAAACCGATCCGCGTTACATGGCGCAGCGTCTGTTCGCTCAGAAGCACCTGCCGGATTTCCCGCTGTTCAAGCTCGTCAGCCTCGTCTACGAGACAGCGCCCAAAATCCTTGGCGAAAGCCACAAAATCAAGAACCCGTGGCCCAACGTTGACGCCCACTCGGGCGCGCTGCTGCAGTACTACGGGCTCAAGGAACAGTCATTCTATACCGTTCTCTTCGCGGTCTCGCGCGCGCTCGGCGTGCTCCCGCAGCTCATTATCGACCGCGCGTACGGCCTCCCCATAGAGCGCCCGAAGTCGTTCAGCACAGAGAAGCTGGCCGAGAAATTCAACTTCAAGCTTCCGTAGAGCGGATACAGAACGTATTCCCGCTACCACTCTAGTGCGTTTGGTATGTAACTTAGCATGTGCATTTGCCGGCTGTTCTTTATGCGTCTACGGCTGTGCGTAGGCGGCTCTGTGTCCGCAGATGCTGTAGGCAAACGTGATAGCTATGCCTGCGGGGAGCGTTTGCGCTAACCTAGGCGAGGTCGCAGAGTGCGATTGCACAGTGTAGAGGCGTGTGCACGCAGGATTAGCTTGCGGTGTGTGCTTGCAGTACTCGCGACACCTCATACGTCTGCCCGTGCTGTTTGTGCTGGCACGATATTGACGTGCCGGCACAATGTGCACTATGATAGCGTTTGCCCGGCGCCAGTGCTACCTGTGCGTATATATGTGCACACATGCGCCTTGCGCGCTTGCGCATACGCACACGTAAATCTTTCGGTGGCGTAACGACGCGTGTCGCGTCGTGAACGGCGAGCGCATGTGGGCGCGCAAGCCGTGCGGATGCATGCGGTTGGGGCAATAGCGGCGAGTGGCGCGGGTTAGGCGGCGGCCATTGCTTCACGGGCAGCCACACGCAAGCTGCTGCACAGGGCGAACTCGAGGCGGCCTTCGACGTGCCGGCGCGAACCTCGTTCGCGCCCATTTGATGATTATGATGATGTATTCTACTCGCTGTTATGATGGGGTGTAACTAATTAGCGCCGAAAGTGTTCTCGCCGGAGTAGGTCACATACAGGAACCCGTCCTTGTCGCGATGCTCTTCATATATGGTGCTCATCAGCGCCGACGTAGGCGGTAGGACGTCGTTCACAAAAATGAATATGGCCTTCTCAGGCTCCAGGCGGATACGCTTGCGGATAACGTAGACGAACTGGCCGACGGTGAGGTCTGCCGGGACGAGATATTTGCGCTTGTCAATGCCATCGATTTCGGACTTCTCGACCTTCTCACAGATAACGGGAATGCGACCGGAGTACTTCTGGCGAATGCGGTCCGCCTCTGCCTTCCGCGCCTCGAAGGAGTAGTCGTCTTTGAACTGGGAACGCATTGAGTTGATGGAAGCTGCTCGCGGGAGATGCAGGATGTCAGGTAGCGTTGACTAGCTGAGAGGAGCTGGGGAAATGAGTAGGGGGGATATCTAATATCTGGGGGCAAGGGCACATGCAGGGCAGGGGGTGGCGTCGGCGGCAAACACTAGATATGGTGTCAATCTTTGGGTTGAAGTGCGCCTCTGACGTGTTTCACCCACGATGCTATCGTGCGTCATATCTCGGCTCTCGTTGTCGGGACACGGCGACCGCAGGATATCGCGGCAGACTAACGCCAGTACCACATTCTAGACGTGCGGTGCCTGTAGCTCCGGCCGAGCGTCGTGCTACCGTATGCCCTGCTCACGAAGTGCGCTCCCGTGCGGCGCTTATTTTCTCAAATGCAGACGAGACAGGTGCATGCTGCGCGAACCGCGATCACGCCCACACACGTAGTGGCGAGCCATTTCGCATTGCTAAGCAAAACCTAATCGCGGGTTCAAGCGCGCTCGGGATATCGGCATACACCTCGCAGAATCGAGCCGGAATTTCCTGCACGCGAATATATAATCTATGTATTTGCGAAGGTACTGTTGTTGCAGCTTGATTCTAACCGTGGCGGCCATGCGGCTTATTCCAGTAATGATAGCTAGCAGCGGTCTACCGTATCGTAAGCGCGCGCTATACTTAGAAACTTAGATTTGGCTGTAACCAGCAACATGTCCAGCTGAACGCGGTTTGAGACCTGCGGGATAGTGCAACTGTTGCCTTGAGCAACGGTGTCGAGTTCTCACTCTACGACAGCGCCGATTGCGCAGAGCGGCCGCAGCCGTCAGAGCGTATCGTGCGGCGAGTCGCGGTGTGTGGCATGCCATGAGAGAGTGTCGTAGATTTTCGAAGCTGCGCGCGGCAACGGCTGCAAAACGCGGTCGCGCAGCTGCCCTTACATAACCAGCGAATGGCGGCGGCGCTTGTGGTGGCCAAGAACGTGTTAGTCGTGCTCGGGCTCGTCGGCTGCGCACTATCATTCTTCGTGTCGTATGCGATTGCGTGGGCAACGAGTCTATGCCTGCCCAGTCTGCGGCGTGTCTGGCTCGAGTACCTCAAAGCGACATACTCGCAGGCGTGCTTCGAGGCTATTTGGTTCACGTCGCCGTCGCGCGCGAAAATCTACTCCAGTAGCAGCGGTGTGCGATTTGAGGTCGTGAAGGGACAGGTGCGCGCGACGATGTGCCCGCGCGCGGTTATTATGTCGAACCATCAGACGTACGTCGACTGGGCGTACCTATGGTGGCTCGCGTACGCCGCCGACTGTCACTCTGCGGTGTGTATCATGCTGAAAGAGTCGCTCGGCAAGATCCCCATCTTCGGCTGGATCATGCACTGCTTCCGCTTCGTATTCTTGTCGCGCAACTACGCTGACGATGAGCCTGTGATTAAGTCGCGCATTGCCGAGATGAACGCGCGTCCGAAGGATTTGCTGTGGTTTGTGATGTACCCCGAGGGCACTGTTGTGAACAAGGAGACGCACGAGCGTACCGAAAAGTACGCTGAGAAGGCCGACATCCCACGGCGACAGATCCCGAAGCACATGCTGCTGCCGCGCAGCCGCGGCCTGCAGACAGTGCTACAGGGTCTGCACTCGTCGACAAAGGTCCTCTACGATGTCACTGTGGTGTACTCGCCCGTCTCGGCTGCGGGAGAGCCCGCGGAGACGTTCTACTCGATGCCCAAGACGTTTTTCCGGTCCGAGGGCGCACCAGTCGTGCAGTACCACGTGCGCGAGTTCGCCATTCACGAAATCCCTTACCAGAACGATGAGGAGTTCGCAGAGTGGCTCCGCGAGCGGTACGTTGAGAAGGACGAGATTTACGAGCAGCTGAGCTCGGGCGCGCTGGAGAGCGAGCTGCGAGCAGAGGGTCCGATCAAGATGCGCTCGCTGTGGAATCTGTATGCCTGTTTCAACATGCCGGTTGTACTCGTGCTTACGGCGCGCTTGCTGTACAAATTCCTGCGATAGGTGCACGTTAGATGACCATCCACGATCCTTAGTTGCTAGTACCACGTAATGAAAGGCACGCGCTAGTGCGCGCGTGCTTTGATAGAGACATCTGTCTTCTACGGCTCTCTTTCCGCACAGAAAGAGGAAGCACGCTGTATGGTGATGTCGAAAGCGTGCACACGTGGTAAATGTGACGATACGCACACGATATACTAAACGTAGGATACCATACCTGCATTGCGCCAAGTGATAGCTCTAAGGTCCTGTAATATCAGGTTTGGCATTTACTATGTCGTAGCTAGAATCTTGCATCGGCCTATTTTAGACGCTGGCGAGCCCAATATATATAAGGTCGAACGTGCGGGCACAGCTGTAGACACACGCGTATGACAAGAGCCAACAAGACGCCTTGTCTGATCAGTTGTGCTTCAAAACCCGATGGCCTCACCAAGCATATATAGCACGCGTCAGTATGCAGTACACATGACATTGTTAATATAAGTGAAGGGTTAGGGCTATATGCGCGGTCGCGAATACGCGGGTGCACGATCGTCGTTTAAAGCCGCTGCTTAGTGGCGGGAGCCATTGGAATCAATTCTGCAAATAAGAATAGATTGTTGTAATTTATATAGTGATGTCTTGCTGGGTATATCTCTGCCGCCCTCTCTGTAGCTCTCGAACGTCGTCTATTGATGGCCTCTTCTCTAGGCCTGGTCCGCATTCCGCTATTTCCAGCTTGTCGAGACGCGTCCAGCTAACCCATTATGCTGAGGAATACATAATGCCGAAGGGTGTATACACCGTCGCTTCCTTGTAGTCTAAGGTACATTGCTTGGCTTCATAAACCATTGACTAATTACAGAGACAAGGTGGGCTTTCTGCAATGGCTCGGTGAACGTATCCGCCGGGTTGTACTTCCCATCGACCTCAGTTAGAGTGAATTTTTGTTCCAAGCAGAAGGTCGCACTCTTAGGTATGGTGTCGTCACTCGACTTAGCGTCAATGGAGACCTCCATCGATGCGTTGAGTTGATCAGTTTCGGTTTCTAAAGTTAGGGGATTCACTTCCCGTTTCATCTCTCCTCCCGTCTTTAAGCCATAGAACTCGGCTTGTTGAATGTTCGTGAGCACATGCTTGTCTGTCCTGGCTTTCCGTAGAATAAGAGACTTTTCAAGAAACAGACAGAAGCGAAATAGACGGTGCTTCGAGAACTCCCTGAGGTGGGACCGCTGCACAGTAATTCTGGGGTTCCATGGTATCGTCTCGCTTGATGATAAGTTGGGCTTCGGATCGTGAGAGAGATACTTCAACACTCGGAGTAGCATTCACCAGTGTATTCTTTGGAGCTGATTGTTATACTGACTCAGATAGGACGTGGCAAATAGGATATCGGGTCTCGTATGGCGAACAAGGGAGTTAAGAGAGCCTACCCCTTTTCGAGATCGTTGGTGCGTCCGCCCATCCACAGATTGATTTATAAACTCGAGTTTATCGGCGTTTTGCCGCCCGCCTGGATGGGAGTGACTGACTTGACTAAACTGAAAGACACTAGTTCCTGATAGTCAATGCTTGTCGCTAGAGCAGAATCCCCCGGCAAGCGCCTTACTAAATTGATTGAACGATTCGCTTTTTATCTCGCTTCTTTGAATTCGAGATTGCTCAGTAAAGTTACAAGGGAGGAACTGTGCTTGGTTGCGGATGCGATGCAGCCCTCTGGCTACGCACGCCTTCAGCCCGCCCCAACTACTGCATCGTATTGAAGCTGGTGCAAGCCGGACCGAGTCAGACCTAGTACCTGCCGAAAACGCATGAATACAGCTGTTCATCTATCTATCTACTCTAACGACGAGGCGCCCGTAATGATATCGACGAGCTCGTTGGTGATGACGGCCTGGCGCGTGCGGTTGTACAGGATCGAGTACTTGTTGATCATGTCACTCGCATTTTTCGACGCGTTGTCCATGGCGTTGCGGCGCGCGCTGATCTCGGCGGCGTGCCCTTCGGCCAGCGCATAGAGAATCTGGTTCGCGAGCCCGAACTCGGCGAAATTGTGCGGCGCCGCGTCGTCCTCGACCTCGAACGTGCCGGTCTTGGGCGCGGCCGCGATCTCCTGCTCTGTGTACACGTCGGCGATGGTCGGCTCGAAGCTCACGGAGGAGGCGAACTTGTTGAAGAGCAGCTTAATGCTATCGTACTTCCCGAGCTTCTCGATCTCGTCTGCGATCAGCGCGGCCTCGGCGAACGTCGGCGCCTCCTTGCCCGCGCCGCTGAACGTCAGCTTGATGCTGGACGCGTTCGTACGCTGCAGCTGTGCCTTACTCTTGTCGCCGACGACGACGAGATCGGCTCCGGCATGCTCTGCCAGGAACGCACGCGCGCGGCGCGCGATCTGCGAGTGGATCGATCCGCACAGGCCTTTGTCGCTCGTGAGCACCACGAGCAACGTTTTCTCGGGCTTCTCGGCGGCCTTAACCTCGGCGGCCTTGTCGAGCGCGGTGCTGGCGTCCTCGTACACGCGCGCGTTGCGCATCGCCTTGTCCGCCTTGGACATGCGCGTCGACGCAACGATCATCATCGTGTTCGTGATCTTCTGGATGTTCTTGATACTCTTCAGCCGCGTCTCGATCTCACGCAGCGTCGCGTACGTCCTTGCGCGGGGGAAGGCGCGCGGCGCGCTGCGTAGCGCGAACGCAATGCCACCTCGTGCGATCATCGTTCAACGGGCACTGGCGGAGCGCGTCACGTGTGCGCGGGCCGCTTATAGGCCAGTTTCATAGGCTCGCCAATGTATGTACACGATATTGCTAGTGTCAGCTGAGGGTGCTCGCTAACAGGCGCAGGCAGTAATGGCAGCAGCAGGAAGGCAGCGGCTGTTACGAGCGATGTGCACTGAGTGTCATAACTGCACGGCGAAACATGTCTCAGAGCAAAGGTATCGAATATTCGTGCAATGTAGGGGCACTAAGCCTGTCTAGTATGGCAAACATAATGGTAAATGCTACTCTCCTCAACTGATACATCTGTCAGGGTGCCGCTACCAGGTGCCTCCTAGAAACAACCCACCCATTTAGTTCTTACCAACTTCAGAACGCATTGAACAAAAGCTGCTGGAATACGACCGCTACTTGTCTATCAAGTGGTGCCCTTAACTCGCGCACAAGCAGTATGTGGGTGCATCTTTATAGACCTGATGCCTCCGCACTACAGCAAGCAAGCCCACTCCCAGCGATATTAACGTCTGGAACTCTAGATTTGGAATCCTCGCGTTCCACCCGTCGTAGGCGGAGCCCGGCACAGTCAAGTAGCACGACGGCAGCCGAGACGAAGTCAAAGCATAATAATAAGTAGACGCTATGCATATTACACGTACTTGTCGTCAGGCGCACGGTACAGTCCAGGTAGCGCTATAATACACGCCGTCAGTTTTCAGCATTTTTAGCCGACTCGGTCTCCGCGGGCGGCTCTTCCGACTCCGCAGCGCCGCTAGCAGGCGCAGATTCGGGCTCTTGGGACTCGGGCGCGGGCTCGGGCGCCGACTCTGGGGCCTCAGGAGCTTCTGCGGACACAGCCGCCTCGGGCTGCTCGGGCTGCTCGGACTGCTCGGCGGTCTCGGCAGCCGCGTCCGGATCCTCAGCGTCCGGGCCGTCCAGCACGAGCGCCGCGATGTTGGCGCGCCCGTCGGCGGTCAGGGCGTCCTTCCACAGCTTCACGCTCTCGGCCGTGGGTACGCCGTATGTCAGTGCGAACAGTGCCGCCTCGGCGTGGCGTCCGGTCTTGTTTAGGAGCGCCGTCGCGCCCTGTACGTCACCAGCGGCCCAGCGCGCGTCGAAGGCCACGTTGTTGGCGCCCAGGGACTCGGCGTCCTTAGCGACCTGCAGCAGGCCCTCGGTGTTGCCCGTCGAGCTGTACACGAGCAGCAGCGACTCCAGGTCGTTGGCGTTCTTGAAAGCCGACTCCGCGCTCGTGATGTCCCACGCGGAGAGGTATTTGTCGCCGAGCTGCCGCCACTTAGCGCTCTCACCCAAGGAGATGCTCTGGGCCGCGAGATCCAGCCGATCCAGCGCGAGCGCAAGCTCGAACTTGTGGTTCGCGTCGCGGGTGATCTTGTACGCGAGCTCCTTGTATCCTTCGGACTCCAGGAACCGCGCGACCGCAGTGCGCTCGTGCTCGGGCACCGCAGGTAGCAGCGTCTCTGCGGCGCTCTCGGCGTCGCCGCGCAGCACCGCGGTCTGGAACTCGACGACGGCCACGGAGAGCGCGTGCGAGGCTACTTTGACGTCGCGGTCCGCGAGGTAGACCGCGGAGTCGCGCGCGAGGTAGCGCAGCAGGTACATGGGCCGGTCATAGTGGCTGAGCGTGTACGTCTGCGTGCCTACGAGGTAGTTCAGGCGGTGCGACGCGGTCGTGTAGACCATGCAGTCGCCGACCCACGTCACCGAGCGTAGCGGCTCCTTGTCGAGCTCGACGAGCTCGGCGAACGCGGATTCCAGCTGCGTCTTGCCGGCCGCGATGCCGTCATCGATAGCCTCGTTGTCGACGGAGAGCACGAACGCGCTCGAGGCCGTGGACAGACACACGAGCGCGCCGCTGGGCGCCCACTCGACGCTCGTCGCCGCGACCTCGATCTCGGCCACGGCCTGGCCGCCCTCCCAGTCGAAGAAGTGCAGCGTCTCCTGCGTTTGCACGCCCAGGAACGCGCCGCCGAAGACGTGCTGCGCACCCTTCACGCTGACACTGTACTGGTCCTTGAAGTTCTTCTTCACGTGCACGGAGCTGCCGTCGAGGATGGCAAACGACGCGTCTGGTCCCCAGCAAAAGTCCTGGGCCGCGCCGAAGTGCTTCTGGCGCCACGCGAGCGCGGTGTAGACGACGTACTCGCCGTCGCCCACGAGCGCGACATAGCGGCCGTCCGGTGAGTGCGCGAGCGTCGACGGCTGTACCTCGACGGAGCCGAGGTCCTTCTTGGCGAGCGCGAGCTCGCCGTCGCCGGCTGCGGGCCCACGCACACTCGCGCTGAACGCCTCGAGGTGCCGCACCCACACGATCTTGCCGCTCTGGTCCATCGAGACCAGCGGCTCGTCGCGGCCCATGCGCACGGTGAGCGTGCCGGTCTCGAACCCGAACGAAAGCAGGTTCGTGTCAGGGCGCATCGTGGCGCACCACACACGCTCCATGCCGAAGTTGATGGTCTTCTCGAGCTTGTACGACCGCGAGTTCCACAGCTTGATGGTGCTGTCCTCGCTGCCGCTGATGATGAGCGGCAGCTCGGGGTGCCAGATGGCGAACGAAACGTTGTGCGCGTGCCCGGAGAGCGTCGCGACGACGTTCTTGCTCTGGTAGTCGAAGACTTTGATTGTCCGGTCGTCGCTCGTCGTGAGCAGGTACGGCTTGTCCGCGAACGGGTAGAACTCGACGAAGTTCACGCCGCGGTCGGCGTGAGCCATAAGCGTGTAGTTCTGTGTCGGCGAGTCGATGCTCCACATACGCACCGTGCGGTCCATCGAGGCCGTCGCGAACTGCGTTGGATCCTTCGGGTTGATCGCCAGCGATAGCACGTACGAAAGGTGCCCGCGGTACGTCTGCACAAGCTGCCAGTCCTTCTCCCAGTTCCACGCCTTTACGACGGTGTCGTCGCCGGCCGTCAGCAGCAGCGGCAGCGTCGGGTGCACGGCAATGTAGCGGATGTAGTCGTTGTGCGCCTGGAACCGCGCGAGACGCTCCATCGTCGACGCATTGTACACGCGGATGCACATGTCATCGCCACCAGCAATCAGCCAGTTCTTGCGTCCGACAAAGCGCACAGCGCGGATCGGCGACGACGAGACCTCCACCCGCCGGACCACGTTCCCATTCTCTATGTTCACCAAAAGAACATGCCCAGTGAACAGCGACAGCGCGAGCAGTGGCTCCGTGGGGTGCAGGTCCACGCTCTTGACGCGGTAGCTGCGCGTCTCCGCGATCTTCTTGATGTCGACAATCATGCCGGGGACGCTTACGTGTCGCGCTCCTCGCGCGGCTTATATAGGCACGTGATGCGCAGGCACGCGCGAAGCGTTGAGTGCCGCGCGACGCGCCTGCGCGCCTGTGGAGGAGCGCATGGCGCACGCGGGGTACGGCGACCGCATTCGTGTCCTGAAAGACGCGTGCTGGGCTCTCAGGAATCCTGCTGTGGCCGGGGTCAGCGCCTGGGTGCCAGCCGTTAGGTACTTGCGCTTTCGCTAAGCGGCTACCAAGAGAGGTGTCTATATCGGCGCATACTGCAGTAATTAGGGGCAATCGCTCTGCTGCTAATTTATGACATACTTCAATAACCGGTTCGTCATAGGGACGATCTTTTCGCGAGCACGGACGCGTTACGCGGTGCGCACACGGTGGCCATCTTTACAATCAAGTCTGCTCCAATCGAAGAGATGGATCCCCAGGACCACTAGAACCCGATACGCAAAGCAATACAGGCCTCTCTGGGGTAGTTCTAGCTCTCTTTGCAACTGAAAATGTAAGCGTGAGGCTTGAGTTACCGAAGCGTACGTACAAAGCGTACGTATAACGTGCGCGTCGCCATAGGAGTACGGGTAGTATCTATGGTAGAGTATAAACGATCATCTGAGTGTTACGCGCCCTGTGTTTACACTTTTTGCGCACTTCACATTTTCGCATATTCTCTCTCTCGCAAATTTAAACACGTTTGCTCGCAAACCCTCGCATGCACGCAAAAAAACTCCATTGCTCCACGTTCGATTTTCTCCCTCCTCATGGCCGCACGCAAAAACACCGTTCACAAGTTCCGCCAGTTGGCGCGCGCGTATGTGGATTCCTTCCGCGTGAGCCGGCGTCAGCGTGTTCAGTTGGTCTTCCGTGACGTGTTCAACGAGCTCAACCAGCATGTTGCTCGGCGGGATGAGACTCAGTCTTAGTACAGCGGTGGCCAGGCCGACCATGGTGCGCGTGCGCGCGTCTGTACCCTGGCATAGTAGACGCACATCCGAAGCCGGGGCCTCCTACAGCACATTCATCAGAGAGCGTCTGTAGCACTGTTATGCGAGCAGGTTATCATTTAGCGAGTAACCATGCAATCCCAAAACTGTTGGCTCTGGCTCTCTATTGTGGCCCGCCTCGTCCTACTGCTACAGACACTAAGCACGCAATCGAGATAATGAGCGCATAGCATTGGTTCCGGGGCCTTCGTATTCGCTAAAGAGCGCATGGAACGTCACTCAGCGATCATATAGTAATGTCCATAGAAACGAGTCAGTCGCTCTCGCAGTATACACACCCAGTGGGCGAGGACGGCAACAGCAGCGCTGTTGAGTCGCGAGCTGGTTTAGACTCGGCAGCTGGGGTGCTGCGCGCGCCGCGCGGGCCGTTACAAGCTTAACTCGGATGCCAACGGTTTTCTGCCCGGGCGGCCTCGCTAAGCACTGATGCCGTGCACGTTACCGCCAAGCAATTGCGGGGTACAGGATACCGTTAAGATTCGCTCGCATGCACTCCGCACGGTGTGCACCTGCATGCGGGCGCGGCGCGCAGGCCGGACGCAAAATTGATACAGACTGACGCCTCCGCGCATTGCCACGCGTGCCGATGCCTCTTCGCTGTGGAACCATGTGTGCACTACATACGCACAGCGCGCACATGATCTCGCGGTACGCCGCCCACTACATACGCCCACTGTGAATCCCCGCAAGCAGGCATGGCGGCAGCAACGGAAAGCGACGGCTGGGATGCCGAGCTTCGCGCACGCGTGCCCAAGTACGTGAACTTGACCGCGAGCGCGAGCGGCGAGTTCCACTGGCGCATCGACGCCTTCGGAAAGCTGCCCACCCGCGCGACGTCGCCCGAGTTCACCTCCGGCGGGTTCCGGTGGCAGCTGCTGATGCACCCCCAAGGCAACCCCGCGAGCACGCGCAAGGGCAGTGTCGCGCTGTTCCTTAACTGTCTTGGCCCCGTGGACGGCGCCGAGGACTGGCACGTGTGCGCGGCGTTCGCGCTGGCGCTGTCGAACCCGCGCGCGCCGAGCGTGCGCGTCGTGCAGCAGGCGCACCACCGTTTTACGCCGCGTGTTAGCGACTGGGGCTACGACGAGTTCGTGCGCATGCGCGCGGCATTCGTGCCGGCGCGCGGACAGCCGGCGCCGCTCATCGCGAAGGACCCTGAGTCCGACGAGCTCTACGTCGAGGCTGCGGTTGCGCTCGACATCATCGATGACGAGACCGGCGTGCTGTGGCACGACTTCCAGGACTACGACTCGAAGCAGGCGACGGGGTTCACGGGGCTCGTCAACCAGGGCGCGACGTGCTACCTCAACTCGCTACTGCAGAGCCTGTACTTCACAACCGCGTTCCGCAACGCCGTGTACCAGATCCCAGACTCTTCGGGCGTCACCGGTGGCCTGCAGCGTCTGTTCTACCAGCTGCGCACGTCTCACCCGCCAGTGGACACCACGGATCTGACGGCCACGTTCGGCTGGAACACAGCCGACGCGTTCACGCAGCACGATGTGCAAGAGCTCGCACGCATCCTGATGGACCGTCTCGAGGCCAAGATGAAGGGCACCGCAGTCGACGGGTTTCTGTCGAAGCTGTTTGTCGGGCAAATGGTCAGCTACATCAAGTGCCTCAACGTGCCGTTCGAGTCCTCGGTCACCGAAAACTTCTGGGACGTGCAGCTTAACGTCAAGGGCCTGAAGGACGTCTACGCCAGCTTCGACGACTACTGCCAGACCGAGACGCTCGAGGGCGACAACCAGTACGCGGCGGGCGAGTACGGCTTGCAGGATGCTATCAAGGGCGTGCGCTTCGAGAGCCTGCCGCCCGTGCTGCATCTCCAGCTCAAGCGGTATGACTTCAATTGGGAGCAGAACGTCGAGGTCAAGATCAACGACCGCTACGAGTTCCCGCTGGACCTCGACCTGAGCCGCTACGTCGAGCGCCCGGGACCCTGGCAGTATGCGCTGCACGGCGTGCTGGTGCACTCGGGCGACCTCAATGTTGGGCATTACTACGCTTTAATCAAGCCGGGTCCTCAGACCGGCTGGTTCCGGTTCGACGATGACCGCGTCACCAAGGCCTCGCTGCGCGAGGTTCTGGAAGAGAACTTTGGCGGCGATCAGGGCACGCCGCTGCGCCGCGTCACGTCTGCGTACATGCTTGTGTACGTCCGCGTAGATTCGCTCGACTTCGTACTCGCGAGCGAGACAGCGCAGCCTCCGCCGGAGATTGCGCGCATGGTCGAGGCGGAGCAGCGCGCAGACGAGCTGCGCCGCCGCGAGCTTGTGGAGCAGCGCCAGACAATGCGCGTGTGCGTCTTCCGTAGCGAGCATTTCCGCTACCACAGCGGACGGGGATACTTCTCGCGCCCACGTGCCGCGTGGGGCGTTGGCGACGCCGCGTCGCTCTCGCTCCCGCGGCCGGTGCGCGTGCACGCGGGCTTGCCATTCGCAGCGCTGTACCGTGACCTCGGCGCCCAATCGCTGTTCTTGGCTTACCGCAGCGTTGACGCCGTCGAAGACGCACGTGCGCCTTTGGAATGCATGATTGCCGTTCCCAACTCGCGCGAGGTCGGTTGGGCGAGCCTGCGCGAGCGCGCACGCGGTGACATCCCGGTAGTGTTTGTACCGCCGGAGTTCCCCGAGTCCGAGCTTGCGCCTAACGAGTACCGTCTGCTCTTCGTGAAGATGTTCGACGAGAACGCTAATGTCCCCCGTGGCGTGGGTGTGTTCTGGGTGCCCGCAGCCCAGCCTCTGGGTGACTTCCTAGTCGTGCGACTGGGGCTGCGCGCAGCGCACGTCATGCTCGAGATCCTGACCGATCACGCAGCATCTGACGTTCAAAGTCTTGTGCTACCCCTTGACGCTGCAAGCACCCCTCAGGAACTGGCGTTAAAGGATGCAGACATAATCGTGGTCTCTCGCGACGCCGAGTCTATCAAGAACTTCTATGACGGCGTCGCGAGACGCGTTAAGCTCGAGCTGACGCCCTACCGTAGCCCTTTGACGATCAGCGCGCATTATGCAGACATCGGTACCCCAGCGCCGGCCACTCCTGCGCCAGAGTACGAGAAGGTCGAACTGACCGTCAACATCAGCGATGAGTACCCTGTTGTGGCTGCAGCCGTCGCATCGGCTGTCAACGCGCGCGATCCTTCCTATATTCAGCTGCACACAGCTTTCCCGCGATGGAGCGCCGACACTGCCCTGAAAAGCAATGTTCATCCCAAGTACATCTGGGCCCAAACGCAGGCCAGCCGGCTTCCCATGCAGTTTCGGAAGCTTGAAATGCCTTTAGGCGAGTTCGAGCAGCTTCTGGAGGTGGGCGTGATTTTCCTTCCCGACGGGACTATGGGACCCCGCGACTTGCGCGTGTTTCTAGGCAAACCCGAAGAGGTGCTCACCGTCGGACGCATGGCAGAGGCCGTGCCTGGTGTCGACCCGAACCGTATTGTCTGCTGGACAGTCAAGTTCCACAAAAACGTGGTCGAGCTCCACGAACGCACTTTCAAGGAGCTCGACGCCATGCGCAAAAATATGTTCACCGTGTTCGCCGCGCAGCTGCCGCCAAGCGAGCTTGACGCGCGCAAGCAGAGCGATCTCAAATGCGAGGTCATTCACTTCACACAGGAACCGCTCGTGCCTCATGGCATTCCGTTCAAACTGACGCTGCTGCCCCGCGAAACGTTCGCTGCGACTAAAAAGCGGCTGCTCTCGATGTTACACAGCAGTGGTGAGGGTGATAGCAGCGGTCAGGTGCACCCAGGTCTGGGGAATGTCGTTTTCGCGTTGATTAACCTGCGGCGGGCCGTGCCGAGCGTCATTGTTCGTTTGTCCCCAGAACGCGATGACCGCATAATCCTGCACGATATTATGAAGGAGGGCTGCTGTTTGGGCCTGCTTCATGGCGTCCGCGCCTCGCAGGAGCTACAATCACAAACTTTGCGTATAGATTAGGCTCTGGCTTAGCTTAAAATAGTGAAACACAGCGCTGGTCTGTGTTTGGGTTCGAGTGTAATTGCGGGAGTACATTAACGCGCGCCAAGTCGGTGTATCCTGCGTATGTTGTCCGCTGCACTGATTGTCGGCGCTTGCTTCTCTTTTGGAGCAGCAAATGTTCTCAATAGACCGCTGAAGGCTGTTGACGCAGGCAACGACACGGAAACTCCGCTGCATGTGCGCTTCAACGTCACAGCGGTGCTGGCAGACAGTGATACTATGACCATTGCCAATCTAACGGGTGAGTCTGACGAGGCCGTGACGGCCAACGTTGCAAACAAGGACTTCTACTACCAGATTTCGCTCGGCATCGGCACACCTGCACAACCAGTTGACTTTACGTTAGACACTGGTTCTAGCGACCTTTGGGTACTGTCGGCGACTGACCCGGACTTCGCCAGCAATTCAACAAACAGCACCGACAGCAGTGACGATGACGGCAGCGATTCGGCGGGAGTCTCGTTGTTCAACTCCTCCGCCTCAAGTTCCTTTCATGACCTCGCCATCCCATTCGCCATCCACTACGGCGATCAGACCTATGCCAACGGCTCCCTCGTCACAGACGACATCGACATCGGAGGCCTCATTCTCCACGACGCTACCTTCGCGCTTGCAAAAGAAGGAAATTCGTCGACTTGTGTTTTCGGCATCGGCTTCTCGCAGGACGAGTCAAATGCGCGCATCCACGTCAACGAAACCGATGCCGAGCAGACGTACTTCAACATTCCGTCACTCATGAAGCGGGAGAAGCTGATTCACTCGAACGCCTACAGTCTGTGGCTGAACGACGCTCGCGCAAACCTCGGCAGCATCATGTTCGGTGCCGTAGATTCGGACAAGTTCGAGGGCAACCTAAGCATTGTGCCCTTCTACAACAATTTCGAGGACTTTGTCGAGCATCCAATCCAGACGCGTATCATGATGCATGGCGTGACGCTGAGTGACGGTCTGCAGATCGACATGGCGCTTGCGGTTCTCATCGACTCGGGGACGTCGCTGGCATATCTTCCGGAGTCCTTGGTCGAGGCAATTGCCAATGAAATTGGATATAATCAGGATCCCAGTGGCCAGTTTTTCACGGGAAGCACAGCGGGTGCCCTAAGCAAGGTTGAATCTATGCGCATGAACTTCAGCGGCGCGTTCATCGATGTGCCAATGCACGACCTTCTGTTGCCTCTGACCTACACAGCGGAGAATGGAAGCGAGCTAGTTTTCACGGTCAACGGCCAGCCCCAGTCAATGCTTGGCCTCGGAAGCACGAGCGACGAGTACCAGTACATTCTGGGAGACGTTTTCCTGCGCTCCATGTATGCGGTCTTCGACCTCGATCACTACGAGATGGCCTTCGCTCAGACCAAGCCGAACGTGACCACGTCCAGCATTCACCCCATTATTGCCTACATTCCAAACGCAGTGATCGCACCAGGGTACTCCGAGACGTCAGTCAGTTCCTACATCAATGCTTACAATCCGAACGATACGAGCATGGCCACCTCGGATTCCAGTTAAAGGAGTTGCGGACAAACGGTATATAGTAGTAGCGAAATCAAAAAAAACTCGCAAGTATTCTAAACAAAGCTTCAAGTTATATGCCAATGGATTTGCCGCCTGACCCGCTGCTATCCAGCGAGAGAAATCGTCTAAGACTGGCAATGCTCAAAACCGGTCATTAAAAACCACGTTGCTAGTGGCGAAGAAGTTAGTCAAAAGTGACCTTTTTGCCCTGAGGCTTTGCGTCTCTCGAGGGGCGCGGGCCGCTGAAGCCGCCGCGGCCACCGCGACCGCCGCCACGACCACCAAAGCCGCCACGGCCACCTGAGCGGTCGCCGTAGCCGCCACGGTTGCCAGAGCCCTGACGGTCGCCGTTGCGCTCGCCGCCAAAGCCCGCGCGGTTGTTCTGGCGCGGGACAGAGAAGTCTAATCTCACCGCGCGGCCGGCAATGTACTCGCCGTTCATGGCCTCGAGCGCGCCCTTGGCGTCCTCGACAGAGCCAAACTGCACGTAGCCGAAGCCCTTCAGCTGGCCAGACTCAGGATGTGTCGGCACACGGACGGTGAGCACATTCCAGTTCTCGAACGCGCGGTAGAGGGCGTCGCTGTCGGCGTGGAAACTGAGGTTGCCCACAAAGAGCGTGTCGCTCGGCTCGGAAAGCTGGTCGCCGTAGTTGTTGGCACGCTGGCGGACCTTGTCGTCGGGAGCCTTGCGCGTGGTGTTCGACAGATCGCAGAAGATGGCACGTCCGTCAATCTCGCGGCCTTGCATGGACTCCAGCGCAGCGGCTGCATGCTCCGGCGAGTCGAAGTCGACGTAGCCGTAGCCCTTTGAACGACCGCTCTCGCGCTCCGTGATCACGCGAGCGCTCACGACACCCTCGCAGTTGGTCTGGAACTCTGAAAGGAGCCAGGCATCGTCAACATTCCAACTGAGGCGGCCTACAAAGAGATTCGAGGATCCCTCAGAAGACGCAGGCACGGCCTCGCCATCGTTGGTCTTGATCTTCTTGCCCGCAGGCTCCTCCTCGTCATAAGCAGGGCGCTTGCCCAGTTCAGGCTCCTTGGCTTTGGTGTCGGCCTCTTCGTCCTCGCTGGAGGACTCTTCATCCTCGCTGGAGCTACTGGAGCCCGAGCCAGACTCCGAGCTACTGGAATCAGAGTCGGAGCTGGAATCGGAGTCGGAGTCAGAACTAGAACTAGAGCCAGATTTGGAGTCGGAATCAGAATCAGACTCGGATTCAGAATCAGACTCGGATTCAGAATCAGACTCGGATTCAGAATCGGAGCTCTCCTTCTTCTTGTCCTCCTTCTTCTCGGCCTTCTTTTCAGGCTTCTCGGCCTTCTTCTCAGCCTTCGCAGCCTTCACTACAGGCTTTGCTTGCACCTTCTCGGGCTCAGAGTCAGACGACGCGGAGTCAGAAGAGTCAGAATCCGACCCCGACGGAGAATCAGAGCTGGAGCTCGACTCAGACTCAGATTCAGATGACGAGGAAGACGCGGACTCAGAGTCGGACTCGGACGCGGACTCAGATTCAGAGGCGCTGGACTCAGCTTTCACCGGTTCCGGTACGACAGCCTTTGCCTTTTTTTGCTTCTTCTCCTCAGGCGCCTTCACCTTGACATCTTTTTTCGAATTGACCGATTTACTGCTCTTTCCCATTTTTCAGAACCAGTATAAAGAGAGGCTAGCTAAGCAATTTTTTTAGGTATACTGCGAGTTTTTTTCATTATCTAATTATTTTTCAGTCGGGTTAGGTTTGCCAGTTTCGGGCAGCTGCATTGCGGGAACCTCCTGCATGCATGCACCGCTTGCAGGGTACCGCGATCGGATGGGAAGCACCGGCAGAACGCATGCAGACGACGGCAATTAGAAAACTATCCTGGACCACGAGCAGCGAGCAACGGCTTCGTTACGAATGTCGAAACTTGTGCTGCAAAGATTGGCCAGATAACAAGCAGCTGTAGGAGCTCGCAATGCCCGCTCCGATCTCAAAGGTTATTCCCGTGCGATGGAGCGAACAACCGGAACCAAGGGTTGGACCTGTGGATATTAGCGGCCAGGTGCGGACTCACTCTAATTCGAATCCGTGATCGCTGTTAACAATATACAGCAGCCGCTGGCGCAATATCTCCTCGCTGGAGTATTCCGGTATCCGCAGCAAATTCACGCACGTTGCCGCGGTGGGATACTGTGCGTCGTTTGAGCCCGAGCAGCGGATTCCGAATTGGGGCTCGAGAACACGGAACCCGAGCAGCGGCCCGCGTGGCAAGGACGTGACGAACTTAAGGAACCGTCGCCGCTGCGCGGGCGTGAACGAGGCCACGGTGTTCCAGAATCTGTCGATGAAATCCCCCTGGCTCGTGAAGCCAGAAACGACCGCGTGAAGCCGGAGATCGTCGATATCGATGTCCTTGGTGTCGCCGCTGATGAGCGTGCTCAGCTCGGACGCGTTGAACATATTCAGGCATTTGAGGTTGATGACCTGCGTCAGGCCGGTCAGAAAGCACAGCGACTGGGGCTTGATGGACGTTACAAGCTTGTACCGCGCGAGCTCCATCATGTACTCGACCTTGTTTTCGTCGGTCACAGCGATGTGCTCGCCGCCGTCGCAGAGCTCGATTTGCTCCTGGTTGTGCCCGGTCACGGTGAAGTCGAGCCCCAGATTGGCGACGTCGGCGCCGTGAAGATTTTGCAGGGTGCTCAGGTTCTTGTAGAGCAACGGGTCAAACAATTTCAGGTCGTCGAAGGTGCTCGAGGACGCCTGACACCATTTTGTCAGAAAGTGATGGGCAAACTCGAAGTCCAGCAGCATGCCCTCATAAATGCACTTGCCTACTAGCTGACCCAGAAACACGAAGTTGTCGACAACCTCGCTAGTGCGGTACATCGGGTCCTCGGTGAACACGGTGTTGGGCGCAAGGAAATGGTAGTCGTTTTCGACAAACATAGGCTGCTTTCCCAGTAATGACGTAGTAACACCAAGCCCACCATGGAGGAATGCCTGCGGCGCGACCTCCATGAGGAGCTCTCTCGTCAGGCCCCCGCCGTCGATGCCTTCTTCGACGATGCCTCCAGAGCTGAATTTGACGCGGGGTTGGCTGCGCAGGCGCGGTCCCAGCTTTAGAAAGTGTGTTTTGGTCGTCTGCAGCAGATCTTCACGAGGAAACACGAGCGTTGTCCTTTCTGTTTGCGACGACGTCATGCGGTCGAGGCTCAGGAGCTCGTAGAAAATATAAGCTCGGGTCCGGAACGGGATGAAGAACGGTGCATGTTCGACGACGCGCAGCAACGGTGTGCCGGGGAGGTCTAGAAGCCCCATGTCGTCGTTGCTCTCGCAGTAGCTGTTGATGACCGTGTCTGACAGCATGTCAAACGACGGCGGCTGCAGAAATAGGTTGCGCCATAGGAACTCGAGGTTTGTGGGCTTCTTGACATATTCTTCGTCGACGATGCCGTCAAAAATCCAGAACGCGGGGCCGAGAATGTGCATCCGGAGGTCGCGGGTATAAATCTGTCTTAGGAGCTTGAGCTGCATCCACTCGAACCGGCCAACGCGAATGTCGATATTCTCCTCGTACTTCTTCTGCCATAGCGTGAAGTAACAGTTGTCCTTCACCACCCCGGCGAGTTTCTTGAAATCAGCCAGGCCGAATCCGATGGCTGTGCTGTCAATAATCTCTGCATCCGTCGCCACACGTAGCCAGTATGAATACAGTTCGACAACGACACCGAGATGCTGATCACTGCCGCGCTGCTCGTACACGTCCCACAGCTGCTTTATCGGCGACGGAGACAGCAGTGCCATTCGAAGCAGCAGTTTTGTGATCGGAATTGTTTTGGTGAGCGCTGTGTAGTAATTGGCCAGCAGGTCCACACCGCCATTCTGGATTTTCTGCAGCGTCTCGAAGCTGATGAGGTCGGGCATGCTTTCCGGCGGGATGCTGAGGTGCCCATCGAACAGACCAATCAAAAAGGCCTGCAACGGCCAGGACTCCGCCATCTGCGAACGGGCGAGGATGTACATGATCAGAGCTTCGACGTTGGCGCGTTGGACCTGGCGCTTGTTCGTGGCGTCGAGAGCGTGGATCTCGAACAGCGGCTTGACCGTCTCTAGCGGGAGTCGCTCGATTGCGCCCGCAGGGCCAGTCAGTACCGCCAGCAGGAACTGTTCCGGTTGGTGCTGGGCGAGCCAGACCAGGACGTCGGCAGAGTAGTCGTCGTGCTCCAGCAGCGCAGCCACCAGCGGAGCTGTCTGCGTCGGGTTTTGCCGCTGCAACATCTGGATGTAGAAGCGCCGCAGAGCGGCGCTGGCCTCGTCTACGGTTGGATCCGCACGACCCTGCTGTTCGCCACCCTCCGAACGCCACAACGCAGGGAACCTTAGCAGAAGCTGCGGGCAGTAGGCCACCGTAACCGGCGAGGCCAGGAACACGGCACGCAGCCGCTCCTGCAGCTCGCGGTCTAGGCTGCGGAAAACTGGCAGCACCCACACGAACTGCTCGCTACTGCGCAGGTGGTCGGGATGCGCAGCCAGGTACTGCGCGAACTCGATGCGTGCCGTCCACACGAGCTTCCGACTGCGCCACATATTCTGGATGGCGCGCACGAGCTGCGTGTCGTGGCGCTGCGCCTGGCGGCGCTCGCGCTGCTTCTCAGCGTTGCGCAGCGCCTGCTTGGTCGAGACCGGCCGCTTGCTGCCCAGGTTGATCGGCCGCTTGGCCTTGTTGGGGAACATCATGCCAGTGGGTCGCTGATGACCGGCGCGCGCAGTGATAAGCACCGGGAAGTTGGGTACGACGCCGCAGAAGGGATCTATTTACCTGGACCTTACCCACGTATGCAGACGATATCGGGCGGATATTTATAGCCTCGCGCGCCGGCCGCGAGATCAATTCCCACTCGTAGGACGCGGCGCGCTCCAATTTCGCTGCAGACGCAAATCGAGCGAGTGGCGTTGCTTGGGCCTGTGCGCTGCAGTGCAAACGACGTAAGGGCCAGGGCCGACGGCAGCCGACGTGGAGAGAGCTAGGAGCTATCTAGCGTCGGCATTGGAGATAAATTTCCCTAACGTGCTATTTGAGGCCTGGCCTTGCTATGTAGTGGTAGAACTTGCTGAATGACAAGTGTGCGAGGAGCCGTTTGCGTGACTGTCGTCACCCCGTTATTAAGAGAGGCTTAGCCATTGCGTTGGTTTATTTGCTTGTGGCAACGGAGGTTCATGAGACGTACAGCTCAAATAGTGGGAGGTCATAAATAAAGCTCTTAAGTACCGGAAAACGGCAACTAGATCGATCTTTTAATGTATGTACATCAAGTCCTGTGCACGGCTAGAGTACACAAGCCAGCGCACGGTAGTGCGCATTGACGCAGAAGTGTCCTGGAGCGTCATCATCTACACATTAATTGATTATCATGCACGTCCTACAACGTCCAATGACGTCCAAGGACGTCCTGTGACGTCGCGCTGGGAGTGAGTCATGCAGGTCATGTATGGTGTGTTGAACCCCATGCTGAGATGAGTTGGACATTGAGTGGGCTGTAGGGGTACTTTTTGGCAGAGGTCGGATTTCTATGCGGCATAATCCATTGGCTCTCTTCTGCTCGTATTACCCGCGTCGCATCCGCGTCGCTTGCAGGGCCGGGCGCAGCACTTGTAAAAGCGTCTGCGCTCCGTCAAGCTAAGTTCGCTTCACGAGACTCAAATTGAGCACATACACGGCTTTCTGGTCGCCCTGAAGCATCCACGGAAGATGCGAAACACGTTCGGTGAACGTCTCAGTGACTACATACAGCTTTCCGATGTTTTCGAAGTGCAGGCCCGATATCTCGTTCATGCGTACGACAGGCGCATGTACACCGATTTCAGCGAGGGAGCTCTGCAGCCCGCTCGGCGACATCTGGTTTGCAGGCACGACCACCAGCCCTTCGCCGTGCCACACCCGTTTGAGCAGCGCGGCCACCCTGTCCGGCTGGAACGCAGCCGATCGCACCTTCGACAGAGCCTCGGCGTCGGCCTCGGAGTCCAGCACCGCGCCATTGCGGTCGTACAGCACGACATTACCGTCCCAGTTAGACGAGTTCTCGCTGACGTCGTAAATGTACCGCGTTGCGGCCTGCTCGTCGAGCAGACCGGGCAGCTTCGCGAACTGGAGGGTCCCAGAGACCTTGTTCGCCATGAGCGTCAGCAGCGGCGCGTTCTTGTTCAGCTTGTTCAGCGAGAAGACGTACTCCAGCAGGGTCTCTAAGGGTGTCGTCTTGTCGGGGTCTGCGTGCTGGAACGAGTCAAGTTCGTCAACCGCGAGATGCTCGATACGGCCGAACCAATCTCGCCACTTCGGATCCGTGCTCAGGTAGTCGAGCACCCGCGCTGGCGTCGCGACCACTGTGCTTAACGTTCCGCGCCTGCTCTTCGCGAGAAGCTGCTGATGCTGAGCCTCATCGGCGGCATCTCGGTCCCTGCCGTTCCGGTAGAGCGCCTGGATCGCAGCCTGCGCGGTCGCGGCGCTGGCTTCCGGGAGGTAGCGCAGCATTTGGCGGCAGTACTGCTCAGCCAGCTCGGGCGTAGGAACCAGCACGAGGTTGGCGAGGGCACCCCTCCGTGCAGGAGGCTCGCTTTTCTGCAAGGCCTTCACTATACTCAGTACGGCAGACGTGCTCTTTCCCGTGTTGGGGCTCGACCGCGCCAGCATCGAGACGCCGGACGCGTGCAACGCGAGCATTTTTTTCTGGATGGGCAGCGGCCCGGCGAAGGGCAGCCGCGCCAGAACGCCGGGCGGAACCGCGACATCGGCGAACGACACAACCTTACGCGGATCCACGCGCAGTTTCGCCGGTTGCATCTAGGTGCATCGCGGTTCTATGGAAGAAAAGAGTTATTTGGTAATAACGCGGCGGTCCGAATCGGTTAGGCACACAAGGACACAACCAACTTACAAAAAAGAGGGGTGAAATACACCACAAATGTAAAATCGCCAGTGCACTTAGCAGTGTCGCCTGTTGCCGTTCTTGCGGCCCGCTGCGGCCCGCTGCGGCCCGCGCTGCCTGTTGCACCAATATCCCGTGCCCTATTGCGGTGCGTGTGATTTGCCAGATGGCGCAGAGCCGCGATGGCAGACCGCCTACAGTCTTCTGTACACAAGGCAAGCGGCAGCCGTATATACAGCCATTCGCAGTTTGTACGCTGGCGTCGCTGCCGCGCGCCGCGGCTGGCAGGTTATATAATGGGCGTGGCGCGTTGACTCACCACGCTTGCTTTAGTGAATACGTAGGCGATGCTCTGCGTACGGACGTCGGCGCTGCGGCCGGCCGCAGCGGGCCGGCTTGCGCTTCTGCGCCGGTTCAACACTGCGTCTGCGTGGCGCGCTGCGCACGTTTTCGCGATGCCCGCAATGTCGCCAACCATGGAGGCCGGCGGCATCGTCGAATGGAAGGTGCAGCCCGGGCAGGCGTTTACCAGTGGCGACGTACTGCTGGAAATCGAGACCGACAAGGCTGAAATTGCTGTCGAGGCCACCGAAGAGGGCGTACTGGCGAGAATTCTGGTCGAGAATGGTACTAAGGATATTCCCGTGGGATCCCCCATTGCCGTCACCGCCGACGGGGGCGATGACGTCTCCGTCATCGACTATGACGCTCTGCTTGGTTCGCGCAGTACCCCGGCCAATACGCCAGCTTCGGCCGCGAACTCGTCTGCGAGCTCTCCTACAAGCTCGGGAGCGGCGGTAGCCAAGGTCAGCGCAGCCCCGGCGAGTAATTCTGCAGCGGGTTTGGCTTCGCCTACCAAGAATCATCGTCGGACGATTCTGCCGTCCGCGCTGAGGCTCCTCAAGAAACACGGCATCTCTCATGACAGCGTGCAGGGCACTGGCCCTCAGGGCCGCGTCACCAAGGGCGACGTGCTCGCAAAGCTGGGTCACATCCGGCAGGAGTACGTTGAAAGCGAGCGAGAGCGCGTGCACAAGCTGAGCAAGCTGGATTTGAGCAGCGCTACACCTGTCGCTGCGAAGTCAACTAAAATCGCGTCCACAACGAGTGCCGTCAAGCAGGCTGCCAAGAAGGAGCCGAGTCAGCCAAAGACGCTGCTAACCCACGTCTCGGTGCCCCTTACAGCTGCGTCTGCGTCCCGCGTCGAACACGCGAAGCGGCTCGCCCTGCGCACGGCTCTCCTGTCTCTTAAACCGAAGCCTTCGGTTCTCCGCGACCCGGCGCTGGATTATCTGACCTCGTCACGGAAGCCTCCCTTCACTGTGAAGAGTGCCAAGGTGCTGGTACGCCGGGCGCAGCCGGTCTCGCTCGAGCTGGTCATCGAGGAACTGCTTGCGCAGCCCGCCACCAAAACCGTCGTCAACCTATTCGTGGAAACTTTGAAGGCGGAATTGGCGTGAAAATTGCGCAGGCCGGCCTCACTTGTGCTGCCTTCGACCGCACGGCCTCTCCAAGAGCGATGCGTCTTGAGACTTAGCCCACGCGCGGCTCCCTTCGGACTCTAACCTGTGGTACAAAAGTTTATGTATGTAATAGCAATTTTTTCTGCAAGAAGCTCGGCAAGCTCATATCCTGGTGAAATGGGGGCGAAATATAGAGCACATTGACATGAGAGCGGTGGAATCGACTGAGTACTCTGTCAAGCACACTGACTTGACAACAGTGAAACCAACTGAGTACTCTGTCAAGCTCGCGATATTGTCGCTTCATGCGAATAGTTGCCGCGGATGGTCTGGCTATTTCCGGGACGTCTAGGGGCGCCGATAGTGAAGCCTATATAATCAACGGTTCTCTGTCTCGAACCTGCCGCGAGGAACACAGCCTAAACTGGTTGCATTGAACGTAGGCTAGAATTAAACTCAGTTCTCGCAAAAATAAATAGGAACTTCAACAAATCTCTTTGTGTAGCGTGTCAACCTTATGCAGGGGCCATGCTAATCTTCTCTGTATTGTTTCAAAGTTTTGACCATTTGTCCCCGAAGGAACAATTACGTCAAACGTAAGATTACTTAAGGGGGATGTCATAACTAGGTACAGTGCCTATAGTAGTGTACAATAAGTGGAAAGAGAGCACTTCTCTGCGCGCTCGCGAATCCAATTTCAGCAATTTCGGCGAGCTTTATGAACTAGATGTTACCTGGAGATTTTTAGAGAGCTTTCTCAAAGTTGGTTCACGTCAATAAAAAGACGCCTTGACGCAACAGGGATATTAATTTCAGCAATTCTCTTGCCATTTTCCGCCAACTCACCCTCAAGCAAGTCGCCCGGAACTGTCTCACCTACGCCTTTGGGGGTGCCGGTGAGGATAATGTCGTTAGGTTCCAGTGTCGTGATATTAGAGATGTATGAGAGAAGCTGTGGGATCTTGAACAACATAAGGCTTGTGCTGTCGTCCTGCTTGGTCTCACGGTTTACCTTGAGCTTCAAATTAAGGTTATGGGGGTCCTGTACGGCTTCTTTGGGAACAAACGCTGACAGCGGCAAGAAGGTATCGAATCCTTTTGCGATTGTCCAAGGCAGGCCCTTGGCCTTAGCAGCCGCTTGTATGTTGCGTGCAGTCATGTCCAGCGCAAGTGCGTACCCGCGAATGTGGTCCAAGGCCTGCTCTGATGTGAAGGTCGCCGGGTTTGCAGCGTGCAGCTGCTTGCCGATAACGACAGCTAACTCGAGCTCGTAGTGAATCTTCGCACCCTCCGGTCTGAGAATCGAGCCCTGGTTAGGCCACACGATAGAGCTCGACGGCTTCTGGAAAAAGAACGGCCGTTTAGGCACAGCGTTCCGAAGCTCCTTTGCGTGCTCAGCATAGTTGCGACCCACTGCCAGAATCTTCCCTACCTTGAAGCCTGCAGACATTTATCTAGCTTTTTTCAGGATCCGCGAGCGGGGTTGGGGCTTTCCCTGCGCGGCAGAGTCACCAATGGGCGCTGCGCGATGCATTTCGCGTATTCATGCATAATCACGAGCAACTGGCCTAGCAGGCGCACAGGGCAAGGTCTTTTTGGCATAGGCCGGATGGCGCGCTGCACGAAGGCATCGCGAGATAGGTCCGCTTATGTCGCTTGGCGCAGCACGTTGCAGGGCTGTGGTAATAACGATTGCAGTTTTCTATACTCCGGTCAGTGGTACCTGCGCCAGTCAATTTCAGGATTTCTGGAGCTGGCGAAACCGTAGCCGACTCTGCAGTCGGTAGCGAGCGGCTATTTTCATCGGCATGAAAGTGGCTTATATAGCTAGTTAGATAAAAGCCATCATTCTGATAGGCCCAGCCAAAATCTCGGGCTCAATGTCTCACTATGTAAGGTTCACCGGCCTCGTTTAGGTGGTAGTAGTACGCATGGCGCATGCGCCTGTTGACAAAAACGGATTTTGCACTCTCATGCCGGGGTGTAAAATCTGGCCTGGCGACAGTCACGTCACTGGAAATAGATGCACTATACTCCCACTCGAATAGAGACTCTGGTTGCGCATCATTCTCGTCCATTCCCACCTCGCTCAGAGGCGGCGAAGAGTTAGGCAGGGAGGTCGTGGAGTCTAGTGATGGCGGAATTGACGTGTACACAGCACTCTTGACGTTCTCAAAATTCAGCTTGTTCAGTTCAGACCGCCAACTTCTGGCCCAACAGTTCATTGAGCCCTCGGCACAATCAATTGAAATCGTAAGGTCGTCTAAAGCCTGTTCCAGGATATACATCTCATCTACTCCTGAGTCCTCGGGAGCTTTCTGCCGCGATTTCAACAAGTACCGCGTGCGCTCTTTTATTTGTCTCGACATTGAAAAGTAGGGGTTAGTATTGGGCGCTTGAAGATGTGTGCTCACTTTTAACTACGTACCACCGATGGGCAAGGTTTCTCTCTCGTAGTAGTGGTGGTTGAGATTAGCGTTTGAGTGGATGAGGACCACCCGATACCTGTAGAAGCCTTGAAAATAGCTATAGCTGCCTGTCTGGCTACGGCGGATTGATATAAATACTTGCCAGCCCTAGATGCACTAGCGACCAGGGAAAAATGGTATTCGCGCATGGGGGGCTTGTCCGCATACACCCTACTAAATTACGCCAGGGAGAATACACTCGCTATGGTCGCGTTAGTGTAGCTTGAGCGGATCCTATCCACATTACTCGGCATCGCCGGGAAACCGGTCGCAATGAAGACCTATTTGGATCCGTTATGCACGACGTACGATTAGTTTTTCGAAAAAATCTTGCACACAGGCACAGCTACGATAACCACGGTATCAAATAGGATGCCGACGCGTATCTGGATACTATGCGAGCCTGCGGTTTCTCTCTAGGCCAGACGTCGTGGCCTAAACGCGCAGGGCAAATCTCAGCGGGAGAATTATACCAGGGCAGCGCGTTCATTATCACCCTGCGTCGCGGTGGTTGTTCACCCAAGGGCAGGTACCGGAAATGCGTCTGCAGAACCGCACATTGAGGTCCGTCACTAATACTGCCTAGTCGACACTGGTGCGCCACATTCCAGGGGGGGTGCAGCTAAGTACGCTCGTGGGAGACTCTATTCTGTCAAAAGTCACCGACTACCTGAGTGCATTCGCTAGTTGGTGTCTGCTGAGCTGTAAACTGCAACACAGTGACCTTCTTCTATGCACCCAGCTCTACCAGCCCCTAATCAGTCAAAGATACAACATTGGATATGGCGGGCGAGGCAGGAAACGCCCATCGAAATTCTCTCACGTCGAAGGCGCGGTATCTGGGCGCATAAATGCGTAGGAAAAACATTAACAGATTACTGAGTAGAGAGGTATAGATGCATGCTCACGAGAAGAAGGACACAACTTTCTCGAAAAGCGTTGGCTCGCGGCGCTTTGTCTTGCCGAATACCGACGCGACGCACTCGAAGAACCGGGGCCTCTGCTGCGCGTTCCACAACTTGTATGTGGCGAATGCGATAGCGGCCACAGCCGCGACGCGCAGGACAGGCTCGACGTTGCCACGGCGCTGTGCGCGCATGAACGCGAACGGACGCTCGCCGCGATGCTCGGTGTTGTCTTCAAACGGCACAAATGAGTCCGGCAAAGGCGGGCGCGGCGAGGGTGCGCGGCGGCGGCGCGGGCCTGCGGTTGGCTCCGGCGCGCTGGGGCCTACCCCGAGCACCTGGTTGCGGACGACACGAACAGCCGTCTTGCACTGCTCACTGTTTGCGTAGACGTCGAAAACGGCGTCTTTAGTGACGATGACTAGGTGCGAATGCTGTCCAACGCCCGGGACACACGGATGCCACGTGTCGTCCTCATCGAGCTGCACCGCCTGCCCGTTCTCGCGGAAGTAGAGCGCAAGGTCGTACGGCGCGCGGCTGAGGCGCGAGCGCACGACGCGCAGGAACGCGAGCGCGTCGGATGCAGACATCTCCTCGGCGACGACGCCGATCAAGTTGCGCAGCGGTGGCGACGCCAGCCGCTCGTGCGAGAGCACAGTGGCGGGCTCCGACTCGGAATCAGACAGGCCCGAGAGGCACGACGCAGCCGGCACCAGGCTCGGCACCGACGGCGAGGCGGATGCCGCGCGCTTAACCTCGACCATCTCGTCCATGGCATCGTCGGAGTCCTCCGACGAACTGCTGTTCTCGTCCTCTCCCTCGTGCGCAACGAGGTCAATATGGAGCGTCATCTTGTCGCTGCTGCTCTCGGGCAGGACGAACTTGGCGTCAGTCGGGGTCAATTCTGCGAGCAGCGGCTCGTCCTCGAGCTCCGAGTCATCGTGTTGGCTCTCTGTGTCGAACTCGTCGCCCGCAATGCCCGAGCTCTCGTCGTCGCTACGCAGCGTGCGGACGCTGTGCGCGTCGTCGGCCGCGGGCACGAGCTCGTACTCGGGAAGCATGAGGAACTCGGGCTCAGACTCACCGCCGAAGTCTGACTCCGAGAGTACCCCGAAGTCCGACTCGAGCGCGTCGCCCTCGTGCGCGCCCAGCGCACCGCGCACGCCACTGCGGTTCGGTTCCGTGTGGACGAAGTCCGACTCCGCACGGACGCCGAAGTCCTGGTCGCTGTGCTCGCCAGTGCTGAAGCTCGTCGAGTTCATGGTCTGCTCGGGTCAATGGGGATGAACAATTAGGTTAGCGGCGGAGGCGCCAGTCGCCGCTATCGTGCGTATCCGCGACGTAGGGTTATGCAGTGTTCGTAATATATCATTAATGGGAGCACGCGCGCGACGCCGATAGATTGGTCGCAATTGGCGCAACAGCGCCCACTCACCGGCACCGGCGGGCGCGGCGGCCTTAAAGATCCTGGTGGCGTGTACTCTGCGTTTGCTGCCGTCGCTGAGTCCAGCGCCCGCGCGTTCGGGCTTCGAGCGCCCATGTGGGATGCATTAGGGTTTTCTGAAACCTAGTCGTGCGTCACGAGGTGGCGTCAGAGACGTGTTCGAGGTTCGCGCACACGATAGGCTTTGGGTGATACATATGCTATCTGTATACTCACCTGGCCGCGTTGGCATTGCGCGCTACTTGGAGCCCGAACGCAGGTGAGCCACCTCTGTCATGCTGCTGCCTAGGCCGAAGCTGCGCGCTTATGTGGCACACGAGTCTTACGAGCCGTTGAGCGAATTCGCGCAATTGACACGATGCGGGTGGAGTAGGTATGCTTCAGGAACAAGGTAGGGTCCTTTAGGGTTCAGTTAGGGTATCGAATGGCGTCTTTGGGGCGCGTTCTGATGTCCTTGTCGATGGAAAAATCGCTTGCGGTACACCTACAAATGTACTCAACCGCAGTCTCAACGCCCATTGACGCTCCACTGATTTTCACGGTACGAGCGGTTGTGCTGTTTCGAAGCCAGCAAAAGAAGCCTCAGACTTGCAGGTTTAGGTGAAGCGCAGAGACAAGCCGAGTCAGCTTTGGCAGCTGCTGCAGCTGGCTCGCGTGGTCTGGGTAAGTGAGTCGCATTGGGTTATAGCTTCAGACATCCGTGTCCGAGTTGTCGCAGTGTAGCAAACCCAATTATTTTGCGAGAAGGTTTCGACGATTTCTAGCGTTTATGCGGGCAAATGCACGCAAGCTTCCCGTGGCAACCAGCAGCTTCTGCAGTTTTCAGCAGGGACTTTTGGTAAAATCACAACAAACGGCTTGGGTCAAAGCGGGTGTGACATTCGTTAAATTTGTGTATAACCGCACTTCTTTCCCGTACTCGACAGCGCTGGTGCATAAAGGTAGATGGCACGGGCGTGAAATTGGGAGCCACGAGCGATTCCACCGCTCGATATTTGCTAAAGCGTCTGCCAATTGCGGGTAGCTGAAGGCAGCCTTGTATTGGCACATGGCCAGTTCAAAACCACAATTCCGCAAGCGCTGCCTCGGGGATATAGATGATGGTTACACGTTGAACCGCATCTCATTCTAGGCTACACACGCAACCGAAGAACGCTCCGGCTGTTCCAGTGTGCCTCGCATACTAGGCAAATAGAAGCCGTGGCCCAGTCTACAAGCAGAAGCGGCTTGGTAAGAGCAGTACTCCTTATTTTTTTATTAAGTAACATATGTTTATACGCAGGTTGGATCCATGATAAATGCGGAGAGCTCTGTTCCGGGCATGTATTCCGCTGTCCCTCGGATTCAAGGTCAGAGGCACGCTCAGTTGAGATCTCGAGCCACGGACTACGGGAAACGCAGCACCCACTTCACCCAGCCATTTTCGTATCCTCACGGCATGAATTCGCGTTCCCGCGCCGTGACGTGCCCAAAAGGCCTCAGCGACAGGAGGCTAAATTTTGTGGCCTCTTGTTAGTCATCAACAACTCGCGATGTCTGAGCCCGATTTGAACAAACTGAGCATTCAGGGCAGCGACGGGGCGGACAAACCGACGACACCGGAGGCGTCGAGCGTGGAGCCTGCTGCGGCGGCCGCGTCGCAGTCCGACGTGGCGCAGGAGAGCGCCGACAGCGCGCCCGCGGAGTCTGCGCCGTCCGGGCTCGTGAGCAATGACTACGAGGTCGAGATTAAGCTCGCCGATCAGCAGGCGGACCCGAACAGCCCTCTGTACTCGGTGAAGTCGTTCGAGGACCTCGGGCTGCCGCCGCTGCTGCTGAAAGGCATCGTGATGATGCGGTTCAACAAGCCGTCGAAGATCCAGGAGCGCGCGCTGCCGCTGCTGCTGAGCAACCCGCCGAAGAACATGATCGCGCAGTCGCAGAGCGGGACCGGCAAGACCGCGGCGTTCGTGCTGGACATGATCTCGCGCGTGGTGCCGACGGTGGAGACGACGCAGTGCATCTGCCTGTGCCCGTCGCGCGAGCTGGCGCGGCAGAACGTCGAGATCGTGAAGCTCATGGGCAAGTACCTGCCGTACCTGACTGTGGACCTCGCGGTGCCGGGCACGATGGAGGCGAAGGAGCTGCACAAGGTGCAGATCGTCGTCGGCACGCCCGGGCGCATCCAGGACCTCGTGCGGCGGAAGCGGCTGGACGTGTCGAAGCTGCAGGTGCTGGTGCTCGACGAGGCGGACAACATGCTCGAGGCCGGCGGCATGGGCCCCACGAGCCTGCGCATCAAGAGCCTCGTGCCCGCGAGCACACAGATCGTGCTCTTCTCGGCGACGTTCCCCGACGAGGTGGCCGAGTTCGCGGAGAAGTTCTGCCCGCAGGCGAACACGCTGCGCCTGAAGCACACCGAGCTGAACGTCGACGCGATCAAGCAGATCTACATGGACTGCGACGACGACGACGACAAGTTCGAGGCGCTGAAGCGGCTGTACGGGCTGCTGACGATCGGCAGCTCGATCATCTTCGTCGCGCGCAAGGACACCGGCGAGAAGCTGAAGAAGCGCATGAACGAGTTCGGGCACAAGGTCTCGCTGCTGCACGGCGGGCAGGACGGCGCCGAGCGCGACGTGCGCATCGACGAGTTCCGCCGCGGCGAGTCGAAGGTGCTGATCGCGACGAACGTGCTGGCGCGCGGCATCGACGTGCCCACGGTCTCGATGGTCGTGAACTACGACCTGCCGACGACCGCGGACGGCAAGCCCGACCCGAGCACGTACCTGCACCGCATCGGGCGCACGGGCCGCTTCGGGCAGGTCGGCGTCGCGGTCAGCTTCGTGCACAGCCCGCAGAGCTTCGAGGTGCTGCAGGGCATCCGCGACTACTTTGGCGAGAACATGAAGTTGACGAAGCTGCCGACGGACGACTGGGATGCCGTCGACAAGTACATCAAGAAGAACATCCGGAAGTAGCGTCTTCGCACGCCGGTCCGGCAGCGGGAGTCGGCCAGGCTCGACCTGCTGTCGCCATCACTCGATGGGACTCGATGGGGGCCGATGGGTGCCCATGGGAACCGGTAGGACCAGTGGGAGCCGACAGAGCCTGTGAAGAGGCAGCGCGGCGCGTCAATGTCCCTAAAGCAGGCGTGGCCAGCGCGCCACGGGCTGTGTTCGCCGGCCCGCACAGAGTATGTATACGCAGCGTGCTCCGTGCCCTCCACCCAGAACACCTGCGCCTTTTCCTTTCAGGCAACCAACGGCCGGAAGTACACTACGACCAGCCAAGGCCAGTAGAGTCGCGCTTAGAGCGCGCTGTCGTCTGTAGAGTAAAAACTAACATAGTCAGTCTTTAATCGACTAAAGCGTTGTTCTGCATTATCCCTGCCGGAGTAATCTAAGCGGCAACGCAGCTGTTTCTTCGCCTTTATAGTCTCACTGTCGTCGCTGGTGTCGCTCTCGTCCGCAAGGGGGCGCAGCGGCGCGGGCCACCTGGCTACAGCGGTTTGGCGCTGCCCGAGGCCAAGGGGCCTCGCCTAAGACCGTGTGCTCGATACGTAGTCCCTCTTAGCTGAACAGTGTCAGCGTGGTGGCGCCCGTGCTTTTCTCGAGCAGCTCGTCGAGCAGCTTCTCCTTGGCGCGCAGCTCGAGTTCGAGAGTGCGCCGCAGCTGAAAGTATGCGGTGTTAAGCCCGTCGGCGACCTGCTCGGACCACTGCACCAGCTGGTACAGCTGCTCGAGGCCGAGACTCGCGTACTCCGTCACGGGCACGCTCTCGAAGCTCTCGAACGTCGTCTGCGTGACGCAGTCACTGAAGTTGCACTCGACGGGCATCAGGTCGAGCAGGTCGACCTGCGCGAGCCACTTCGAGCTCTCCTCCTCGCTCGAGTGCTCGGCCGACTCGTTCACGAACTCGGACATGCAGGTCACCTGACCGGCACCTGGCCAAGACAGCTGCGCGAGACGAGTTCACCGCAGCCGCACCGCGCGCGGGTGCACCGCGAGGCGCGGTCGCGGTAGAGGAATATCTACGGCGTAAGGGTGCGGAATTAGCGTTGAAAATAACTAGTTTTAGGCGCAGAGCGGCGGGTGCGCGGCGCGCGAGTAGGTAGGTATGTACAGGCTCTAAAGCACGCCGCGAATCTTCGCGGGCGGCCGACACGAACGCACCAGGCGCACCGGACACAGGCCGTCTACCGTGTTCTAAGCTGCGGCTTGGGTGCCGTCCGCCAGGCGGCAGGCCCTAATAACGACAAACCGGCACGTAGCCGCAGCCTCTGGCTCACCCCTTGATTGCAGGCCTCAGTGGGTCGCTGCGGGGGCCAAGTATGCGCAGCTTCCGCAGGAGTGGTTGGTCGGCTCGCCGCGCTCACTGGAGGCGGACCTTCACGGCGTTCGCGTGGCCCTGCAGGCCTTCGCGCTCGGCGATCACGACCGTCGCGGGGCCGATGTTCTGCAGGCCCTCGCGCGTCAGTTCCTGCGACGTGATGTACTTCAGGTACGTGTCCGTGTTCACGCCGCTGTACTGGTTCGCGTAGCCGTACGTCGGCAGCGTGTGGTTCGTGCCGGACGTGTAGTCGCCGCACGACTCCGGCGACAGCGCGCCCACGAACACAGAACCCGCGTTCTCGACCAGCTCCACGACGCCGGCCGCGTCGCTGACCTGCAGGATCAAGTGCTCGGGCGCGTACAGGTTCGACAGCTCCAGCGCCTCCTCGATCGAGTGGACGTTGATGATCGACGAGTGCGCGATGCTGCGGCGCACGATCTCGCACCGCGGCAGAGCCGTCGCCTGCCGGTGCAAGGCCGCCTGCAGCTGGTTGATGTCGGTGCCGGACCAGCCCACGGAGATCAGCACAACCTGCGAGTCCGCGCCGTGCTCGGCCTGCGACAGCAGGTCCGACGCCACGTACTCCTTGTCCGCGTCCGCGTCCGCCACAACGAGCACCTCGCTCGGCCCCGCGGGCATGTCGATGCTCACCTGCGCGTTCACATCCGTGGAGCAGATCATCTTGGCCGCGGTTACAAACTGGTTGCCGGGGCCGAGGATCTTGTCGACCTTCGTCACGGACTCGGTGCCGTACGCGAGGGCCGCGACGGCCTGCGCGCCACCAGCGAGCACGATCTGCTGCGCGCCGATCTTGTGCGCGACGTACACGACCTCGGGGCTCGGCGTGCCGTCTTCGCGTGGCGGCGTCGCGATGCTGATGAAGCGGCACCCGGCCGCGTGCGCAGGCACGCCGAGGTGGATCGCCGTCGATGGCAGAATCGCGGTCCCGCCAGGCACGTACAGCCCGACGCGCGCGATCGGCCGCGAGAACCGGCGGCACTTGACACCCACAGACGTCTCAACCTCCAGCGGCGGCACCATCTGCGCGCGGTGGAACTTCAGCACGTTCGCGCACGCGAGGTCGATGCTCGTGCGCAGCTCGTCCGAGATGTCCATGAGCTTCGGGTCAAACGGCGCGTTCAAAACCGGCTGAGACAGCTCGGCTTTGTCAAACCGCGCCGTGTACTCAAGCACGGCCGCGTCGCCGCGCTGCCGCACGTCGTCGACGATCGGCTGCGCCAGCAGGAACGCGTTCGACGACTGCGCGGGCCGCGTCAGCGCCGCCTCGACGGCCGCCGAGTCGCGGCAGTCGACGACGCGCATGTGGATCGGCCCGTGCGTGGCCGGCTCGCTGGGTTTGGCGGGCTCGCTCTTGGTCTCGGTCTTGGTCTCGGTCTTGGTCGCGAGGTTGAGCTTGTCGACGGCGGGCTCCGTTGCCGGCGTCTTCGCCTGCTTGACGCCAACGGCCTGCAGGAACTTCGCCTTGGCGTCGCCCTTGCGCCGCGTCACCTTTTTGCTCTTCTGGTCGAGGTTGCGCTCCACGTCTTCGATCTTCAGGCCGGCCTGAGCGAGCTTGACAACAACAAAGTAGAGCAGGTCAGCTGCCTCCCACGCGGTGTCGTACAGCGTCTCGGCGTCGCAGAGCTCCTCGGCCTCCTCCTTGATTTTCGCGTCCAGCAGCCCAGGCTCGTCGAGCAGGCGGCGCGTGTACGAGCCCTCTGGCGCGAGCTGCACGCGGTCGTAGATCGTCTTCTCGAGCTTAAGCAGGCCGCGCACCTCGCCCAGCCCGAAGCACGAGGTCGTGTTGTTGTGGCAGAAGCCAGGCTCGTGCTGCTCGACCACGAAGTTGACAGCGTCGCGGTCGCAGTCCGTGGACACGGAGAGGAGCTTCTGCGTGGCGCCGGACGAAGCGCCCTTGTGCCACAGCCCGCGCGAGCGGCTCTGGTAGACGCCGGTGCGCGTGCGCACGGCCTCCTCAAGGCTCTCGCGCGACGAGTAGCACACGCCGAGCGCGCGCTGCCCAGCGTCCGTCACGATTGTCACGAAGAGCCCGTCGGGGCGATCGCTGTGCAACGCGCTGATGAACCGGTCCGTCTGCTCGGTCAGGCCCGCGCACACACGGTACACGATCGGAAGCCTGCCCGTGCGCCGTAGGACGTCGCGCGCGACCTCCTCGAGCTTGTCGGCCTCGGCGTCGTTCGGCGCGTAGACGCCGTTGACTTCGCAGTTGCGCAGAATGTCGGCGAGGTTGCCGCCGGAGACAACGACGCGGCGCCCGGGCACGCCGTACTGCACGATACGCTCGTACGTCTCTAATGTCTGCGCAACGACGGCCTCGGCGCCGGCGTTCAGCAGCTCGACTGCGGCCTCAGCGTCCGCGCTGTGCATTGTCACGTAAACGTCATCGCGCGCGGCGCGCAGCGCCTCGAGCACCGCGGGCAGCGGCTCGTGGCCGTCGTACGCGACTCCGCCGATCACGGCGCCTTTCTCTATGTCCTGCAGAGTCGAACCGTGCAAAAGCCAGACCATGCCGAAATTTGGAGTGTGGGATGACGAAACGTTGATACCCTAACCGAAGAGTCATCGGTGCGGCTAACGGCGCGCGATTATTTTGCGAAGAGTGGTGGCGTCGTCCGTGCGGGCGGGCCGTGCCGGCCCGCGGTCGCCGCAAGTCTCACGGGCGCCAGGGGGTCGCAGGGGTCCACGCGAGGCTTTGCCTGCCCTATCACGCTAACGTATTTTCCGTAGAAATAATAGAGAAACTGGCAGCCCCCCAGTATAGTGCGCACCCACTATACTGTACGCGAGGTTGCTCACCCACTGCTTGGGCCGAGGCCCCCTGCCATAGCAGGTTGCTGCGACCAGAGATCTAGGGTAGTAAACAGTGGGCTTGCTTGGTAGCAGCAAGTACATATTAAATGCTTGGCGTCTAAGGTTTTGTGGCTGCAGCATCGTGCAGTGACATTTGTGCCGCGAATTGCGTGCAGTAGCGGCCGCTTGGCTGATTGGCTGGTGTACGGCGCATAGCGAATCCAAGCCATTCGCGCACAATGTCTGTCACGCCAGTTTATCTCTGCGCACTTGCAACTGCGGCCAAAGACTCCTATCGTTGTGCCTAAAGCACGTCCTCGATTGCGCTGAAACAGCGTGCGCAGGAGGATCCGCGAGTCAGATGTCGGTCAGCCTGACATACCGTTGTTCGCGGCAAGAGTACGCCCTGATTGCACCGCATGCGCAAAGCACAAGCGCTAAGCAATTGCAATTAGAGAGTTTCTGACGGGCCAGTCAACCGTTTTGCCCGCCGTGCGCGGCGAGCTCATTCCGTCGCGCAGGCAATCGAGTTCCACAATTAGACGGATACATAAAATACACGCGACGTCTGTTTTTGAGAAAGCGCATTGTGACCATCTGGTGAAGATTGTGGTCCTGACAAGCCCGGGAAATCTGACTGTATGTGGTGGTCAATCAGCATGCACACCCAATTACTGTTCAAGGCAGGCCTCCTGTCACAGCGTATCAGCCGCTGCAAGAGCCGGTACTGGCAAGATGGAGCTGCGCTAAAGGCGCTAAAATGTACTAGAGCTACTCTACAGCTACTCTTAGGCCGCGTGGTCAGGAGCCGCGTCGAGGAAGTCTGCCGTGGGCACGAAGAAAAGGTTGCCCGTGACGGCGTTGCTGACGTCCAGGATGTGGTCGTAGTTCCCCGGCGGGTTGCCCACGAACATGTTCTGAAGCATGCGCTCTGTGCGCGACGGCGAGCGCGCGTAGCCGATGAAATAGGTGCCAAACTCGCCCTCCTTGATACTGCCGAAGGGCATGTTGTCGCGCACGATCTGCAGCTGCTCGCCGTTCTCCTCGATGTTGGTGAGCACGTTGTGCGCCCAGCTCTTTTTCTTGGACTCAGGCAGTTCGATGTCGCTGAGCTTCTTGCGGCCGACAACGTCCTCTTGCGCCTCCGTCGGCATCGCATTCCACTTCTTCAGGTCGTGCAGGTACTTCTGCACAATCACGTAGCTCCCGCCGACGAAGTCGGGGTCCTCGTCGCCGACCAGCGCCGCCGAGGACGCCGCCTTGCCTTCGGGGTTCTCGGTGCCGTCCACGAACCCGAGCAAGTCGCGGTCGTCAAAATACTTGAACCCGTGCACCTCGTCCACGACCTTGGCAGCGCCCTCCAGCCGCTGCACGATCTGTTGCGCGAGCTCGAAGCACAGATCCATGCGCGTCGCACGAATATGGAACAAGAAGTCACCAGGCGTGGCGGGTGCGTGCTTCGCGCCATTGATCTCCTTGAACGGGTGCAACTCCTTCGGCCGCGGCGGCTTGAACAGCACGTCCCACGCGTTGGAGCCGATGCCGGCAATCAGACTGAGGCGGCCGTCAGGCACACGGAAGCCCACGGCACGCCGCAGCGACGAAAGATCGCCAAGAAGGTCGCGGATCTGTTCGCCTTGTGCCGCGCGGTCGCCTTCGGTGAGCGTGAGCACGATGAACACGGCCGCGGGGGTCAATTTGGTGTCAACGGGTTGCGAGGTAGGTGTTGCAGTGGAGCTCATCTTCAAAAGCCGGCTCAATGGTGTACGGTAACTGAGTTCGTTACGAAGAAGGGCAGGTACGGCTTTGCCGCATCGCATAATCATGCTCATTTGCCGTGCCTGCGATTGGGCAGCAAGCTTATATAAACGGGTGCCTTGCGCGACTGGCGGCGACCGCGCTCGGCAGCTACGTTTCGTTCGGGTTCGGGATACCGACTAGGGCGTGCGGGCCACGTGTTCGGAATAGTTGAAGCCTTCCTCGCGGTAAGGCCGCCCGGGAGGCTAGAATTGAGCGCGGCAGGCCGCCCCGGAATGAAGAGTGTTGTGATTTATGGGTACTGCGAGCTCGTGGCGCTCACATATACGACAGATACGTCTGCATGCAGGCCTCGCCCGCGTGCCAAACCCCCAAACCCGGAACCGAAACCCTGGCACCTGTTTTTGCTCACATGAGAAGTGCATGAGACGTGAGGCGTGTGCAGAACGTTCACGGTGTACACCTCTATATATAATGATGATGCTGGCAATTGTGCGACTGGTGCGTCCAGATGCCTTGTCCTGCTATTCGCATCAATGGCGACTACTCGCTGCGACGTCGCTCGAGTCGCTGACAACATCGAGGATCTGAATGTCGCTCCCAGAGAGCATCGAGCCGGCCTCATCATTGTCGACGTTAACGGGCGACACGGCCTCTGGCATCTCGAAGCCTGCAACGTCCTCGCTGGTCACCGTGATCCGCGTTGGTTGCAAGTGCGACATGAGAAGTGAATGACTAACGCGTAATCCATGATGAATGTGGCGGTGCATACGTCGGTGCGCATCGCAGCTCTGAAGGATACTTGAATTCCCAGATGAGCATTGGTGGTGCGTGAACTTGTATCGTCTCATGTCTGGGGGTGAGGAGACCGCAGTGAGGATACAGTGATGAATGGAGTCATAAGGACGGCTATGCACTAAAGTGACTTCGGTAGATAATGCGTATTCATTGGAGGAGGCAGGCCTGATACTTATGCTACTCATTTCGAAATCCTCAATTTGGGCTCGTTGGGTTGATGAGGACACGATTGTACTATTCTGTTTCCCGCGGTGGGGAAGTCGTGCACCAACCTTGATGAAATAAAACTTCCGTAAGGTGAAACGTCTATAACGACCAAGTAGAATCTCTTAGAAATGCGAAATCGTGTTGAAATACGCGTATCCTTCTGTCGGAGCCGTTTCTGATCAATATCACTGGCGTGCAGAGTAGAAGACCTCAACGCAAGAGCGATGATTCGCTTTGGAGGGCAGCGTTCATCGCCACTGTGCGTCCCAGAATCAGCCATATGGCACGGCCCTTAAATTCCTCTTCCCAAACAACAGCGAAAAAACCCGGATAGTGCATAAGAATCTTCACCACATGGGAGGGGGGAGGGGCGCTTTGCAACTGTTGAGTCACGGAAAAGAGCGCCTACAGAACTCGGGGCGAGACGGGCATATGACATGCATACGCCTTTTAAGTGCCCCACATTGCTATTCCTAATACTGGCGATTCTGAACAACACCTTCGGCCTATCATTTGATGATGTTGACGTTATGCTCGTGCCCGTCATTGATACATCCAAAACCGGTAAATAAGTACCGTGAGCATTTTCAAATCATAACTATGAGGTATTGCTGACATTTTGAAATTTCCTATTTTGGCAACTCCTAATGGGAGAACAGAACGTGTGGCATTCTTAATTAATCGTAATTGAAACAGTCCTGAAAATCATGAGAGTGCTATATCAGTTAAAAATACCAAGCACAGCTGTCCAGCAAATAACGAGCGTGTTGTGGCACCGCTACATGCATTTTATCATCACTCTTATCTCATGGTAATTATTGATCTCGACATGTAGGGTAGCGCATCCAAGCCGATCTCAAGTATATATACAGCAAGTAGAGAGCGTGGCTTGTCACCAAACAAACCAAATGCCTTCCATGACTTCCACCTCTACCACTTCTGTCGTCCGCGCCGAGAATGCCGCTCCCACCGAGGTCGAGCAGCCTAAGGACGAATTGTTCTACTGCACTTGCACGATCGCTTAAAAGCTAGATCTCCGTGCGGATTCCACTCTTTTAGTATAAGTTCAAATAACAGTCAACAATATAACAATTCACTATCCTTTTGTTCCGCTCCTACCGCGCGGACTTAGCCGTGGATTACCCACCCAGGCGCCGTCGCCTCCCCCTGTTACGCTCGCGTATTGTTCGAGACCGACTGATATAGGCATTGGCAGGAGACTACGTGCACAATTCTTCCCACATTGCTAAGCGCTCTGCAAGTGGATACCCAAACTCGTGAAAGCACATCCTGCTCTCGCGTCTTCAAGGTAGAAACAGAAGGTCCTCACGTACTGGGTATCTTGCGAAGTCACGACAATGTAAGCTGCCATGATTGCTATGGCGGCCGCGAGGGAAGGAAGCCTAACTCGTATAAACTTTGCTTACCGTTCGCAACAAAGTGCAGGCGGGTGAAGGGAACAAACATTAGGGTTCAGTGAACGTCATCCTGGATGCATATATACATTATTTTTCAAGCCACGTACTGCTCTGAGTGAATTTGAGGCCACGAGTTTGGTGCCCACACGCTCGTGAAGCGTACTCGCGATACACGAACGCGTACCAGGAACGCGTATTAGGAACGCGTGTTAGGGCAAGGTATTTAGAGCGAGTCACATTAGACTCGCTTCACGGAAGTAGCACAAAGATAACGTCATGAAAAGCGTTTACCACGAGCGCTTGGTGGCACTTCGTGCAGAGATTGCGTCGCTGACGCAAGAGCTAACGCAACTAGGGAGCGAGCTAGAGGATATTCTCTTCCGGACTGGCAATTCCAGCGGGTTGGTGTGCACGACAATCACCGGCCTACCGTCGACGCCGGAACGCGTCTTCGAACGCGCTGCCGTGTTTCGGGACCTGGGCGAGCGCGCTCGCCAGCTCAGGTTTTAGGGCTTGTTAGTAATTTAGCAGACTGTCTACAGTCATGCATCCAGGGCAAGAGTGAAAAAATTTGGGAGTTGACACGTGACGTCAGTGACTCGAGTGTAGGTGCGTGAGCAGTGTTTCTATCAGCGGGTATCGCCAGTTCAGTACACATTTTATAGCACTGCAAAATGGGTCGTATGCACAGCACCGGTAAGGGCATGTCTGCCTCCGCCATTCCCTACTCGAGAAAGTCTCCCAGCTGGTTCAAGCTCTCCGTTGACGAGGTCGAGGAGCAGATCATCAAGTACGCACGCAAGGGTCTTACTCCCTCTGCCATCGGTGTCATTCTGCGCGACTCGCACGGCGTGCCGCAGGTGAAGTTCGCTACCGGCAACAAGATTCTCCGCATCCTCAAGTCCAACGGTCTTGCCCCCGAGATCCCCGAGGACCTGTACCATCTCATCAAGAAGGCCGTTAACATGCGCAAGCACCTCGAGCGCAACCGCAAGGACAAGGACACCAAGTTCCGCCTTATTCTCGTTGAGTCGCGTATTCACCGCCTTGCGCGCTACTACAGACAGGTCGCCGTCCTCCCTCCCACCTGGAAGTACGAGTCCGCCACGGCCTCTGCCCTCGTCAACTAAGCGTCTCTGATAAAACCGGAGCATCAATTTAATGTAGGTAGTTGCTGCTCGGAGTATTTAATTTCTGATATCTCGTTCGGATTGTTCCGAGCCGCGTCGAGCACGCTGCGCGCGTCAGCGGTCGAGTACGTAAGATCGCATCGCGTATCGCCGGCTCTGGCCACTTTGTTTGCTGAAGCTGCTCGGTGCTTGCGACGCCCCTGCACTGTATGCCCACGATCCACTTCCGCAAAGAGAAACAGGTCGTCGCGCTCTTCGAGCAGCCGGAGACGCGCGTGCCGAGTCTAGTGGCTGAGCTCGCCGAGGCGCTCGTGTCGACAAAACTCGCGACGCAGAACGACGTGGCCGAGCTGCGTCTGGGCGTTGAGCAGGATGACGGGTTCACCGATATCACTGAGTCGACAGCGTCCCTCCTGGATTTGTGCATCAATGAGCACTCTACGGTATGTTTCAAGTTTGGCAAGGAGGCTTCGTTCGGTTGCGAGGCGTACGCCTAGCTTGGAAGCCTCGAGAAACTTAATCGGTCCAATTGCGACGTAGGAAATTGCTGGCGTCGGACCCGCGGACACCGGCGTAGGCCTTACCCGCGACGAAAAGTAGTCGGCCTCGTGCATCAAAAGCAGGCCCTAGAAAACGCAGGACTTGTCTGCTTTTTACCCGAAATGCGTCTGTATACCGTACCTAATCCCAGAAGCCTTACCAAACGAAGTATGCTGCTAGTACAACTATCTTTATTGCCGTAAGACTTTCCAACATGCGCGTTCTGATATTGAACTCAATGATGATTGTCGTCGAGACTTCAGTAGTCAACATCTCCCGGTCTCTTTAAGGGTGGTTTCACTTATTGCGCCGCTACACGTTGTTCGTGAATAACTTGCCGGCAGCGCTCGACGTATTCGAACACAGAGTCTAGAAGAATGGTACCGATAAGGCACATGTAGAAAACGAAAATGTGCAATGCACCGAACAACCTGGAGGCGAACCATGCCCCAACCACTGACCGAGCCACACTCTCTGGAGGACCCCACCATGCTTCCCATCTCGAGGGAGCAGCGTGCGCGAGCAGAGACACGTCATCGCACGGTGGCATGGTTCGCATTATCACCTTGGGCATGCCTGGATGAGCTCCAATACCGACGACAGACATCCCTATTTGGCGCTTGCTGCAGGGACCGGAGACCATAGTGAGACCAGTTTTATTAGCTGCTTCTGAGCACGCTTTGAATTATAAAGACAGACCTTTGACCGCAGCGGGCGAGAATATACTAAGAACATAGAATCCGGCAGGTGGTGCTTCGTGCTGTTAGGCAATGACCTCATGGCTGCGACCACTAAAACGCCTTGAAGCAACACCACCAAGAGCGTGCGGGCCAGCCGCGCAGAGAACCACGTAAGGCCGTACGCATGCGACTGCCGAGCACGCTGCTCGACTTTGTAGCTTTCCGGAACGAGGATTCGTGCACAGGTGTCGTAAATTGCGCCAGCAACTCGGGTTGCGCGGAGCTGTGCAATCTAAGAAAACGAGGGGCGAGGCAAGTCTGCGTGCCGAAACCCAGCAGCAGAAGCGCGCATGGCCCGGTTTAGAAATCCTCCTCCTCCTCCGGGATCTCGCGCTTCTCGACCACGAGCGGCTTACCCGCGAGACGCTGGTAGATGTCCTTGACGTCGTCGGTGGCGGACTCAAAGTGAGAGGACGCGTCGTAGCTCTTCGAGATGAACACGTTGTCGCGCTTGCCGTCCTCGAGAGGCTCGTAGAGCTCCGAGATACCCATCAGCGTGTCGACACGCGGCCCCAGCAGCTTGAACGCGGAGTCAAGCTCCACGTGCGGGTTATCAGTCTCGATGATCGTTGAAATGATGGCGATGTAGTACCCGGCCGGGCAGACGCAGTGCGTCGAGGACATGACTGCGATGTAGATGTCGTTCTTGCGGTGCACCTGGCCCTGCGGGATGATGATCTGCGCAGAGTCTGCGTCGTTCGTGTTCGGCACGGGGTGGTTGAGGATGCACATGGCGCGGATGACACGCTGCCCTGTCTTGCGCACCTTGTCCTTGAAGTACGTCGGGTCGCCGATGACAATCGGGGCCTCAGCGACCTCCTCGCCGCTGCGCACTCCTTTGACCTTGCCGTCTTCGCCGTACACGATCTCGTCGATGGGCTTGTCCAGCATGTACGTGCCGCCGTAGACGGCCGAGAGGCGCGCGAAGCCCTGCGGCAGCTCGCCGAGTCCGTACATCGGATACAGGTACGGGCTTTTGCCGTAGCGCTGCACGGAGTGCGCATACAGCTTCAGTCGCTCGATCGTCTCAAGCGCCGGCTGCTTCATGTACTCCTCGCTGCTCCACAGCGCCATCGCGTGTCCGATAAACTCCTGCGTGGAGCGCTCGAGTCCGAACTGCTCGTAGACCTCCTTCATTGTGACCTTGTTGAGGTCCAGGCCCTTTTGCGTCTCGGGCTTCGCGGGGTCATATGCGTCGAAGTACTCGACGAACTTCTTCATGCGGCGCTTCTCAAAGAAGCCCATGAGAGACGACTTGAGCGCCTCGACCTCGGTCGCGGGCACCTTCGCGATGCGTCCGTCGCGGAACACGTACGAACCGCCGATCTGCTTGAACTGGATGTTGCGCGTGACCTTCGTGTGTACGAGGATGTTCACAAGCTCGCCGCTCGCCATCAGGAACTTGGGGATCAGGTCGACGTTCCAGTCGCGGTCGCGGCCAAGGTTATCGGGGACCTTCGCGGTCGGCCGGAACTTCTTGTACAGCTGCGACAGGTTCAGGCTGGCCGACTCGCCACCGTAATGGTCCTGGCGGTCGATATGCAGAACCTTCTTGCCTTCTACCGAGAGAAGGCCGGAGAGCACGCACTCGGTAAGCCCGGTGCCGAGCACAATGACATCGTACTTCTCGTCCATGATGCGGGTCAGGCGCTAGTGCGTTTGGGGATGGGGCGGGCTTGCTGCTTGGTCATCGAAGGCCCTGCATACTTAACCCTAAACTCGCCATTATTAACGTGTCTCATTACATTAGCGCACGCGCCAGGTGGCTAGGGTTGTTATTATGGCGCACGGTGGCTCGCGTACCTGGTGCAGCGTTGCGAGCGGCGGGAACGGCTGAGACGTCCCGACGCGAGCAGAAATGTGGCGGCTGCCGTATTAAGGAGCTTGCACCTGCGATGGGGATGCCGAAACCCAATAATCACTAGGCACCCCGCTGCGCTCGCGACTGGTTCTTCAAACGGGATGTGACCCGAATGCCGAGGTGGGTCTGTGCCATGATTGCTGCGCTTTACATGGCCCAATGCGACAAGTACGCATTCGTTTGTGCAGCAATACTGGCACCAAGAAGTACGTGCACGACGAGAACGCCCCACCCAGTGGCGCCTATTGAGCTAGATAATGGAGTACGTACGTGTACGTGTATCAGCAAATGGTCCGCGCAAGCATTTTGTACGCGCGAAGTAGTAGGCACGTGCGCACACCTATGCGCCGCGCGCAGGCATGCACACCTGTACAAGCACAGTTGTTCAAGCAGATCTGACGCGCACACGGGCACACGTCTCGCTGGCGTGACTAGGCACTCGCACGCAGCTGAGCAATACCCCCTGAGTGGAGAAGCTGCTGCTCGAGCAGGGTCTGCTCCTGGAGGTTTTTAGTATTAGCGAGCTGCTTCAGCAGGCCCAGCTCGTCCTTGTCGAGCACGTCCAAGTGCAGCAAGTACAGCAGCGCATGGAAGTTGTGCAGGGCCGCCACGTTGACGCCGGTTTGGAGACCCAGGGCGTCCACAAGCTGCGCGCGCGTCTGCCGGCGCAGCTCGGCCCGGTTCTCGATGGCGAAGGGCGGCACTTCCTTGGCATTTTCGCCTGCCACGAAGCCATGCGAGAGGCTCGTGAGCAGGTAGTCCACCGGGAAGGCCGGCGCTGCCTTCTCCAGAACGGTCAGCCCGTACTCGTTGACGCGCTTGTAGAACATGTCCGGAACGTACCGCAGCTTGCTCGGCGGCTGGATACGCATGACGGCTGGGTTCGTCGACGGAACGATGAGGTCGGCAGCTACAAGCGCCTCGGCCTGAACGCTCGCCTGGTAGCAGAAGATGTCGATCTCGCTTTCCACGTTGCCCGAGATGCAGCATGTCACGAACCGGCTGCTGAACGGCTCGCCGAGCAAGTTGTGCCGGTGCGCGTTCTGCATGCGCGCGGCCATGGCGACCTCGAGCGACGTGAGGAAGTAGGAGTCGCGGTGGCGCTTGCACAGGACCTTGCCGCCAGCATCCACGAGGTCTGTGAAAACAAGCCCCACGATCTCCAGGCCCAGGATGTCGCACGCCCTGTGAACGCTTTGGGGCACGTGCGGCGACATGAGCAGCCCGTCGACGTCGTCGCTCTGCTCGGGCTCCCAAATCGCGTGCACCTCGGCCTTGATGCCGAGGGGCACCGCGTCGTAGGCAGCGTAGCGGCCGATGAGGAACCCAAAGCGCTGCTTGCTAGTGCGCCGCCAGAACTCGATGAACTGCCCGACGATTGCCGGCGCGCTGAACTCAACGTGGTCTACGATGCGGAACTTCTGGAACTGCAGCGTGACCGCCGGCGGCTGGCACGCGCTGCAGTAGCCTTCGGGCCACGGTTTGTGCGCGTTGCGGCACGGCTTGACGCCGTAGCTCGGCTCGACGAGCGAGCCGCCCTCTTCGAGCACCTTCTTGCGCCACGCGTGCACGGACGTGTGCTTGATTCCCTTCTCCTGCTGATACTCCTCGTCGTAAGGCTCCAGCGGCTGGCAGTACTCGCACATGCCCTTGGTCCCGTGTGTGCACAGATGCGTCTGCCCGCGCGCGATGCGTCCGTCCTTAGTGGACAGGAAGAGGTCAAGCACGTCGTCGGTGAGCACTGGCTCTGTCGCACTTACGGGCGCGGGCGAGGTCTCCTGCACATACGACACGAAGAAGAGGTCGCCATTGTGGATGCCGAGCTCGCTGACCGGCCGGTCCCACTCTCTGGAGTGCGGCTCGCCCACCTCTGTGGGCTGCTTGCTGACGGTGACGCTGCTCGCGGCCGCGGGGAGCTGCGGTCGCAGCTGCAACAGCGCCTCCGAAAACGAGCTGCTTGGCTCTACGGTCACGCGGAAGGTGCCGTCTTTCGTCCGGAACCGGATAATCATGTCAATTCGACGCTGCGCAGACCGGCTGGCAGTGGCGATTAGTAAACGGCGGCTCGCGGCTTGTGGCGTGCTGAATCAGGCGCGAGCTGGGCGTTGGGTGCCACGCACGCGCATCTACGGGTGCTAGAAGTTCCCGGTTGGAAACCGTATTTATAGCCTAGCTTGCCCGGCAATAGTTGGGCCCCTCTCCACGACAGTGATGCCAGCGCCGTGCTGCCTCTCGATGATGCGTTCCATCGCGTACGATTACACACAGCGAGCCACACAGGATGGGGTGGATTCATGCGTGCGCGTCCTAGAGATGTGGCAGTTGTGCACAGTTGTGCAGGCTTATCCCATAGCATCACGCATAAGTGCCCATAACGAGTCATCACTACGCATACATTGACAAATTGTCTAGCTAAACATTACTCATTGAATAGCTTAATTTGTGAGCAGGCACACAGCAGAGCTGCACAGTATACATTACTCATCACATGCGACAGAATTACTAACCACGAATAGACCTGTTCGTGGGCCAAACTCACACGCTTTCCATGGCGGCGTACATGGAGGCGCCCGGCGACGACGCGATCTCGCTGACGCTGTCGCGGTACGACCCGAAGGAGCTGCTGGACGTGGTATCTGGGTTGAAGCACGTGCTGAGCCAAAATCCGCAGCAGGCCCGCGCGATGCTCGCCGCTGACCAGGACTTGACGTATGCGATTCTGCAGGCGGAGCTGCTGATGGGCCTCATTGACGAGAGCGTCGTTGCCGACGCCATGAAGGCGATGGACGTGCCCGCGGAGCAGGCCGACGTGCAGCCGCGCGACGACGCGCGCGCGCCCGGGAGGTCCAAGCCCAAAGCGAGGTCTGAACCGAAACCGAAGCCGAAGCCGGCCGCGCGCGACCCGTTCGCAGGCATGACAGCAGAGCAAGTGGCTGCGATCAAGCAAATCATTTCTGTCACCGACGAGCAGCTCGCAATGCTGCCGGCAGAGCACCAGGCGCAGGTCCGCGCGCTGCGCGCGCAGTACAGCGCGTGATGACACACACTTGTCGACCCACCAGCCTGCAACCACGCACGCAGCCACGCCACTAGCACCGCAGGTCGCAGCACAAGTTACAGCCTAGGCCACCGCAGAGACACAAGCTATCCTTCGATGCACTCGCACCACAGCCATTCCGGGCAGTTCTGCCAGCACGCGGCGAACACGCTCGAGGAGATGGTACTGCGCGCGATCGAACTGCGCTTCGACCTCTTCTGCGCCACCGAGCATATGCCGCGCTATGAGGACGCGCAGCTTTACCCTGAGGAGCGCGCGTCAGGGACCTCTGCCGCGGACCTCGCGCGCGTGTTCAAAGAGTTTGTGGCCGAGGCGCGGCGACTGCAGCAGAAGTACCAAGACCGAATCACGATCCTCGTGGGGTTCGAGTCAGAGGCCCTGAGCGCGGAATATGCCGACCGCGCGCTTGCTCTACAGCAGGAGTACCAGCTCGACTTCTTTGTCGGCTCGCTGCACCACACCTTCGAAATCCCGATCGATTTCGACCAGCCCATGCTCGATGCGGCGCTGGCGAGGGCAGGGAGCGTGCCCTCACTCTATAAACGCTATTTTGCCGAGTTTAAAGCGTTCGTCGAGCGCGCGCGGCCGCCGGTTGTCGGCCACCTCGACCTCATTAGGCTATTCACGCGCAGCTCTGAATTCGCGCTGACCGAGTCTGAGGCCTGGGAAGAGCTCGCGCAGCTTGTCGACACTGCCGTCTCCGCCAACAGTTTGTTCGAGCTGAACTCGTCAGCAGTGCGTAAGGGTCTGCCGAGCCCGTACCCGCAGCGCGACGTCGCCGAGCTTATTCTGCTGCGCGGCGGCAGGTTCTGTCTGAGTGACGACTCGCATAACGTCGGCCAGGTGGGGCTGAACTATTCCGCGGTGCTCGAATACGTCAAGAGCTTGAACGTAGACGAGCTTTGGCGGCTCGCAAGCGAAAACGGGCAACTTGTGCATAAACGCGTGCATGTGCGCGAGTTCGAAGACTGGGTGGTTCACGTCAAGCCGCCGAGGTCTTGAACGTCATTCCGGTCGCGAATGCGCCCTTGCCTACGAGCGGTGCTTCTCCGCTTACAGGCTTTGCTAAAGCGCGTGCAGGTGCACCGGCGTGTCGGCGTTTCTCCCGAGTGCCAGATTACGTTTAGTCGTGTTGCCGCTCGGTAATGCGTAACCCGTTAAAGCGAGGACGTTCGGCTGAGCAACAGCGGGGGAGTGCCTTTCGCGCTGTGGAAGATTTTCTGGGCGTAAATTGGTTTTGTGTCGTGTCAAGAAGCCAACTGCGGCTTTTATCTGTTGTAGTGAATTAGTGAAAAGCCCCGGCTGTATATAGATTGACGTCTAAACGTATATTTTACTGGATAATATTATACGCCATCACTCGATATACGGGACGTAATGAAGGGCGAGGCAGTAGCCATTACTGGCTGCTACCACCTCCAGCTTTCAATGCACGAAAAATCCACTTCGGCAACGTCGGAACGTCGACCAGCACTATGACGTGAGCAAACAGCAATGCGCATGCATTAGGGGTTTAGGCTACGCAGGCGCTTACCTGTTTGCGCCTACTCTTAATCATCCATTGGGACATATATCTGCTTATAGCAAGCTGGAGCCGCCCGCCAAGCAGTGGTGCGCCTCGGCTCTCGGTTCGGATGGTTAGTAATTTAGCGAACGCTGGAAAAACACGTGACCATGCAAGCTAGTCTTGCATGCGTGGTGCTTTCGTGGTAATTCGTATGTACGACTTGACGATCCCCGCCGGGCAAATGCTCTCTAGAAAGCCCGCTTTACCGGTCCTTGTTGTCGGCGGCGGTATCGCGGGTCTCTCAGCGGCCCTTTTTCTTGCTGTGCAGAATGTGCCGGTTATCCTCATTGACAATCAGGATAAAGGCAACGCTACGCCGCCCACGTTTCGCTTAACACAGCGCACAATGGAGCTTCTTCACAGCGCCGGCATCAGTGGTGATCTTCCGGAGGCGCACCCCGACTTCCGGCTCCGCCGCGCGCGCGTCCGCAGCCTGGCTGGCGAGTGGTTTGAGAAACTGGAGCCCGAGAAAGAGTGGGACCAGAGTTACTCGCCGTGCAAAATGTCTAATATTGCGCATGATGCCCTCCAGCGAATTCTGCGCACGCGCATACTCACCCTGGGCGTCGACGTGCGCGTGCGCTGCGAGCTACAGAGCTTTGTGCAGAGCGACACGAGCGTACGCGCGCTTGTCCACCCTCTATGGGGTCCAGAAAATGCTTTGGGCAGTTACATAGTTGAGGCCGCATACATGATCGCTGCAGACGGCTCCCACAGCCCCGTACGAGAAGCGCTCAAGATCGAGCGCCACGGACGTGGGCCGATGCACCGCATTTGGAGCGTCATATTCCGTGCTCCCCTACAGCAGTATCTGCGTGACGGCGTGACGCAGTTCGAGATAGAACAGCCGAATCTAAAGGCATTTCTCGGCAACTATCAGGACGGGCGTTGGGTAATGGTGTTTAAGGATGGCATCAAGCGGAGTGAAGCGACGCTGAAGGCGGCCATCAAACTAGCTGTCGGCCGCGGTGACTTCGACATCGAGATCATTAACACTATCCCGCTTGACCTCGAGGCGCTGGTCGCGGACAAGTTCTCCGAGGATCGCATATTCCTCGTGGGCGAGTCCGCACACGTTCTGCCGCCCTCGCGGAGCGGATTCGCGAAGAATGAGGGGATCTCAGACGCGCATAATCTGGCGTGGAAGCTCGCAGCCGTGCTTCGCGGAGACGCCGCGGGGACGCTCTTAGACTCGTACGGCGCCGAGCGCATTCCGGTGGCGTGGTGCCTGCACGACCAGCTATTTGTACGGCCCGAATACGCGTCACACGCCGGCACGTACGAGGTCAAGCAGCAGTTGATAGATGAGGAAGCCATTGAGTTTGGCGCATTGTACTGCTCAAACGCGGTAGTGGGTACGACACCGACGCTTCCGCCGGCGCTACGACCGGACGAATGGGCTGGACAGCCCGGTACGCGCGCGCCGCACGTGTGGGTGACGTACCGTAACCAGCTTGTCTCGACGATAGATCTGTTCAAGTCGAAGTGGTCTTTGCTAGCGATGGACGTTGAGTGGCCAGAGATCCAGCGCGTACAGTGCCTATTCGCGGGCATTGACTTCGTCTGTGACCAGGCGGAGCTGCGCAAGGCGTTCGGCCTGGGACGCAGTGGCGCTGTGCTTGTGCGTCCCGACGGCGTGATCGCGGCACGCTTCGCAGACCTGCCTCATGTTCCCAGCGACGCGCTCCGCGAGACGTTGATGACTATCTTGGGCCGCAACGACGCGCTGCACGTCGACTTACCGGAGCAGGGTAGTTAGTGCCGCAAGACCGTGCCCGTCGCTCGCGTTTTGTCTCAGACAATTAGTCCTGAGGAAACGGCCGCAGCTCTGGGTTCTTTGAATCCAAGAGGCCCCGAAGGATTTAGCGCTCGTGATTCCTGTGCGACAGGTCCGCACCGAACTCAAAAGAATCTAATAAAGCACGCGTAGAATTGCAGGTACTCTGTGGTAACGAAGAACCGTAGTGGCAGGACACACTACCTCTGCATTTCTTCTTGGTTGGTGCTACCGAACTCACTGGCGGTCCAAGATTAAGCCACTGGCAGGCTGATCGCTATGTAGCACCTCCCACGTGCCGCACAAATCTACGCTTACTGGTGCGACGGCTGCCGTCCAGAAGCGCTTTGATTGTATCATTTATAACCATTTTAGAATAATTTTAGTTGTACTTCGACGAGGGTTGAGCCGGTACTGCGAACCAGCTCGAGGGTTTGTTGCGAACGCCTCCAACAGCACTAAAGGTTGCCCTAGTGGCACTGCTTTAGGTAGTCAGAATCGGGCACATGGTGGCACCATATAACAACAGCAAGCATCCGGGATTGCCTTGTACCACCTATGTAATAATGAAGAACAGCGCATTGTATGCGGATGTAGTTCACCTATGCCGCCTTTGAACCCAGCAGCACGGAGTCACATAAGGCTAGAAGAGTTGGGCTAGATTAGGGCCTAAATATCGCTTCATGTCTCTATTTACCATTGTTGCGCCAGTGCTGTTGCTCGCGGTTCCCAAACCGAGATTGATGCGCAATGAGCGCGGCGTTGGCTCTAGCAGAAGAGCAATTCTTGAATTAAAAGTTCTTACTGACTAGGAATATACTGACGAAATCTTGGGGAGGTCTGGGCGGAGCGTGCTGGGAGCAGCGTGGAACCTCAGAGGCACTAGTGTTGCAGTAATAACAGCAAAGTGACAGCAGAAGCCGGAACGCACTCGTCATTTTCGAATTCCGCTGCCTAGATGCACAACGTCAACGGCGGCGGCGACGTTCCGAACTGCCACAAGGAAACCGCCGCGCATGAGATAAGCACGCGCGCGATGCAGCTGTCGCAGTTCACGCTATATGAGACGCCGCGCGCGTTCTGGATCGTGAGCAGCAGCCCTGAGCAGAGTCAATTCGAGGTGCTGAAGATCGCGCCGCGGCCAGATGGCACGGAACGCAGCCCGCGCTTCGCGGTCGAGCAGCTCGATCGCGTGTTCAGTGTGCGCGAAATACAGCGCTGGCTGCAGCAGCAGACCGACGACGAGGGCCTGCGCCAGCGTGCACCGCCAGCGTACGGGCTGCTCGGCGTCATTCGGTTCACGGGCTGCTACTACCTCGCGCTGGTCACGAAGTGCTCGCTCGTCAGCCTGCTCGGCGGCAACAAGATTTATCACATCGACGAGACCGCCCTAGTGCCGCTCGTGCACTCGTCCGTGTACGAAGAGCCCGACCGCCGCAGCGCCGAGGGCCGGCTCATCGCGACGTTCCACTCGCTCGACCTCGCGCGCACCTTCTACTTCAGCCTCACGTACGACCTCACGAACACCTTGCAGACTAACCTAAACGCAACGGTGCGCGCTGAGCGCGAGGCGGCGGAGGCGGTTGAGAAGGCAGCGGCGGAGAAGGGAGAGAAGCCGGCGGTCCCTACACAAGGCAAAGCTGCGGGCAGCAAGAGCGCGGGCAGCAAGGCCAGCAAGGCCAGCAAGGCGGCTGCAACAGCAAGCGCGGCGGGAGCGACGCCTGCAAAAGCAGCAGGGCTGACAGGCGCCAAAGCGGGCACGTTGGCCGCCGGCGGAGCCGAGCGTCTGCAAAGCCGCAAGAACAGCGCGGCGAGCGATGGCGCGAACGCACGCGAGCCGCTCAGTGAGCGCCGCGATGCTGGCAATTTCGAAGTCGCGGCCGACGTCAGTGAGAGTGAACACAGCGTGCACACCGTGGCCAGCAGGCCTGCCCAGCGCAAGGACAGCGACGCTGGGCGTGTAAGCGAAAGTGGCAGCCGCACCAGTGTTGGCGTCCTGGACGGAGCTAGCGCGGTGGCCGCCTCTGATGACTCGGAGCCGCTGCACACGCCGCAGTCGGCGATGTTCGTGTGGAACTCATACCTCCTGTCGCCCCTCAGCGAGTCCGGGCCGTTTGTCGTCAGCGCCAGTCTGCGCCGGCGTTGGTTCCTGAGCGTGATTCACGGGTTCATCGACCAGGCGCGCATCTCGGTGTTCGGCAACCAGGTCACGATCACGCTGATCGCGCGCCGCAGCCACCACTTTGCCGGCGTGCGCTTCTACAAGCGCGGCGTGAACAACGACGGGTACCCCGCGAATGAGGTCGAGACTGAGCAGATAGTGTCCAACGAGCTCGCGTCGCAGTTCAGTGGCCGCTACACGTCGTACGTGCAGCACCGCGGCTCCATCTGCGTAAACTGGTCGCAGACCTCGAACAACATGAGCCCGCAGCCGCCAATACGAGTCGACCAGGCGGACCCATTCTACACGTCCGCAGCCAAGCATTTCGACCGCATGTTCTGCCGCTACGGCGTGCCCATTCGCATCCTCAACCTCGTCAAAACCAAGGAGAAGCGGCCGCGCGAGTCGCTGCTCTCTAAAGAGTTCGAGCTGTGTGTACAGTACTTGAGCCAGTTTCTGCCGCCCCACCGCGCCGGCATCACGCCGCAGCTTGCCTCGCGCGTGTTCTCCGAGGTCCACCCGGTGCCCAAACCGCGCAAGGCTCTGCGGCTCGAGGGTGGATGTATCGAGTATACGCACTGGGACATGAGCCGTGCCGCGAAGTCGCGCGCCAGCGAAGTCATGGACTACCTGGGTCGCTATGCCAACGAGACGCTCGAAGTGACGTCGTTCTTCCAGCCCGGCGTGAGCAACCAGCAGGGCGTGTGCCGCACGAACTGCATCGACTGCCTAGACCGCACGAATGCTGCGCAGTCGGTGATCGCGAAGTACGCGCTCGGGTACCAGCTGTGTGCGCTGGGAATAATCGACAAGCCACGCGTCGAGTACGATACCGACGTCATAGACCTCCTCACCGAGATGTACCACGACCACGGCGATACGATCGCGCTGCAGTACGGCGGCTCGAACCTGGTTAACACGGTCGAGACGTACCGCAAGATCAACCACTGGTCGTCCCACTCGCGCGACCTCATCGAGAGCGTCAAGCGGTACTACACGAACTCGTTCGTAGACGCACAGCGCCAGGACGCGATCAACGTGTTCCTCGGGAAGTACCAGTACGTCGAAGGCGTGAACCTTTGGGACCTGCGCACGGACTATTACCTGCACAACGCGACGCCGCGGTTTGAGCAACGCCGCTTGCGCAGCTACCGCCAGTGGTACGAGCCGCGGCACCTCATGCCCGCCGAGCAGCCAGTCAACATGGTCACCACGCTGAAGCCCGAGGAAGACTGCTTCCGGTTCACCTCGTTGGACGACTTATTCACGTCCCGCGTGAACTCCATCGACAAGTATTCGCAGTCGACGAGCCCGTTCGAGGTCCACGCACGCAAGCGCAAGCGGCGCATCGAGGCCACAGAGATGGAAAGCAGTGCTGTGCGCGAGCCTGAGCGCGTGCCGCGCGAGAAGGGCGTGCCCGACGTCGAGTCGGAGTACGCGCGGTACCTGCTCGCGCCAAAGACTGCACTCGCGACCTCGGTGTCGGTGGCAGCGGACTACAAGTACAAGGAGTACTTCAACCCGGTAACAACGTCGATTGCGGCGTACACGGATCCAGACACGGAGTGGCTCAGCGGCGACGAGCGCGGCCTTGAACGAGAATACCATATCTACGCGCAGTATACGCAGCAGCAGGCATGACAACCCGTTTTTCGTACGAAGCGTATTGTAGCGCGTACCTAACGGCCTGCTCACGAAACTAGGCCAATGAACGATCATGTTCACACGGTAGTATTTGGCCGGGGGGAGGGCATAGGCGCACTACCATACTGAGAATGAGTCCACGAAAACAAATGAACGCCTTTATTATAAGCAACTGCGTATTCTGGACTGCGGACCCCGCAAATACGTCCGAGTTAAATGCGCTAATATTATAATGGACATAGAAGAATACGAGCAAACTCGGTAGTTTCGATATGTATTGCTATCGCGCGCCGAGCTAGCAGCGCCAGTAGCCTCAATTGCCGCTATAATACGCTCTGCACGTATTGTGAACCTCCAATTCGCGTAAACCAGCGGCCCACGAAACCACGGCTGCGCGACAACAGACCCTGACTCATACACCCCGATGAGCGTGTTCCGCGCGCGCAACACCGTGCTCGGGCCGTTCCGGCACCCGTTCAGCCTCGACCTGGGCGCGAACTGCAAGACGGCGGTCTTTGGTCCCCGCAAGCAGGCACTACTTGACATCATCGGCGGACGTGTGCCGGATCCTCAAAAGACCGTGAGCTTCCCCAGCTTCGGGCGCGATCTGTGGCCCGCGCAGGCCATCCAGATGGTCAAGTTCGGGCAAGGCACGTCGTCGAGCAGCCTGGCGCCGTTTGTGGGAGCACGGTACGAGTCATTCAGGGACGAGTTCGACCTGACGCTCAGCGAGGTGTTGCGCCGCTACAAGCCCGAAGCGATGTCGAACGCGCGGTTCGGCGAGATCGTCGAATCGTTCGATCTGACTAGTTTGTTGGAAAACTGGTACGTCGGACTCAGCAACGGTCAGAGTCGCCGCGCGCAGATCGCGATTGCGCTGATGCGCATGCCGCGGCTTCTCGTCATCGACGAGCCATTTCTCGGCCTCGATTTACACAATGCCGACTTGCTGAGCCGAAACCTGGCTGCCCTGGACATCCCGCTCGTGCTTGGGCTGCGCACCAGCGAGCAGGCGCCAACGTTTGTAGACCAGATTGTGTACGCTGGTGAGCGCGTACTAGAAGGCGCCGAGGCGGCGCGCGCTGTAACCGAGGCGGCCCAACAGCTGGAAACACGGCGTGCCGCGAAGGAGCGCGCTGCCGAGTCGCGCCGCGCGCGGCACCACTCTGCGCGCGACAGCGTGCCCAGCATCGAGATCCGCGGCCTCAACGTCACGTTTCCGCATGCGCGTGAGCCGATTCTCCGTAATCTCGAGCTGCGGGTCATGCCCGGCGAGCGCGTGCGTATCCAAGGCCCCAATGGGAGTGGTAAGTCGACGCTGCTCGCGCTGATTACCGCCGACCATCCGCAGAGCTGGTCCGAGAAGGTCGTACTGTTCGGCGAGCCGCGGGAAGTAGGCAGGCACAGCTACTTCCAGATCAATCAGGCCATCGGCGTGAGCTCGCCCGAGCTGCATGCGATCTTTCCGAAACGACTTAGTATCCGGGAAAGTATCTGCACGGGGTTCCGGTCGCACTTTGTGCCGCTCAGGAAGCTGAACGAGACACAGGAGCAGCATCTGCAAGAGGTGGCCAACAAACTGAGTCTGGATCTCGACAGCCCGACACCGTTCGGCGAGCTTAGCCTGAGTACGCAGAAGCTTGTACTGTTTGCGCGCGCGCTGCTGAAGCAGCCGCGCATCTTGATTCTGGATGAGGCCTTTTCGGGGATGACGCAGACCGCACTCGACGCTGCGTTCAGTGTGCTCGACGAGTACGATGGCGCGGTACTGCTCGTCGCGCACGTCGAGGACGAGATTCCCGTGTTCGACCGTAGTTTCTCGTTGCGATGAGCCTCATGAGGCTGCGTGAAATGAATCGAAGAGCCGGCGGTAGAGGCGCTCCGCGCGACCGCCACGGTCATAGACTGTGCTGCAGACGCTTACTCGAACTAATTGCAAGCACGCTTGGACCCACAGCTATATGTGCGCTCTGTCGTGCATCCAAAAAACCATAGTGAGGTAGTATCGTAAACCCGACGTTGCTGAGCGCAACTACAATCTTTGCATGGCGCTAGAGGAGGATAGTGTATCGTGAACCTTCAAATTAATCGAGCAAAAATTTCAAGCGTTACCATCAGTTTGGCGGGAAGTGCTTATTGGATGGGGTGCAGAGACGGTGAGGTACAGAACACACACACATAATGCATCCAGCGCAATACGGCCTGAGCCAATATCTATGCCCTTTTGATGATGCGGGATATTTATGGCCTGCCAAACGACCGGGAGACCACCTGTCGTCACTAGCTGATGTCTCCTGCAGCATGCCGTTTTAACAAGCCGGCCACGGCGCATGCATCACGATCAGCGGGTATAGAAGTTGAGAGTGGTCACAGCCGGGGCTAGCGTTTAGCCTCAGAGGCATCGGAACAGACAGCCCTCGTTGCGGAGCCTGCAGTCAAGCTGCTAGCCTGGCTTCGGTTTGAAGCGCACACGCACCACTCACTTTCTCAGATACATAGATATAGATGAATTAGCACACGATCATCCACGTTCGGCGCATTCTCGCGCTGTCAACTTCCGTACCGCATAAATAGGCAGCGGCGCGAAGCCCAACTGTTCCTGAAAATTTTGGTTTCCGTAATATCCAGCCACACCAAGTTGTCGCACAAGCCCAGCTTACCCTGTACGCGCGTTTCCGAGCCACACCAGCACGGCTTGCACGACTGCGCGCCGTGCGCGCCGTGCGCGCCGAGCTGCAGCCGCGCGGCGCGACGATCTCAGGGTTAGGACACCGCGTTATAGAGGCGGTTACGTACGACGCGGGCACGGCCACCTCCCGCGCAGCCGAATGACGACCAAGAAGAAGAGCGGCGCGCGCCGGAAGACGGCGGCAGCGGCGCCCGATCAGAAGTGCCCCTCCCTGGCCGGGCTGAATCACCAGGAGTTCGGCGAGCTCGAGAGCGCGGACTACCTGTACCGGCAGCAGCTGACGCCGCCGGTAAAGGACCGCACGGAGGAGCTCGTGCCGTACTACATCATGCTGGAGACGCACTTTTTGTACCTGGTTCTGCTCGTGATCGGGCACATCCGCGACTTCATCGACTCCATCTTCAACCAGCAGTTCAAGCGCAGTTTGAAGGAGCACGACGGCTACGCGCCGCTGCTCACGGACTTCGACTCGTTCTACACGCGCCGCTTCAAGCAGCGGCTAGGCGACATCTTCGGCTGCCCCACAACGGGCGTGCCAGGCCGGCTGATCGAGGTGTACAACCGGACGTTCAAGCCGCACACGTTCTTCGAGCTGAGCGACGACTACTGGGACACGCCGCCGGTGCCGTGCATCAACCTGTCGAGCTACAACTACCTCGGCTTCGCGCAGAGCGTCGGCACGTGCGCCGACGAGGCCGAGGCCTCCGTGAAGGAGCTCGGCATCGTCGCCGGCGGCAGCCGCTTCGCCGGCGGCTGCTTGCGCATCCAGGAGGAGACCGAGCAGCTCGTCGCCGAGTTCGTCGGCAAGGAGGCTGCGATGGTCTTCAGCATGGGCTACGGCACGAACGCGATGCTGCTGTCGAACCTAGTCGACAAGCGCTGCCTGGTGCTCTCGGACCAGCTCAACCACGCCTCGCTGCGCACGGGCATCCGCCTCTCGGGCGCCGTCATCAAAGTCTTCAAGCACAACGACATGGACGAGCTCGAGAAGCTCATCCGCGAGCAGATCGCGCAGGGCCAGCCGCGCTCGCGCCGCCCGTGGGACAAGATCCTCATCGTGTTCGAGGGCCTGTACTCGATGGAGGGCACGATGTGCAACCTGCCGCGTCTCGTCGAGCTGCGCCGGCGCTACGGCGTCTACCTGTTCATGGACGAGGCGCACTCGGTCGGCGCCATGGGCCCGCACGGCCGCGGTATCTGCGACTACTACCAGATCCCGGCCAGCGAGGTCGACTGCCTCATGGGCACGTTCACCAAGTCGTTCGGCTCCGTCGGCGGCTACATCGCCAGCAGCCAGCTGCTCATCGATAAGCTCAAGGTCAGCAACATGTGCTCGGTTTACGCCGAGGCGCCCGCACCGCCCGCACTCGCGCAGATCCAGACCAGCCTGCGCATCATCCGCGGCGACCTGAACCCGGGCGAGGGCGCGATCCGGTTGCAGCGCCTCGCGTTCAACTCGCGGTACCTGCGCGTGGGCCTCCGCAAGATGGGCTTTATCGTCTGTGGGCACATCGACAGCCCGGTCATCCCCGTGTTCGTGTACCACCCGACCAAGATGCCGCTCACCGCGCGTTGGCTGCGCGCGCGCCGTATCGCTGTCGTGCTCGTGGGGTATCCGGCAACAGACCTCGCGACCGCCCGCATCCGCTTCTGCATGTCCGCCGCGCTCACGAAGTCGGATCTCGACTACGTGCTCCAGATGATGGAGGAGGTTGGTGACGTCTACAAGCTCAAGGTCGCCATCGGCCTCGACGGCCAGCCCGCTCCCCGCGCGCGCTTCGCCGAGTTCAAGGACACGCTGTGGCAGGAGGTTCTCAACCCGCAGCTGAACTAACTATGTACTATGCAGTTACGCCACTGCGCTCACCGCGGCCACCGCGCGGATCCTGGATCGTGACCAGCAGACCGGCTTGGAGCCCAGCGCGCTCGGGTCGTGCTCATAATGCAGCCGCGCAGGTCTGCACACCGTCACGCGGGCCTCGCTTGCTTGCCTTGCGAAGCCAGGACACACGCACCGCGTTCAATAGATTTAATATGCGTTACAAACGATTGCCCAGAAGCCCCAGGCAAGGCGCCCAGGACGTGCAAACGTAGCCAGCAGAGTTAAAGCGGCTCTGACGCTCCCGGCGCCCGTTTCACCGGCGCCAGCGTACTACAGCAGGAGACGGTACACATACGCACCATGATGCCAAAGGCTGTGCGACTGCGCGCGTCCCTGCGCTTGTCCGCGGGATGCTGCTATCTACGTCTAATCTGGAGGCCATGATCAGAGTCCCGATTCTGGCGAGTCTATTGCCGCCGAGTCAGGTCCCTGCGGCATAGTGCGCCACGACAGCGCCTGTATCAGCGTCCCGAGACCAGGAACCAGCGCGCGGTGCCCACGGCGGTGTCGGCACTGCGCCAAACACTAGTCCGCTTATGGCCCGCTAATGGTCCGCTAATGGTCGTGGCCGAGCGCGGCAGGGTCCGTCAGGAAAATCACCTGCTGCGCAGCATCAATGACTTGCCGTGTCGGCAGCGCCGTGTCATTCTCTTTAAACACGCGCTCGATCGCGTCCTTTTTGCCCGCGCCCGTCGCGATGAAGATAATCTCCTTGACCAGCTCAAGCGCCGGTTTGGTCAGCGTCGTGCGCCGCGGCGGCGGTTTCGGCGAGTCATCGAGACTCGACACCCACCGCGACGACTCGTCGAGCAGTTTGTGCCCCGGGAACAGCGAGCACGTATGCCCGTCGGGGCCCATGCCGAGCAGTGCAACGTCGAGCTGCGGCTTCTGGCCGAGGTGCGCCACAAGCTGCTGCTCGTAGTCGCGCGCAAACTCGTCTGAGCTGACGCTGTCGAGCTTGGCCAGCAGCTCCGTGTTCAGTGGGAACGTCTGCGGCTGCTGCTCCTGTGGCAGCTTGTTCAGCACCTGCTCCTTGAATAGCCGGAAGTTGCAGTCCTCGTGGTCCAGCGGCACAATACGCTCGTCCGCGAGCCACACGCGCCACTTCGGCCACTGCACATCGGGCCGGTTCAGCAGCGCCGTGGCAATGGTCGCGGCTTGGCTGCCGCCGGAGATCGCCACGTCGAAGTGCTCTTTCGAGGAGAGCGCCTGCTTCTGTGCCTCGATCAGGAACTTCGCCAGGTCTGCAGCCAGCGTGGGCGCGTCTACAGCGATGATGCGCGGCGAGGTCATGATGCGCTTCTTTGCCAAACGGGCAACCGTCTGACTGCGCGCGGGGGTAGGGGCCGGACGTCGGGGGAGGGCATTAGGGTTAAGCACGACTGCTCCGCCCGGGCAGCGCCATCGCGTTGCTTGGAAGCAGCGGCGCCGCGAGTCGGTCGGGATAGGCTGATGTATGTTGGCAAACATTGCACAGTGTGGTTGGAGTGCAGCGCAGCTGGCAGGGGGTCCTCGGCGTTGGTATGCACGCGCTGGTTCTAGGCCAGGGATAGGGCACAACGGCGAATATGACTAGCGCATGCAGCCGGACGTCACAAGCTCATTATCGATCATCGCGCATCCCATAGGCTGCGCAGGGTCGCCACAATTTCAGGCCGTATACAAATTCCAGCTGCTCAAGACCTGAACTCCTATTATATTTAGCGAATCCATCAATAAATCTACGAATAGATTTGATTGGCCCTGCATACGTTCTTGTTACCCCAATCCGAGGTTACCATTTTAATTAGCGTGAACAGCCATGCGCACGTAGGGGTCGCTCACAATAATTAGAGCTATTCAGCAACCTACGAATACGCTGGTTCAGTGGTACACGCGTGCACGTACGTGTGTATACCATGTATTGCGCGTGCGTGCGTCACGTATTAGGCAAGGTTAAGTTCATGCTGACCACGGTATACAGACACTCCCCAACGCAGCCTCCGCTGTTATATACAGTACGGCTCCTGCCAAAGCCAGGGTCTGCAAGTATGTACCTCCCTATATATGTATGAGCTGCTTTAATGATACTGCTGACCCTCCTGTGCTGCCGCGGCTATCCTCCGCGCACAGCTCCACATCTCCATAGTCCGAGAGAGCCATTGAGCGAAGCAAGGCCCATCAAGTGGCTTCGATCCACCACACTAGATCAGCGCCGGCGTGTCCGAGGCGGCGCCGGATTACGCATGCGTAGGGTACATGCTCCGAACGTTCGGCCCCATTCGACGCTTCGCAAGCATGCCCGTGATACGTGTCGCCGCCCACGACCTGCCCAGACGGCCTGCAGCCCGTGTGCTGGTTGTGAACAGCGAAGGCAAGGTGCTGCTGCTCGAGTACTGCCACAGCGGCGGCGCCGCCGACGCGCTTTCGGGGAAGGGCACGTACTTCACGACGCCCGGCGGCGGACGCGACGAGGGCGAGACGTTCCTGGAATGTGCGGCACGCGAGCTTTTCGAGGAAACAGGCATCAGCACACCGGTGGATCCGCGCGTCATCGCGACCAGGACCGCGCCGCTGCTCACTTCGTCGGGCCGCGTCGTACTCGCTGACGAGCGCTACTTCTGTGTGAAAGTAGGCAATATGCCTGTGCTGGACAATAGCCGCTGGACTGAGATGGAGAGGGGCTGCATCCAAGGGCACTCGTGGTGCAGCAGCGCCGACCTTGCCCGGCTGCGTAGCCGCCAATTGTGGCCGCAGACCCTGGATGAGATCCTCACTGCTGCAAACGGCGACGCTCCGCCGCTGCAGTACGCTTCCACGCGGGAAGTAATTGGCGACTTGATCGTCGAAGTAGAGTACTGACTATTTAAGCGCCGCCGGCATACATTGCTTCGCCGCGTTGGTCCGCAATCTGTGGCTGTCTATAAATAGATCGCGCTGACGCAACTGATACCCGCAGCACGAAGACAGTGCCGGGGGCGGCGACTCTCGCATTTCACCAGCCAGAAGATAAAGGCTAAATTCACCCAAAATCAATTCAAGAGCTTGCGTCGGGCCGTGCGGGGTGTGTTTTGTCCCCAAATCGCAGCCTGCAGCCTGCACCTCAGATCACATGACACACCACGGGCCTACCCTAGAACCACGTTAAGTGTTGTAGAGAGCCGGATTATATATACGCACGTACATCCGTGCAGCGCAACCCCAATCTCTCAATGGCACCCACTACATCTGGCGCTGAGCCGTCATCGAGCGACGAGGAGGGCGCGAACTCCAGTCAGCACCAATTGTCGTACCACGACTCGAAGCAGGCGAACTACCTGCAGGGCAAGATGTACGCGCTCAACACCATCAACAAAAAGCGCGACGAGGCGGCGCATAAAGTGCACCAGGTGTTCTCGCCGGACGTGACCGACCGCGAGGCTTTCGCGCACAATGACAACGACGGCCTGCTTGTAGCGCGGCACTACCGGCGCGTCGCAGAGTTCCCTAAACGTTCTGCCATGGACATGCTGAACGCGGCCACGAATACCGACGACGTGCGCGAGCTCGAGTCCATGTACAAGTCAGTCAGTGATGCGATTGCTGTGCGCCGACGGTTCATGGACCTCAGTCTGCAGGACGAGTCACTGAACCCCAAAAACCTGCCCGACTGGCAGCTCTACCCGCCGCCCCCGGAGCCCGAATACGATCCGGTCACGAAACAGTTCAACAAAAAGCCGAAGGAGGTGCACTCGCCGGAGAATGTCGGCGCCAAGTTCCACTTCGAGGACATCCAGATCCCCAAGGCCAACGACTACACGTACAAACTCAACGCGGACGGCGTGTACGAGGCGTTCGCCCCGGGTGAGGACAAGCCGCTCGCCCGTGTCCCGACGCTGCGTGAGTACTACATGGCCGTCGACCACCTCACCGCGCTGAGCAGTGATGGGCCCACGAAGACGTTTGCGTTCCGCCGCCTTCAGTACCTCGAAGCGCGCTGGAACCTGTACTTTCTGCTCAACCAGGACCTCGAGCTAGCGGTCAGCAAGCGCATCCCGCACCGCGACTTCTACAACGTGCGTAAGGTCGACACGCATGTCCACCACAGCGCGTGCATGACGCAGAAGCACCTGCTGCGCTTCATCAAGTCGAAGATGAAGAAGTCGCCAAACGAGGTCGTCATCTATCGTGACGGCACGTTCCTCACGCTCGCGAAGGTGTTCGAGTCGCTCGGACTCACCGCGTACGACCTAAACATCGAGACGCTGGACATGCACGCGCATTCGGACGCCTTCCATCGGTTTGACAAGTTTAACTTAAAGTACAATCCCATTGGCGAGTCGCGTCTCCGCGAGGTCTTTCTCAAGACCGACAACTTCATCCAGGGTCGCTACCTTGCCGAGATCACGCGTGAGGTCTTCAGCGACCTGGAGCAGAGTAAGTACCAGATGGCAGAGTACCGGATCTCTATCTACGGCCGGCACCGCGAGGAGTTCTCGAAGCTCGCAGCGTGGGTCGTCGACAACAAGCTTGTGAGCGACAACGTGCGCTGGCTGATCCAGGTCCCGCGTCTGTACGACGTCTACAAAAGCAGCGGCATCGTGCAAACGTTTGCTGAGATCGTCGACAACGTGTTCGGGCCTCTTTTCGAAGTCACGCAGAATCCGGAGAAGGACCCGAAGCTCCACGTGTTCTTGCAGCGCGTCGTGGGGTTCGACAGCGTCGACGACGAGTCCAAGCCGGACCGCCGGCGTGTCGCGAAGTACCCGGTTCCGGCAGAGTGGAGTGCCGCGCTCTCCCCGCCGTACTCGTACTACCTGTACTACCTGTACGCTAACATGGCGTCCCTGAACCAGTACCGCAAGCGCCTCGGGTACAACACATTCGTCCTGCGCCCGCACTGCGGCGAGGCAGGCGACCCGGAGCACCTTGTGCCGGCATTCATTACGAGCCTGGGTATCTCTCACGGCATTCTGCTCCGCAAAATCCCGTTCATGCAGTACCTCTACTACCTTGAGCAGGTCGGCATTGCCATGTCTCCCATCTCCAATAACGCCCTATTCCTCTCGTACGAGAAGAACCCGATCGTGCAGTACTTCCGCCGCGGTCTGAACGTCAGTCTGAGCAGCGACGACCCACTGCAATTTTCGTTCACGCGTGAGCCGCTCATCGAGGAGTACAGCATTGCCATTCAGATTTACAAGCTCAGCTCGGCAGACTCGCGTGAGCTTGCCTTGTACTCGGTCATGCAGTCGGGTTTCGAGCACGTCGTGAAGAAGCACTGGGGATACGACATGCACACCAAAGAGATCAACATCGAGAAAACAAATGTCCCGCGCCCTCGCCTGGCGTTCCGCGCGGAGACCCTCAAACACGAGCGCGGGCTCGTGGAAAAATACGGCACCAGCGTGCAGTGCGAGGCCGATTAGCAGCACTTTGTAAACTAAACTACGTACACACGCCGTTCGACACTTTTTCTTCGCTCTCGGGTCTTATACAGCGCCGTCGTCGCACGCTCTGTTCGCCTACTGCCCGTCTTCAGTTTCTTCAAAATATGGCCTCAGTAGGCATACGTGTCTGGTTTCGAGCTTTAATTCAAAGTTTCTCTTCACATAAACTTACAGCCCTGCCACTTCTATAAAATTCGCCAACCGAAAGATCTGTCAAAGGTCTACAGGTATCTCGATCTCATGAGCATTCTTCAGACTGGTACAAATCACTACCGTCCGTACAGAGCAGTGCAGGTCAAAGCACATGTTATCTTCCGACATGCATCGCCTGCGGTAAACTCTGTTCGAGCCTGGTCTCCGTTACATTCCGTATTCGTCGCGAGCTTTTTCGGCCTCAGATCTACACGTAACGTAATTCTTTCTTGTTCTTGTTAGCGTGGACACGCCAAGCTGAACTCCGAGAAGATGAAGGAGAGTAGTGGGACGCGTCCCACATCCCGCTTCAAGGTGTACAGCGAAGAGGACGTAGAGACTGGATTCGTGATATCATCACCACAACCAATGCATACAGTTTCACAAAGCGTCCTGCTGCAGCAATCCAGCGCCGAGAGTATTGTTTCCGAGAGTATTGTTCCTGCCAAGCGTCAGGCTCGTCGACTCACTGCGCTCCTAAGGCCTCGGAAGTCTGAGACCGTCAATCATCAGAATGAGGATGTCCGCAAAGTAAAAACTCGCTCCCGGTTGCGTCACAGCGGAGATTCTACGCCGAGCACGTTATTTCGCCATGAGATGGGTAAACACGGTGTCGGCGAAGGCGGTGGCTACGTCTTCGAGGAAGATGGAAAGTTAAAACTGGTGTGCGGAGACAATGTGTTCAGATTATTGGCACCTGACCATCGGCCGAGTGATCTTGCCTTCATGCGCCAGCTTGTCGAAAAGAGAACGCTGGACAAACCGTTGAGCAACACGTATCCTGCGGCCAACGAAGCTGCCAGCGACGACGAGGAAGAGGTATTCGTTTTTATGGACGATTAGTACTGCGAATCAGATCGAATGGTGCAATTGGGCACTGCCAAACACGAGCATGCTGAACTTTCTAATATCACAGTGCTTGCGCAGATCCGTAGTCATAGTGCCAAAAATGTAGAGCAAAGTGCCTAAACAGAAACGATACTAGCTACTTGAGTGTAATACTAAAGCGAGCTGCTGTCTAAGAAGCTGACAACAGAGAGCCTCTGTGTCACAGTCCAGTGCACGCTAAAACACACGCGCTGCAAGGCCCACCTGGGTGCTGGCCTTTTGGAAAGCTTTGGTTGCTTCGCACTAGAATTTTAGTGGTAAGCAACACAAATAATTCCGGTGCCCGTTGAGAGATCACGAAGGCAGCACAGTTGCATTACGTCGCATCGCGAGTAGCTAGTCACAGGCGCGACATCACGCACCCTAACCCACACAATCACCGTTCGCGCCATTCTGAGCTGGCGATAGTGTTAGCTGACCGTCCGCACGTTCCAGCTTGCTGCAAGGCGCATAAAGACTGCAAAGTCTTGCAGTTCTGACAGGGGTCTGTATATAAACCTCTGTGGACAGCTTAAAGGGGTGCCTGATCTGCTGACCGCAGACATTGCACTTAAGAGGCCGCTCTCTGTCAAAAGAAAGTGAAACAATCGGTAATGTTGAAGTTCGAGGGCCAACATCGGAACAAGCGCCTGGCGGCTACTGTACATGAGCCAAAACGAGTGCATCGTGAGGACGCGTTGCCAGTTGTTAGCGTCCCGCAGCTCCTTGCTCAAGCCGGGAAGAGCCAGCAACGCGGGTACAGCACTGGTGCCATCATTGCTGTTCGTCTTGTCGACTTTCAGGTGGCCAAGGACGCGACGTATCGGTTTGAGCCGTACCTGAATATGATTCTCGGTAGCAACGGCTCCGGGAAGAGCACAGTTGTGACTGCACTTTTCCTGCTCTTTCGAGGTAGGATATCGGACCTACAGCACCGGTCATACGGGGAGTTTGTGCGGCACGGCTGTGACCGTGCCGTGCTAAGTGTCGTATTACAGGGTCGCGACATTCAGGCGCGCATGAACCCAGTTATTGCCCTCGTTCTGCACTCTCCCGCCGAGCAGCGCGTACGCGATCGTGCGCCGCCACAATGGTACATCAATGGCGCGCCCGTGTCCTCACAGGACATCGACGAGTTTATAGAGACTTTCAACATACAGGTGAACAACTTATGCCAGTTTTTGCCTCAATTTCGCGTGTCCGCATTCTCTGGTGAGACTAAGGAGCAGCGCCTGAAGTCCACGGAGGAGGCTGTGGGCTATGCGGGCATGGTAGAGGACCACGAATTCCTCACTAGCATCGACAATGAGCTCGCAACCGTCACTTCAGACTTAGGCGAGCTGCGTACCCTGATTGCGCGGCTTACAGCCCGCAAAGAGGAGCTTGAAGGCCGCTTGGCTGCTATCGAGCGTGCGGCTGCTGCCAAGGAGCATGTCGAATTCATGCAACACACATTGCGACTCGCGGAGCGCCGCGCGCTAGAGCATACAATGCGCGCTCTGGACGCCAACTTGGCCCAAGCGCGCGCTGCCGTTGACGCCTTTGATTCACAGCAGGATCTCGTCCGCGGAGAGCTTCAGGCGTGCGACACGCGGCTTAAGCAGCTGCGCGCTCATCGCGATGAGCTCCGGGGTGCCGACGACGATCGCGCTGAGCTCTCGGCGCGTGTCAAGGCCCGCCGTGACGGTGTCCACCGTGCCCTTCAGCGTGTGACTGAGCTCGACAAGCTCACGAACCAGCTCAAAGAGACCCGCGCCGAAGCTGCCTCCGCACGTCAGGATCAGATACGCCTTGCTGTGGAGCGCAGGGATGCAGAGGACGCGCTAGCGCTCGTCGCCACCCCCGAGTTCGCCGAGCGGATTTCTCGACGCAATGAACTCCAAAAGAGCATACAGGCACTCTTGAAGGTACAGCAAGAGGCTCGGCGCGCTGTGAGCAAGGCCAAAGCCGAGTTTGCTACCGCGCAACGATCACTGACCGAGTGCGATCGTGACCGTAAAGCACTGGTGGAGCGCATGTCTCGCGGGCGAGATGTAAATAGAGTGCGCGATGTGCTTCGTTACGACAGGGGCGCACTGGCTAAAGCCGTCGACTTTGTGCGCAGGCGCGCTTCTGATTTTGAGGAGCCTGTTATCGAACCTGCAATTCTCACGCTAGCTGTTACCGACAAACGCGCGTTGCCGCTGGTCGGAGCCGCGATGTCGGTGTCTACTCTCGCGAAATTTGTGTGCCAAACAGCTAGGGATCAGCAGAAGCTGGCTCAGCTAGCTGCGGACAACAATATATCGCTGGCTTCCGTGCACGTCAAAGACACACCAGCGGACCCCACAGATGCTGATCGTGAGCAGATAAAAGATCTCGGTTTCGATGGATACATCATTGATGTGCTAGATGGACCCCCGGTGTTGATGCGGTACATGCGGCAGCTATCGATGCACACGATTCCGTTTGCATATCAGCAACTTCCCAGAGAGTCGCTAGTCCGCCTGCGCGAACTCGGAAATATCTCGCGGTTCATCGACAAGAGCGAGTCCTACCGTGTAGTGACCTCGCGATACGGCAACCGGAAACTCACCGAGATTAGCGAGAAGGTGAAACAAACGCCACCATGGGCTACATTCATGCTACGTGAGGACCTCTCGATGCAACTTGCGCGGCTTGAAGAAGCCGTGGCGCGCGCACGGCCAGCTGTTAATGAGCGACAAGTTGGGCTCGAGCGGGCGGCAGAGACGGAACAGGGGGTCCAATCTCAGATGGCGAAGCTCCAGACGCAGATAAATGATTTGCTAAAGACGGTTGGCGAGGAGGAGCGTCTGTCGCGCGCAAAAGAACGCGCCGAGACTAAGCTTGCCGCGGGAGCCCGACGCATCGAACGTTTGGAGGCTCTGGAGAAGCAGCAGCTCTCTGAGGTGCGCCGTGCGCGCGATGAGGCTGCACAAAGCATCCAGCTACTGTCCTCTGCTGTGATCACCCCCGAGATGCTTGAACGCATCGTAATGGAGCAGGCCCGGGCGCGCCGCGACCGGGCGATCACGGAGGACCTGCGCAACAAGTCCGAAACGCTTAAGCGCAGCCTTCGCGTCATGAAGCAGGAGCTCGAGGAACGTGTCAAGGATTTGGAGAGCGAGCGAACGCAATTTGTGAACGAGCATGCTCAGGACTACGTCGAGTTCGAGAATTCAGAGCGATGGTTGCAGGAGAAAGGCATGCGTGAGAGGGCCGACGAGCTTGTGGAGACCAAAAAATGCGAAGAACTGCGTTCCGAGGTTCTGCGCCTGCAGCAGGGACTAACAATGCACGAGGCCGACCAGTACAACTTGGAGAGCTTGCATCTGCAGATGGAGAACACGACCACGCAGCTTGCGGAGGCCACGCAGCGCATGGAGCTCGACGAAGCGCGCCAGGCCGGGCTCGGCGAGCGCGCGCGCGAGGTGCGCTCTCGCTGGGAGGGTGAGCTGTCCAAGATGGTCGACAGTGCCAGCGAGGAGTTCGCGCGCATGTTCCACCAGCTCGGCTGCCAAGGGCGCGTCGGGCTTGCGAAGGACGACGAGCGGGCCGTAGGAACTTGGGGTATCGATATTTTCGTGTCCTTCCGTGCACGTGAGGAACCGTCGCGGTTGAGCCGTGTCCGGCAGAGCGGCGGGGAGCGTGCCGTCTCAACAGCGGTGTACCTCCTTGCCTTACAGCAGATGGCAAAGGCACCGTTTCGCGTGCTGGACGAGATCAACCAGGGCATGGACGAGTCTAATGAGCGCAAGACTATGGAGTTCTTCGTCCAGCATGCGTGTGATCGTGCCGAGGGTAAGGCTCAGCAGTACTTTCTCGTGAGCCCAAAGCTTATCCCCAATATACCGGTCAACCGTAGGATGAACATCACGTTCATCACCGGCAGTGCAGCTGTGGGGGATACCGACCGTCTCATCCCGTCCACCAATACAGAGGAGCGCGATAAGTGGCTGCGCGACGAGGTTGACGACGATTAAAAGAGGAATAACAGAAAACGCCTCCGGAACCGGTTGCTTGCTCGAGTGCTGCTGTGGGGCCGCTCTCCTCGCCATGGAGCGGTACAGCGCCATTGAACCCGTCGCATTTCGCTCACAACCCGAACATTAATTGTTCCAAACGAACGTCTAACAGTTTCCACGGCTATGTAAAAATTAATACGCCTACGAACATCAGCAACGCGTGCTATACTCTATGCTGAGTGCCTAGCTGCTGCTACTAACAGCTCTATCTAAGTTGGCGTGACAAGCTTAGACGGAAGTGAAAAAAGTCACGTGCCGGAAACATCAAAGGCACTTTTTTTGATCAATTCTTGTAATGGGACTGCGCGACTCGATCAAGAAATTGAGCGACTCGCTCGGCCTCAGCAAGCAAGAAAGCGCTTCTGAGGATGAACTGGACCTAGCGCGGTTGCAGGAAAGCAGCAGTGAGAGCGAGCTGGATTCTAGCGACAGCGAGAATGACGAGGCCGCAGACGCCAGTGAGGACGAAGAAGAGGAGGACGTCGCATTGAGCGAGGCCGAGGTGGACGACGACGCGGATGTCGTCCCATACCAGAAGGTGACGATCAACAACGTCGCAGCACTGCGGCGCAGCCTGAAAGGTATTGCGCTGCCGGAGACCGCGCGAGGCAAGTTCGTCGAGCACTTCAGTGTCACTGCTGACGGGCCAATGACGCTGAAAGACATCTACGATGACACCGAGCGCGAGCTTGCATTTTACAAGCAGGCTCTCGAGGCTGCCGTCGCCGGCCGTCGCCTCGCCAAGCAAGCCGGCATTCCGTTCAGCCGACCTGTGGACTACTTTGCCGAGATGGTGAAGAGTGATGAGCACATGTCACGCGTGAAGAGCAAGCTCGTGCAGGAGGAGAAGGAGAAGCGCGGTGCGCAGGAGGCCCGCAAGCAGCGCGAGCTCAAGAAGTATGGCAAAAAGGTGCAGCACGAGCGCCTGCAACAGCGCCAGAAGGACAAGCGCGAAATGTTGGACAAAGTGAATAGTCTAAAACGCAAGCGCAAGGATGCAGACGTTGGTAACGATGAGTTCGACATCCAGCTCGAGGATGCCATCACCGACAAGAAGCAGGCACGCGACGATAAATACCGTCTTGGCAAGCAGCCGAACCGCAAGCGCCTTGCCAAGAACGCCAAATTTGGTAGCGGCCACCGTCGTGGTGAGCGCAAGAATACCGCAGAGAGCAGCATGGACGTCGGCAGCTTCCGCAATAAGCGTCGAAGGTGAGCCGCCACGACTACGCTTTTGTGCGCTGCCCGTATTTTTCTTATGCGCAGCATGTTTGTACATTAATATAATTCTGCCGGCTTCTTAGATATTGCCGTTTATTCGTGCACCTAACCACGCCGGATTTACTCTTTTCTGTTTTTTGTCGGCGCTAGAAGCCGAACAGAATCTCCGCTACGTCGGCGTCAATGTAGTCACGCACATCCGGCGGCGTATGAATCCCTTTTCGCCAGCGCGTCTTGAGGACCACATCCCGAGCGAACGCCTCCGGCTCGCTGGGTTCCAGTCGCGGCACGCTCACTTTGGCGTCAAGAGGGTCGCCGTCGACCCGATGCCAGTGGTCGAATCCCATGGCGACGCGCGCCTGTCGCCGCGTATCCATATGGCATAGCACATCCACGCCCAGCGTGAATGTGTCGATTGTCGGTAATGTGGCTTCCACGACATACAAATTAGTTAGCGGCACGGGCTCATCGGCCACAACCTCCCCTCCGCGCTTTTCGACTTCCTTGTACACCGCTTTCCCACTTGCTAGCAGTCCGATGCACGAAAATTTAGACACCGGCTGGCAGATTCGAGGTGCGGCCAGCATAACCGCGCCTAGGCAGGCTTTGCGCATCGTCGGCAAAATCTGGGCCGTGGCCGCCTTAGTCTCGACTTCGAGCACAGTGAACTGAACGTCCGTCACTGGCTCATCCATAAGCGGACCCTGCATGCAGGACCACTGGAAGCCCTGGATCATCGCGTCGAGAGCCGAGGGGTCCAGGCGGATATGTGGCTCGGCGAACAACCTGTTCGACTTGAAAGCATCCAGCATAGCGCCACTGGTGCTCGAAATGCCTCTGGATAACGGTTCGGCTATAACGACGATACGAAATTTTCCATTAGGCGAGGTGCACGCGCAATCGATCGTCGAGCGCGAGCTCACTGTTTCCTGGAACAGAGGCAGAGGCTGACCGACCTTGAGTTTTCCAGTGTAGCGCTGCTTAAGCTCGAAAATAACGGTGTCGAGATAGAGCTCACCCATCGCCAGTAACTCGAACTGGCCGTTCTCCTCGGACTTCGTTTGCAGAGCTGGGAACAGCGCACTCAATACCGCCAGGGCTGTGTTTAGATTCTGCGCGAGCTCAGGCGTGTCCTGCATCGGCTCAATACTCACGCGCACATACGGCTGTACCAAAACAGCCTTGAACGGGTCCTTTCCGTCGTATACCGTCATATACCAACTGCTTGGAAAAGACTCGGTGATCTTAACCGCTGTACCTGCGTACGGGAACAGCAGACCAGGACGTATTTGCGGCACAGATGATCGACACACACCATACAGCTGATCACGGTATTCAATGACGAGAGGCGTGTCGACATCTACGGATCCAGGCGGAGGCAGCAGCTCAATTACACTGTCCACAAAAGGCTGCAAAGAATCACATTCAAAGTATCGGCTCAGTACCAGCCTTATTCTGAAGTCAAACTCCTTGCACCACTCAGAACGGCTTAATCGGATCCCAATAGCCTGCAGTGCAGCATCAGAGCACTCACACTGTCCCACAAGCGCGCAGCTCACCAAGGTGTAAAGCGGTTCGAGTACGTACTGAGTGAAAGCGCTGCGAGAGCGCAAGTCTGGCACTGCACGATCATACCTGGCATATAGACGAGTGATCGAGCCAAGCGAAAACGTGAACGTGAATCGAGCCGACGCGAATATGACTTGATCCGGCGGGACTCCTAGCTCTCCCAGGAGAGTGAATATGCGCGCACACGCTTCAGAAGGCGGAAGCTTCAATTCTGTGATGAGGCGGTCTATTTTATTGACGACAACCAACGTGTTGTCGAGCTCAACGCTCTGTCGCGGGAACACGCCCTCTACCACGTCCACCACATACACGCTTGCATCGCACAACGCTTTTGCGCACTCGGCAAAGTCGATGAATTCTACGTGACCGGGAGTGTCGGCGCAATTGAAGACATATGATTTCCGCGTACTGGACTGCACGAGCGCAGAATAAAACCGAGGGTACAACGTCGTCTGGCGCTGCGCTTCGACGGCGCTGTAAACGGCAGGGCACCCCAGAAGTTTCAACAGTGCCGTCTTGCCACTGCCCTGGGGTCCACGAATGCAGAGGTTGCGCACGAGCGCTGGAGTACTCCGCAGTAACCCGCTTTGGAACTCCCAGTTGCTAGGCGTCACCTCTTCGTCGTCGCTTGAATGTCGTCTCATCACGAGTGGCTCAGAGAGAGATTGCGTGTCATGGGCGAAGTGCTCGACGGCCACTTCGTCAGGCTGTTCCATAGCAGTATCCTCCCAATCGCTGTCTTCACCGCCGCTACCACTGTCCGAGTATTCTTGGCCGACAAAGTTCCCGAAATCATCGAAATCTTCGTCCATTGCTTGCGTGCCGGGACTTCAGACGAGCAAAGCGGGCCACCGAAACCGCGGGCCACAAAATCGGGCCGGCCACAATTCGCGCCTATGATTTGTCATCACGCATGCTGCCCGAGCCGTTCGACGAGTCGAACTTCGCGCCGTTGGCGAAGAAGCGCGTCGCGTACTTCTACGACAATGATGTAGGCAACTACATGTATAACGTCGGTCACCCCATGAAGCCTCACCGTATCCGGATGACCCACGCGCTTCTGATGAACTACGGGCTGTACAAGAACCTCGGAATCTATCGCGCGAAGCCTGCGACGAAGCAGGAAATGACGCAGCTGCACACCGATGAGTACATTGACTTTCTGAGCCGCGTAACACCGGACAATATGGACCAGTTCGCTAAGGAGCAGGTGAAATTCAACGTCGGCGAGGACTGCCCCGTGTTCGACGGGCTATTCGAGTATTGCGGGATTTCTGCTGGAGGCTCGATGGAAGGCGCCGCGCGGCTGAATCGCCAGCGCTGTGACATCGCCGTGAACTGGGCTGGCGGGTTGCATCACGCGAAGAAAACGGAGGCGAGTGGTTTCTGTTATGTTAACGACATCGCGCTGGGCATTATCGAGCTGCTGCGGTACCACCAGCGCGTGCTGTACATCGACATCGACGTGCACCATGGCGATGGCGTTGAGGAGGCGTTCTACACGACTGACCGCGTCATGACGTGTTCATTCCATAAATACGGCGAGTTCTTCCCCGGGACTGGCGAGCTGCGCGATATTGGCGTCGGAAAGGGTAAGTACCATGCAGTCAACTTCCCGCTACGCGACGGCATCAACGATGCAACCTACCACACGGTGTTCCAGCCGGTTGTACGTGCAATTATCGAGTGGTATCAGCCGGGCGCAGTCGTGCTTCAGTGCGGCGGCGACTCACTCAGCGGCGATAAGCTCGGCTGCTTCAATCTGTCAATGTTTGGCCACGCGAAATGTGTCGACTTTGTCAAGTCGTTCAACCTGCCTACTATGGTCGTCGGTGGCGGCGGGTACACGATCCGCAACGTCAGTCGCACCTGGGCTTTCGAGACGGCACTGTGTGCGGGTGTTGAGCTCAGCCGCGAGATCCCATTCAATGAGTACTACGAGTACTTCGGCCCGGACTATCGTCTCGAGGTGCGCTCATCTAATATGAACAACGCAAACAGCCCCGAGTACCTTAACAAGGTGCTGCAGCAGATCCTCCAGAATCTTGAGCGCACAAAGTTCGCACCCTCTGTTCAGCTGCAGCCCGTTCCGCGTGACCGCGAGGAGCTCGCACCAGACGAGGAATCGAACGAGGCTATGGAGGCCAAGGGCGGCACGCAGCACGAGCGCGACGAGCACGTCGAGCCCGAGAACGAGTTTGAGCCGGGGAAGGATCTTAGCTAGCGCACCGGCGCGTATGGAGGTGCAGAACCTGCTGGGTCTCTAGCAATGCCTCTCGGCTGTATTTTATTTTGTAGAAACACGCCAATGCGTGGCAGACGCGATTATTTAGGTGTGCGTGTGGAGTCACTCCTCTCTGTCGACACAATCGAGTGCGCACACACGTCGCATATTGGGATGATTATAATTTTATTGCTATCAGTTCTCTTCCCAGTCTGCATTGTGCTGTATGTCGAACAAAGAGCCATCCATCATGACAAATCCGTCACTTGTATCGGGTTTAAACTTCATTGAGCGGAACTGATACTAGAATCGAGATCTTCCACAGGATAAAGGGCTAGAATGATGTCAAAACTCCACGATCAGTATGCTTTCCCTTTGGTATGTTGCATTGGCTTTCATTGCTTTAGTGCATCTCCGCTGCTGCGGTAGAGCATAATTGGCCTTAAACGCTATACGGACATCTACCGGTCAAAGAAGTATAAATAATCGATATTCCGCGAGCTGGCGACGAGTTGAATACATTTTTCCACTCGTATCACCCATTTGCGTAATATTTCACGAATTCAAGGGCGTGCCAACCTTTGCGGTACACGAATGCGTTTTTTAGGAGCAAGGTAAACAAATCGCTGCTGTTAAGGGGGTTCTAGCTAGGCACCACGGTGGCCCGTTTGCGTTCGGAAATCGAATGAACTGCTAAAATTTTACTACTACTGCGTGCATATGCACGTTTTGGACGCGGCCGCTTGGGGCATATGCAGGCATATTATTTTGTGGCAGCGGAGTGAGCTAATCAACCCAGACCCTGGTACGCGACGCTCCTGCATGAGCGTCCTGCCTGAGCCGGCGACGCCCGTGTTCGCGGTTTGCCCGTTCTCGAATCTGTTTCTATTCGTATCTGAGCAGAGCACGTTCCTGTGCCGGCGTAGCGGTCAACTCGTATGGACGGCGCGGCGCGCCGTCTCCAGTCCGGTCCGCCAGATCGTGTGGAGCCCAGACCAGCAGTACTTTGCCTTTGTGTACGAGAGTGGAGAGTATACTGTGCACACCATGACGTCTGGGCGGGTCGCGCCGGAATTTGTTCCTGCACAGACTGCAGTTTCATGCGTAGCATGGTCGCCCTCTACGCCGGACCAAACCGCAGCGGGTGCTGATTCGATCGCCAGAAGACCAGTGATAGACCGTGCCCCGACTATTACTGCAGATAAACAGAAGGCTCTCTCCAAACCAGCCGTCTCGGCACTAGGAACGCGGGACGGCCGTGTTTTGCTGACACTGTGTAGGTCGTTGGTGTTGCCGCCATTGGTCGTCAGCGAGGAACCTGTGTCCTTCGTGTACACGGATGAGGCCGGGGGCGAACTCGCCGTACTGGCTGGGCGTACCTTGCGCGTGTTTTCTGTGCCGCCGCCTCAGCCGCGCGGGAGAACGACCTCTTCGCACCTTCTGTTCCCAAAATTACCGAACGCGCCGTTCCGCAATGCGCGTGAGCTAGTCGGCCCGCTGGTTCGGTCCGAAGAGCTCCTTGACCGCCTTGTAGAGGGCTGGAATCTTGTGCGAGGCAAGTGCACCGACTACTTTGCGCTCAACGAGCGCTTTTTTGAGGCCCTTAGAATCGACAGCGAGCCGGCACCAGAGGCACAGCTGACAGTTGCAATGCTCACAGGCCGAAATTCGCAGGCTATGCTTAGTTGGATGCAGCAGCAACACGAGCAGGGGTTCATCCGGTGGTACAAGCAGGCGCAGTCTCGCTTGGAGGAAGCGCAACTAAAACTTCGTGTCGATTTGATCTCGCTCGCCGAGGAGCTGCTGCTAAGGTTCCGCACCGTCAATGCGCCCACGAAGAGCCTTTCCAAACTTCTCGAGGTGGCATACCAGTTTGTTCGCGCGCTGGGTGCGGCAACGCAAGACTTTGAGGTAATTGCTCCTTTCATTCAGTATCTCTTTGTTCAGGAAACCGATAGACCAATAGCTGTGACGCGCCTAGCGAATACCGACCTCGCCCTCTGTGTGGACACCATTGGTGCATCGTTCTTTGGAGACGCCGACCTTTACCGTTACCTCGAGTCGGTGGATGACTTCCTTCAAAATGCGCGAAATGACTTCGCAACCGTGCTTTCACGAGAGGGCACGGGATTGCTTGCGCTATATAAGCCTCTGTGGGATTATACGTTTTCCGATGATGTGCGCATGCTTAGGCGCATATCGGCAGGTCAGTATGCAGCCATACTCGTCTCCAACAGCTTAAATGTCGTGATTGAAGGCACGCAAAAGCGTTCGCATCAAATTCAGGAGGGATCTGCATTTCTTGGTCTGCGTGATGCGTATGTCTTTCCCGATCCGGAATCGCGTACAGTGACGATCCAAGATGGCGAGCACGACCACATCTTGCAACTTGGCTTTGAGCCCAGCGGTGTAGCTGCACGCATGGAAAACAGTACCGCCATTGTGTGTGTACTCTCAGCCGACGGTACTCGATTCGAGGTGTTCGAGCACAGCCTGTGACTTTCATGCGTAACTCGTCCAAGGGGGCACATTAGGCATGCGTATGAAAGCAATTACCAAAACATAGCACAGTGGAGCGTAAGTAGTGATCCCGCATTAATAGATGTCTCTCGGCCACGATGCTACTACGCTCGTGCGGAGAGCGTGTATGGAAAAACCGCGTTCATGAGCGCAGCTGACTAGACGGCTTATTGTCGAGATTATGTAGTTCGCCAATACTCTTTCATCGTATCAGGCTGTGACCTCTTAAGGCTCTTCGGTCATAATGATCGACACAGTAACAATGAGTGCATGTACCAAAATTCATTCATTGCGCCTCGGTAGCTGGGTACCCCGTGACAGCATCAGCTGCGACCGAAGATTAGGAACTAGATTCCTAAAAAACATTTTGAGCACGCGATGCTCTCATGAGCTATCGCGCAAGCAATTATCACCCGAAGGCGGTGGTGAACTACAATGTGCAGCACAATTGCATTAATTGCTTGACTTATATAAATTTAACTCTAGAGACTAGAGTACAAGCTAGCACTGATGGGTTAGTGGTATACTGGGTCGTTGCCAAGTGCGAGATCGACCCGACCCCGGTTCGATTCCGGGTCAGTGCATTTTTATTTTTTTGTTCCAGCTTCCACATTAAGTATGTGCTACATACTAGTGGCTTGTTCTATCTTTCGACGCTGCTGAGCAGACTATTCTATAATATATGAACCATTAGTCCGTCTCGAGATTGAAAACGCTAAGAACACAGCCCGCGGCCGCTAGCTTGTTAGCCTGGAAGGAAAGCCTGTTCACACGACCAGGAATAGCGAGCTCTAAGGCATCAGCTGGACGTATCGGTTGCAGTTGGTGATTAAGAAGGGTGACGAGGCCTGATTCCTCGCCTATTGCGACGTAGTCACGATTAGCGGCGACAGCAGTGGCCGGAGAGTGCGTGGCATAGGTGGCCAGTACATTGCCTGTGATACTCCACATTTTCACCGTTTTATCACGCGAGGCTGTGACAAACGTATCATCGGTTGCGAAACAGCCGTCGTAGATGACCCGGCTGTGCGCTTTCTCCATCTGCAACACCACCGCTCGCGAGAGGACGTCTGTCAACATATACTTGCGGTCCCTTCCCACACTGAGGAGAAGCCTGCCATCAGGCGAGGGCGCAAGGCGTGTGATGGTGAGCGTATGGCCTAGAACTGGAGGTTTAAGCTCACGCCAGGTGTGCACATCATAAAACCGAATTCCACCGTGCTGCAAAGTGTTCGCGCCTGCGCTAGAAGCAAGGAACCCGCCCACGTGAGCCACCGCAGCGACTTCGTAGCCGTGGCCGTAGAGCTTTTCGGTTTCCGGCCACAAAGTAATGCGCTGCAGCTGATCTTCACGGGGTACGCTCGGTAGCTCGACATGAAGATCCTCTTCAGGCTTGTTGCTGAGCCCCAAGGCCGGCGCGCCCGCAACTTCAGGCAAGTCCGCGTCATCAAAGTCGAGGCCCCGCGCCTCGAGCTGCCTCGCAACGGCACGTGGCATGCGAAAAACGCGGACTACCTTCTCTTCACCAGCGCTCGCAAACTCCACGGCACTTAGTGGTGCAACACAGACCATGTCGTAGCCGTGGATTTGCGGCCGCCCCACCTCAAGCAGCTCGTCATCGCGGGCCTCCCACAAGCGGGTAGTTTGGTCGTGCGAGGTGGTGAGCAAAAATCCAGGGGCAAACCACTGGCAGTCCATAATGTCCTTAAAGTGTCCTGTCGGCGCAGGCACGGCGTCGCCGCTTCTCGTCCAAGCACGAAACGATCCTGTCGCCGTTGACGTGAGTACGAGCTCATCTGTCCACAAACAATTCCAGAACCCGCCGGACGTGCCGGTCGCCGTGGACGCGCCCCAGATGCTAACATCGCCGAACCGCGCGGCTGGAGTGTACACGCCCGCACTATGCTCCCAAACGATTAGCGACGAGTCCGCGGATGCCGACATCAGCGATGGCCCCTTAGGGTCCCACTGCACTGCTACAACCCAGTCGTCGTGGCCGATTAGCAATGCCTCGAACTCGATGGCCCATGGCCCCAACCGCACACTGGCGCGGAAAGCATCAGCACTGACCATTTTGCGCACGCTCCACAACCGCACGCACTTCTCTTGGGAAGCGCTAGCCAGTAGTAGCCCACCGTCGGCTTCCTGGCGTAAAGATAAAGCCCGCACCCAATTTTCGTGTCCGTCAACGAGTACGCTATCATCGGTTACGTGGTCGTAGACCTGAAGCTGAACACTCGTGCCACCCACAAACACAAGGTTATCATGTGTGGCGACTGCGAGCGCATATCCTTTGTTGCTAAACCGCATGCGCCGTGCAGGGTCCCTCTCGGGGTACACGTACGTGCTCCCGTCCATACATCCTGCCACGAGAAGCAAGCCCACAGCGAGGCAAGTCACTGAAGTCGGAAGCGAGTCAACAAGCCTGATAGCCTCGTTCGCAAACACGTACAACGAACCGGCATCGGTGCCAATGTATACCTGATCGCCGCCTGCAACGACAGCTGTTATGCGTGCGTCCAAAGCACCTAGAATACGAACTTCATGATTCTTAGGGCTCCATATGCACAGAACGTGCCTGCTGGCGTAAAATACAGTCGACCCAACGCAGACCGCGGCCTGCCCGAGCGGCGCTACGCTCGCCGAGACAACGACCATGATTTGTCAGTGAAGCCTGGCGCGCGACTGCGCAGGTCCGCGTCGCTCTCTTGAACGCACGGAGAGGCCGCCCGAGTCGCATTCGTGGACGCCTTTCTTCCGCAAAAGTGAACCTTACACATTTTGCCGGTGTTGCGCTGGGGTGTATTCCATGCCGTATCTGCCCCCGTGTCTAGCAAGCTCGATTCCCCTGTGGTGCGTCTGTCCCTGTCAATACTCGCAACTTAGAGCTTCTCGGCTTTGTGTGTCTGTCTAAATCCCTGTAGCAGGGAATTGTACCAGAATTTGAGCAGGTTAGGCGTTCGGAGCGATGTCAGGGTCAACGTTGAGAATGTCAAGCTGAAGAACGTATTCTACCAGGTTAATATCTCTAGTTGACGCGATCTCAATAACACTATCAATTTATCTTGCTCGTTGTGTTTGTCGTCTCCTCTCGATGTACACTGTTCACCTGGTAATGTGTACTTGTAATAAAGTCCACGCTCTTATTGGCGTCACTTATGCGTACACAAGTTGGTTTTGGTTTCAAATGGCGCGTGGAGAGGTTTAGAGGCTGCTATTGGTTACCATTGGCATCGCATTCTCGGTAGTCCGTCTAAGTGCGCTACGGGCGTAATCTAACGGCGGATTATCCGCGATGAGTCTTTTTCTGGAAGCACCGCGAGGTCTAGACCAGAGTATTCATGTACACAGAATTGCAATTCTCGTATGGAACCTACTGGTGCTAGCGTCATTGACTACTCAGGCCTCTGCAAGCTCTCCCAGCTCTCGGCTGTGGCCAAATATGCCATTGTCGTCTCAAATCAAGTGCATAAGTGGATAGTGGGCTGCTGTCGGCGCCGATTTATGTAACATAGAGCGAGCCTTATTGCAGAATTTTTAATGTTGTTGTTCTCTCTGCTGCGTCTGCGAGCGCATTGAGTTACAATTGACAATTGGTTCGCTCAGAATATTGAAAAAATGATTGCTCAAGGGAAGTTATCAGTAACACATCCACGGCTGGCATCGGAAACGAGCGAGGCGTACTTTGCAAGCGTACCTCTGCGGTAGCGAGGCGGCGGCGGCTGCCAGCGCTCGCGGCGGCTGGCAAGTTCGTCCTGGGATACGAGGACATCGATGCTGTTCTTCTCTGAGTCGATGACAATCTTGTCTCCGTTCTGCACGAGTGCAATAGGTCCGCCAATCGAGGCCTCGGGCGTGATGTGGCCAATAAGGAATCCATGCGAACCACCACTGAAACGGCCGTCCGTGAGCAGTGCAACGTCCTTGCCCAACCCGGCACCCATGATGGCCGAGCTCGGTTTCAGCATCTCAGGCATACCCGGGCCCCCCTTGGGTCCCTCATAACGGATAACCACAACGGTCTTCTCGCCCTTCTTGATCTCGTTGCGCTCGAGTGCTTCGATAAAACTGGGCTCGTCGTCGTACACCTTGGCCAGACCTTCGAACCGTAGGCCCTCCTTGCCAGTGATCTTGCCCACAGCACCCCCCGGGGCCAAGGTGCCCTTGAGAATCTGGAGATGGCCTGTCTTCTTGATAGGGTTGGAAACAGGTCTGATGATAGGCTGGTCCGCTGGCAGACCAGGCAGATCTTCAACGCTGTCTGCGAGCGACTTTCCGAGCACCGTTCTAGTACTGCCATCAAGAATGCCCTGCTTGAGCAAGAATTTGACTACAGCCGGGGTTCCGCCAAATTTCTGAAGATCGGCCATGACGTACTTGCCAGATGGCTTGAAATCTCCGAGCAGAGGCGTGTTATCACTGAAGTGCTGGAAGTCATCGATGCATAGGCCGACGTCCACGCTCTGCGCGATGGCAAGCAGGTGAAGAACGGCATTCGTAGAACCGCCGGTTGCAATGACATAGCGGATGGCGTTCTCGAACGCCGTGCGCGTCATGATATCGCGCGGTTTGAGGTCGATCTCGAGCATATGCTTTACGACAGACCCAACGCGAGCCAGCTCGGCTTCCTTGTCAGCACTCTGAGCAGGCGCACTGGACGAGCCCGGAATGGCCATTCCAAGAACCTCGGCAGCCGACGCCATGGTGTTCGCGGTATACATGCCTCCGCAGGCGCCCGAGCCTGGGCATGCATGCCGTACGACGTCTTTACGCACTTCCTCGCTGATCTGGCCCGTGATATACTCACCGTAGCTCTGGAACGCACTGACGACGTCGAGAACGGCGTCCTTGCGTGCACCGCACGTGCCATGGCCCGGGCGGATCGTTCCGCCGTAGACCATCAGACTCGGACGGTTGAATCTACCCATCGCAATGAGGGTGCCAGGCATGTTCTTGTCGCATCCCGGAATAGACACATTCGCGTCGTAGTGCTCAGCCATCGTCTGTGTCTCGATGGAGTCCGCAATGATCTCGCGTGACTGCAGCGAGTACCGCATGCCTTTTGTGCCCATAGAAATGCCATCGCTCACGCCGATCGTGTTGAACTGCATCGCCTTAAGTCCGGCCGCGTTGATACTCGCGCTGGCCTTGAAGTTCATGTCCAGCAAGTGGTTATTGCAGGGGTTGCCGCTCCACCACACGCTCGCGACACCAACCTGGGCTTTCTGGAAATCAGCGTCCGTGAATCCCGTTCCGTAAAGCATGGCCTGTGATGCGCCTTGCGACTTGGGTTCAGTGATCACACGAGAGAATTTGTTCAGTTTACTAGCAGAGTCACCATCTTTGTCCGTCGCATAGAGACGCCGCGCACAGTGGAGAGAGCGCAGCGACGGCAGTGAGGAGGTGCAGCACGCGCGAACTCGAAGCATATTAGGCTAAAAAGTTCACAATTGTGGCTCGCGATTCTGCGTCATCTCTCGCTTGGGTCACATGAACCCCGATATCGGCGCTGTCCTATGGCTTCTTCGCGTCAGCACATTCGCAACAGAGCTGACTGGCCAAAACCTCGGTCACGTTCAGTCAGAATCTTCGCAAACATACTCGGGAACGACGGAACCTGCTTAATAGTGACACTACCGGATCGACTCTCGTTGCTCCAGCTAGTAAAAGCAAATGGTCTCTCTTCCGAATAGAACCGAGTCATAGGGCGCCCGCAGTCGAGGCCCACATACACATACTGTGGGCAACCGCAACCTCTGCCCTTATCTCATTCGCTGGATTTACCTGGGCTTACACACCTACCGAGAGGGTGGCGCGGCCAGCCGAGCAGGTTGGTGCTAGTAGCGTGTGATTCAGCTGATCGTAAATTTATGGCACAGCCAGGGCAACAAGCGATCGCTGGGGCATATTCTTTTTTGATGCTCAGGGCTCGGTCATACGCTGTTCCAGCCCTTCACAACGCTCGCCCAGCTTATTTCATGTTATCGCCTATACTTGATAATATCTGGCAGCTTTTACCGGATGATAAAACTAGCTTGGTTAAGGCACTGTGACTCCAGTTCCACGCCTAACGGGCTTTATAAGGAAAAAAAATGCAGAAGTATTCAGATAATGCGCTAGTCCTGAAAAATACTGCTCTGTGAGAGCCATAGTTTTCTGTGCTACATAATCGCCGATAATTATTCCCCTGAAGTCGCACTACCCAAAAGCGTTGTGCGTTTCCCAGCTATAGCGCCATCGAAGACCCCACATCTGCAGTTGCGCAACCCCTCGGAAGACAATCTCGCGTGCCTGGCAGGCCAACTTTGCGGTTTTGTTCTCGGGTACTAGCCCATCACGTGGATGGCTGTAGAAGGGCATTTCCCTAACCCTATTACGGTTAGGAGTACTAACTGACGCAATAACGAGAATGCTAGGAGGAGACCCATGCGCGTGCGCAACCCGTTTCTTTCGAGGAGGAGTGCACGAACATGGAACTATTCACTGCTCTAAAATCATATCGACCTAGGCTCTTAAAGCACATTCCCCGAAACCAATTTAACCGAGTCGCGATGACAGGCGGGGACGTGGCTGGTCCTTAGCGTAATCAGTTCCGCATGATGTAATTCTCATACACATATGCAGGGCACGGATAAGATGCAGGGATAAGCAATCAGTGTTTGGCAGCAAGTTGAAGGCTACGGCTTTGCGCGATAAACAGCGGCAACAAATATCACAAATAACGCGTCATACGTGGTAAAGACTGTGACGCATTTTTTATGTAAAGTCAGGTAATTAAATGATTGCCCACGGGCGATGGTCGGAGGGCAGGCTCGTGGCACGCCAATCACGGGTAAACCCAAGGCTTCTCCAAGCTGCAGCTGTATCATATTATATGGGCGCCGCGGCTGCAGTCTAGACAGGAGATAGGACTTCTTTTGCACTTTGCACAGTGATAGCAGCCGCGGGCTAAGTCGCGATATATGCAGAATACCTTGTATGTTAACGCCTGACAATAATCAAGCATGTGCTAATTATGGCATCCTCTGAAACCGGCACGAGCAGGAGCCTCAAGTCGAGCTAAAGCGCAGTCAGGAACAGGTCGGCGAAGTTCTCCCAACGCGTATATATATGCGCACCTGCAACAATCTCTCGTTAACGCCTGCGGCTGACTCGTGGGAGGGAGTGCGTCAAAAGCGCAGGGTTTCTTGATTAGTTTATACCCTTTTCGGATACCTAATGTACAGGAGCAATGTTGTGCTGCATATGCATTATGTAAGCCGTCTGATAATAGGTTATAAGTCTATTGTCCCCCAAGTACTTGTCGACCCTCCAGAATTATTCTGATCCATGCATCGTACCTACTCTCTACGCGCATCTCGCAACCCCACGGCGCAGGACCTGCAGTCGCCGCCGCCGCCTCTGTCGTCGACTAAGACGAACCGTTTCTTCGGCCGCGGATCTATTACGCACTCCATTCGCCGCTCGACCGCGGGCTCGTTCGGCCCTGAGCTGGCGCGCCGTCTCGCGGTGCTGGTGAAGATGGAGAAGAACGTAATGCGCTCCATTGAGCTCGTGGCCAACGAGCGCAAGGAGGTCGCGAAGCAGCTTTCGTTCTGGGGCGAGGGCAGCGACGACGACGACGTGAGCGATGTCACTGACAAGCTTGGTGTGCTCATCCACGAGATCGGCTACCTGGAGGACAGCTTCATCGACAAATACGACATGTACCGCGTCACTCTCAAGTCAATTCGCAACATCGAGGCCAGCGTTCAGCCCTCGCGTGACCGTAAGCAAAAAATCACCGACCAGATTGCCCATCTCAAGTACAAGGAGCCGAACTCTCCCAAGATCATTGTGCTCGAGCAGGAGCTTGTTCGCGCCGAGGCTGAGTCTCTTGTTGCCGAGGCACAGCTCTCTAACATCACGCGCGAGAAGCTGAAGGCCGCGTTCAACTACCAGTTCGACAGCCTGCATGAGCACTGCGAGAAGGTTGCGCTCATCGCTGGCTACGGCAAGGCTCTCCTTGAGCTCCTCGACGACACCCCCGTCACGCCGGGCGAGGTGCGCCCTGCCTACGATGGCTACGAGGCCAGCGAGCAGATCCTGCACGATTGCGAGGTTTCTCTCAGAGACTGGACTCTCGATCAGGCTACCGTCAAGCCCACACTCTCTATCCGTCGCGCCGACACTGGCGGCTACATCGACGAGGAGGGCCAGGAGTGGGATGCCGCCAAGGAGGCCGACACGCACGCCGACGACAAAGAGATCACTACTGCTTAAACGACCTAGACACCAGGACGACTTTGTTTGTATATTGTGTAGTGTAATTATTGCTGACTAATCCGATAGTATTGTTTTTATCTGTTTGTGGCCTATCCAGCCCCAACAGATCGCTTTGCCGACCAGTGACTCTAGGACCCCCTGACTTATGTAGATCGCACAGGCTGACTACGTGTATTTTTCCCCGTTTGGCTTTGCTCTCGATGTCCGCGGTCCTTCTACTCGCTCTCTTCTACATATTAATAGTTAATCACTGAACTATGTGCTGTAAACTCGGATTTTGTTATTATTATTATTATTAGACCGTTTATTCGCAAATTTCGTCTTATCAATGGCTTGGATACAAGCAGTCACCGTCACAAGCGCCCGAAGTTAGACGCCCCGAGTTCGAGGAGCCCGTCAAGTATGGCAACAACCCCTTTGATAATGATCCCTTGCCGCTTGTTTACGTATATAATATTTGCATCAAGCAGTTGATGTGGAGACGCTATAATCTAGGCTGCAGGCGCACGCGTGCTCATGCGAGACCTCAAACTGGCTGCAAAAATTGCGACATCTTGAGACATCTCCAAACTGCGTGCATCGCACGAAAATAGCTTTCTCATTTCCACAGCGGGAGGAGTTTGATGATTTTTCCGGAACGGCTGCAATACCGCGCGGTCTTCCGACCAGGGTTCATAAAACTAGTCGGCTACGCTTGGCCATTGTCGAGCCAGCAGCTGCAACTGTACAGTACCTTGCGTACAGCTGCCGCAGATCCCGACGCTGTCTCGGCCGCCAACAACGTCTAGTTATCTCACCACCCCCGCCGGTAGCTGTAGGACCAGCCTGCGCGAGAATAAAACCGCACATTTATGCAGCAGCGAGCCGAAGTCCTTCGCGTGTCCCCGCAGCAGACGTCTGGTGATTCACAAAACGCAGCGGTTGCTTTCCGACCACTGCATAAAACCCTACTTTATCAGAGGCATGGGTCTCCTGGGTGGATGAAACGCTATATAACACCGGCTGCGAGAGTCGAGAAGGCTATGCCGCCCATCACAAACAGCACAGGAGCCGCGATAAAAGAGCATGAGCGGGCCGTGCGGCAGCTGCAAGGATACCTCTCTCTGCGGCGCAGCCTTGACGTCGCTAAAGGACGCGCGTTTAGCGAGGAGGTTTCGCGTCTGGAAACGAGCTTTCCGTGCTCCGTCTGGCCCGACGGGCATTTCAAGGGCAAGACGCGTGCCGAGGTCCTCCATCCGCGTTTCAAGCCGCGGCCGTACCCGCTGGCACCCGCGGCGCATCCGGCCAGCGCTGCACTCGAAATTGCGTGTGGAAATGCCTGGCAAGAGGTCAGAGCTAACGTTCCAACGGTGCGGCTGAAGCGACCACCAGCTAGCCGAAGCTGGGCGAGCAGGCTGGGCCGCGTGTTCACGCGCAGCAGCGGCAAGGACCAACGACTGCATAAGCTTGAGCGTGAGCACGCAAAGTTGCAGGCAATGGCGGAGAAGCTGCCCAGTGACGCTGATGCTGAATTGCTGGCGTCTCAACCTGCCTACGCGCGCTTCTGCGAATTAGCGCGCGATAGTCTGCAAAAAATGAGCGCTGCGGAGCTTACGCGGCTTGGCGTTGTCGCCACCCCAAAGTCAATGAGTCCTACGCACACGCGCGGCACGCACGCGATCAGGCGCTCATTTGTGGACCTATTACGGCCATCCGAGGCAGAGTGCCGGCCGAAACACGCGTCCGTCCCGGATCTTGCACATGCACCAGGCACACTCCAGACCGCACCCACACGTGCACTCGGCGCTCCATTCGAGTCGCCACGCGAGCCCACTCACCCGCCTACGCTGCCACCGGCCGTCCACCTCGAGCGCGCAGCGACCATACACGTATGTGCCTCGTCCCGGGGAGGCCTCGCTAAACGGGAGCCGCATACCCCTGAACACTTGTTCTCAAGCGGATTGAGTGCGCTGAGCACGCCGGCGCTAGTGTACACGGGCTCTACCGTATACTCCTCGGCCTGTGTGACTGACGAAGAGGAGTTCACGGGCCCTGAGCGCGTCAGCCTCCCGGTACGCATCAAAGACGACCTGGATGCGCTGCGATTCGACGGCTCACAAGCGATCGCCGGGCTGCCCACGCCACACCCACAGCACATTCCACCCCCGCGGCCGTGGTCGCGCCCGTTGTCTTCAGCGAGTGACGGCGTAGCGTCGGTGTACGAGAGCGCATGGAGTTCGGTGCCGGAGAGTGTCATCGCAAGCGCGGCTACGAGCGCTTCATTCCGTGCGAGCCTTCAAAGCATCTCATCGAGTGCGGCCTCGCTAACGCCATTCGGCAGCCAGCTCAGTGCCTCCACAACCGGAGTCTCGCACGCCAGGCCAGGCTCAACCGTCATGCTGACGGCGCACCTCCGCGCGTGTACGTGCGCGGGGCCGTGCACGTGTAAGCCGTAGTTCTGCGCACGCGCCGTGCTAGCCCTCGAGGATTCAAGTCTTTTTCCTGGCTCAATTGGCCCGCATTGAGCGCACCCTCAAGCAGGTGCAAAGTTCACAAATGATTCCTAGGACCTTGTGGGTCAGGTGGTTAATGCTGGATCTGTCTCCCACCCGAGGGCGCGGCCTTATTGAGTAGTAGAAGCGCGCTCGCCCTAAGTGTGCGCGCGTTTGCATCTTACATGCTTACGAAACTAGACGCGACAAGATACCGCCAGCCTAGCGTTGCCATGGACACGTTCGATGCCGAGCTGGCGCGCGCGGCCAAGGCGCTGGAGACGGTGCCGCGGCGACTGAGCTTGGCTAATGTCAAGCTGCTGGGTGTGGCCAATCATTTTGAGACCTTTGAGGACGAGCTGCGTTCGGACCCCAATGCGAACGCACTTACAAGGTTGAGCTTGTCGGGGTCGATCGTTGTTATTGACCTCGATTTCAGCACGCCGCAACAAATAGCAGGCGTATCGCTATCGCTGAGCCAGGAAACGCAGGTGAACGAGCGCTCGACCTTCGCGAAGACCAACGGAGCCGAACAGCGGCTACTCGCGAGCCTGCGCGAGCCTCGGTTGGATAGGTTTGCGTCTTTGCTCGGGTTCTTGAGCCGGTGTGATCGACTATCCACCAAGGATGTCAACTGTTTCCACGCGCTGGACGTTGTGGGCGAGGCGGTGCGCGTGCACGTCGAGAAAACTGGCACCCGTGCATTCGGCGCACTGACCCTGAATCCGCCGGGTCGCATCGGCCTTGGTCTAAACTATCATCGCGACCTGTGGGCAATGATAGATGCGGCCTCAGGTACGCGCGATCAGTTCGGCCTTCGCGGTTGCGCCGACTCCAACGCGTGGGTGGATGCAGAAACTGGCGAATGGCGCGATGTGCCCGTTGCGTCGGGTGTGCGTGCTGAGCTCGTTATATCATTGGACCCTCCGGCGCTACTGCCATTGACGCTGGCGCGCGAGCTGCGCGCCGTGATCGCAGACGCGCAGCCCGCGCTGGACGCGCGCACGCTTGCGGCGTCATTCAGCGTAGACCGGCACCCGCGGTTCGCGACGCCCACAGCGCGTGCTGACGAGTTTGGCGTTGTATTTGGCAACATGCTCGCCGAAAGCCTAGTCGCTGTTGAACAGGTGCCGTTGGCACACCCGCGCGACATCCCGCGCGTGTTGGCGCCGTTGCAGCAATACGCACGCGTCGCGGAGCTAGTGCGTAGCGTTCTCAGGGGGCCGCCGCGCGCGGACGACGAGCCTGCGGACATCAGCGTGGCCGATGCACTCGCCCTTGCCGAGCATGGCGTCGCACGCGCGCGCGTACCTTTGTCGGTCTCGATCTACACCCCTCGTGAAGGGACATCGGTGATTGTCGATGCCACTCATGGGCTAAGTGAGCGGCGGCTACGGGCCACTATTGGTGCAGACGTAGCTGCGAGTGCGTATCCGGCGCCGCCCGCCCACGGGGCAGAGGATATCCAACTGCTAGTGGAGAACGGTCGTTTGGACCTCGCAGTCTCGTATTTTCTTTCTACGCATGGCGCTTTGAGACGTGCCAGCTCGCGGGCGTAAAAGCTCAGCGCTGATACGGCGGCTTGCGGCCAGCTCGTCAGGTCGACGACTTGAGGAACTATTACCGCGTAGCAGTTCTTTGTCTCCTGCCTGGCCTTGTGTACTTCTCCCTTCAAATCGACGGCAAAACGCCCCGCTGTCGACGGCTCAGTGAAAGCTGATGGGTACATGTTTAAGGTAGCCATTTCCTGCTCTGCCGGTTTTCAAATTTGCCAGCAAAACACGCTGCCGAAGATTCATCACGCGCGGGCCGATACTTTAGCTTAATTGCCTTAATATATGTCTAACTACGCTTCGGTAATGTCGAACTCTACTTGCTCCTCATGACGAAGGCTGATCAACAGACGCGTTATTTAAGTGCGATATCAGGCTGCTGCGTGATTATCGCGAACACCCTTTGTTATAAGTTAATATATATATTAGCGGCTCCTCAAAGGCGGAAATACCAGGAAATATGATATTGCTCAGTTATGACTATTAATACTTGTATCTGAAGGCGCCGGCAGCGGAAATTGATGTCCAGGCTTGTGTAATGCGCCCCTAAAGATTTCCGTCTCTCCAAGCCGGAGTTGGCGCCTTCGCGAGTAAGAGCAAAGTTCGCACCGCTTCCTGAGTGCGGTAAACCACGCAGGCACGCGGGTCGCAGCTCACAAAATGTATTTATTCGCTTACGCACTCAGTCGGTGCGTTTTTACACGCCACTAAGGGGCCGTGAACTTCTTCTTGCCGATATCGAAAGGAATGTACCTGAATTTGACCATGTGCTGGATCTGTCGGCGCATGGTCACTGCGAACAGAATGATGAAGTAGACCACCAGGATAGGCCAATATACAGGGATGTCCAAGAACCGGAACAGCGTGCACGCAATAGAGATGAGCGTCGCGTTAAAGCTGAGGTACCAGAACCTGTACTCCGGCAACCGGCGCATGAAAGGCCGGAAGTCCTCGTTTTTCTGCATCTCCTCGGAGTTTAACCCCGCCTCTTGTTCGACTGAACGCATGTCGTCCTGCAGACTCGGGTCAAACCGAGGCGTTAGGAACCCAAGGAACATGTTCAGCATAAAGATAGCGAGTACGTAGCACACGACGTACCAGCCGCGCGCGAGAACCACGCGCAACAAGAACAGCACAAGCAGCCCGAGCTCGACCATCCACCGCTCCTTCACGAGGGGTACAGACCGGTCAAAATAGTACTGCAGCATATGGCGCGGCCGCGCGAGTCTGGCTTCGACGGAAGCCTGCAGCGCTTCGATCATGATAGAGGGTTCGTAAAAGGTTAGCGACACGCGATGATGTTGGTCACGTGTGCACAACATAAAGGGCGGCGGCTCTCAAGCGTGTAGGGTACGGCGCGACTGTTGCGCTGGCGACGCATGCGTCCGCATGCATTAACGTTAGCATTCAACGAGCTAGCAGGTGTGATAATACGCTCTTAGATCCGTAAGTCGGGGAAAAGAGGCTGTAACAGTGGGCTAATAGCTCGGTCCGAAATGGCGGTGTTGACAGGGTTGAACTATATATCCAGCATGAGACGACTCCTGCCTTCAAATAAAAAATCATGTAATTACTGAATCATAACTTGGCTTAGGTCCGGTTCGTTGGCCGGATCACGAGCTCGGGGATTACCACACGACGCGGGCGCGTGACGATATAGTTGACGGACTCTGCGATGTCGGAAGCTTGCAGGAGCTCGATATCTTTGCTCCAAGCGACTACTAGCGGATCGTCCTTGTCGAGGATTTCCGTCTCCGTGAGGCCTGGCTCCACCGACGAGAACCGGACAGACCGTTTTCCGAACTCCTGTCGCCAAGACTCGGTGATTCCAGTTACGGCAAACTTCGAAGCGTTGTAGGCAGCGAGCCGCGCGGAGGGGTTGCGGCCTGCCACAGACGAGATATTGACCACATCGGCGACTTTCCGCTCACTCGACTCGACAGCCTTCAGCAAATGCGGCAATGCGGCAATCGTAACATGCGTTAGCGCACGCACATTAAGGTCGAACACGTTATCCCATGTCGCAAGATCGGCTGACTCTGAGGGGCCGTGTGTGAAGATCCCAGCGTTGTTAACAAGCGTGTCTAAACGGCCGAGCTTAGACACGACTGTATCGATAAGCGCCTCCGCGGCTCCGGGCTCGGCAATGTCGATAGGAACGGCAAGCGCTTTGCCGCCCTTGGCTTCGATTCTCGCCACTAGCTCGTCGAGCCGTTCCTTGCGGCGAGCAGCTACCGCAACGGTAGCTCCAGATTCGGCGAGGTGCGTAGCCACCTCAAGGCCAATCCCGCTAGAGGCCCCGGTAACTAAGGCCACCGTGTTCACCAGTGTCTTAGACATCTTAAAATGAACAGAGTCGTTGTCCTCCGTGACGGATACTCCTAGGAGCGACGTTTTATACGACTGGTCTCGGGGACGCACCTGACATCACGTTGAGGTTTCATGCATCTTATTCGTAAGAATGCATGGTCCTGTGCACACCAAAGGTCATCAAGCTGACAAAGTATTTGCAATCGAACGCTAAATAAAGATAGAATTCGGAAGCAGGGCCGAAGATACAGTTTCTAGGGAATGCTTACAAACTCACCGTGTGGCGCCAGACTATGTCGCGATGTCCAACCCCCCCCAGCGAGTACAGCCCAAAGCTTTAGCATGTGTTCGAAATTGCCAAGCTCCTCATTTTGAATAAGTATACCCTGATCGGAGTATTGCTCTTCGCTTTACTAGCACAAGGCTGTCTTCTTGTTGGCACACATGCTGTGGCAACGCCATACTGACTGACTCAGTAGCTGGGGTAGTGGCTGGGGTGGACCATTCGCTCTTGTTGAAACGGCTGCACACTGCGGCATGACGAAACGAGGATCACGCTGCTAACATAGGAGGCTCAATGCTAGTTGTGTAAATGCCTACAACTTCCAGTCAACCTGTGCAGTCATCAGCGGATATCCGGACATGAAACTGGTATATATCCTCCACTAAAGCTTGTACCAAGTCGTCATACATGTTGTACTGGGCTTAGAGCGATATCAACGCGCTGCAATCTCTATCGAAACGCTGGCGACACTGATGCTCTAGGCTGCGATGTGGCGCTCATGTGGTCGTAAGCTTTATGGCACCATTCTCCGGTCTGTATATAGAGTAGTGCGACATCCTATCAGCATATTTTGGCACAATGTTTCGCTACGCATCATCGTATCCCTATCGAAGGAACTTCTAGGCTGCTATGAATCGAGAAATGCGGTATCGGGAAGCTTCAGCTACTTGAGTGTTCAAAGTATATTCAGCTAGCCTTGATTAGTAGGGCGAATTACGAGCTCAGGAATCACCACCCGCCGAGGACGCGTCACGATGAACCTCGCGGCCTCAGCAATATCGGACACTTGTAGCATCTCGACGCCCTCCTTCCAGGACGCGATTTGTGCCTCATGCTTGCTCAGACCTTCGGTGTCGACCATGCCGGGCTCAACAGAAGAGAAACGTAAGGAGCGTTTTCCGAACTCCTGTCGCCAAGACTCTGTGATCCCAGTCACCGCAAATTTTGATGCGTTGTAGGCGGCAATTTGTGGGAAGGGGATGCGACCTGTTATGGACGAAATGTTGATGACATCGGCAACTTTGCGTTCGCCGGTCTCCGCAGCCTTGAGAAGGTGGGGAAGCGCAGCAATTGTAACATGTGTGAGGGCGCGGACGTTCACATCCAGAACTCTGTCCCACTCCGCGGGATCGGCAGACTCCGACGGGCCAACCGTGAAGATTCCTGCATTGTTGACGAGCGTGTCCAAACGGCCAAGAGTGGAGATTGTAAACTCTATGGCCTTCTCAGCAGCGCCAGGTTGTGTGATATCTGCAGGGATTGCCAGTGCTTTGCCCTCTTTAGCCTCGATTCTCTTCACGAGCTCATCCAGGTTCTCTTTTCTGCGAGCTACTAGCGCAACGGTAGCACCAGCCTCAGCAAGGTGCACGGCTATCTCAAAGCCAATTCCGCTTGATGCACCAGTGATAAGAGCGACTGTGTTGCTTAGGGACTTAGACATTTTAGACTCAATTCTAGGGACAACAAAGCCTCGTTTATATACAACTTCGCTGTGGAGTCGCACCTGACATCACGTTGTGGATTTATGCAACTCATCCGTAAGTGTTTATCAGCAACCAGCTGCAGGCAATCGAGCTGACAAAATATTTGCAATCAAACGGTTGAGCCAAACCTAGCGGGGTGATCGGAAGTAGGGCAGATACTGCGTTCCCGGGGCTGACCAACCTCGCGTGGGTACTTCTGCATGTAGCCAGTTGATTAAGATTATCTCACTTTCAGAGGGCGTTGAGATGCCGGAGATGCTTCGAGCATTATGTGATGAGAGTTTGTGTGAACTATAGAAGCCTCATAACTGCTCGGACAGACGAATTAGCCTTACGCTTTGTCAATTCAGAGTATTCCACGCTAAAATAGCCACTGAAGATACCAATGCGGACCCTACACCTACGCCTGCGCAAGTCCATGTGACTCAGCAACTGGAGCTAGACAATCACTTTTTCTTTCCCGGATATAAGGCAGAAGCGAGTTATGATAGTAAAGCTCCAAGTTATCGCTGTACGCATCCATTCCTAGATATAACTAGAGTTGAGCTTGTCAGTTGTTTCTGCAGACGAGTATAAGTGGAGCCATCCAGCGTAAACTATATCGCAAGCCCGCGACGCGGAGGTGCTGATATGAGGACTGTACAGCAGATGAGTATCGAGTACCGCAAATATTGCTCTCCAAACTATTTGTAAAGACTACTGATCCGTGGGCGAGATAACGAACTCCGGGATAACGACGCGCCTGGGGCGTGTGACGATGTACGAAACAGCATCTGCTATGTCGGCGACTTTCAGGACCTCAACACCTTTACTCCAGGCTGCAATCAGTGGATCATCTTTGTTGACAGCCTCCGTGCCTACCATGCCGGGCTGAACGGAAGAGAAGCGCACCGACCGCTTTCCAAATTCCTGGCGCCAGGACTCTGTGATACCGTTCACAGCAAACTTGGAGGCGTTATAAGCAGCAATTTGCGGAAATGGATGCCGCCCAGCAATGGAAGAGATGTTGACAACGTCAGCAACTTTCCGCTCGCTGGACTCAGCAGCCTTTAGAAGGTGTGGCAACGCGGCGATGGTGAAATGAGCGAGCGCGCGCACATTTACATCAAGCACCTTGTCCCAAGCAGCAGAATCGGCAGACTCCGAGGGACCATGTGTGAATATACCAGCGTTATTGACTAGGGTGTCCAAACGTCCGAACTTCGAAACTGCCAACTCAATTGCCTCTTTAGCGACACCAGGTTGTGTGATATCAGCAGGGATAGCGAACGCTTTACCGCCCTTAGCCTCAATCTGTTTCACAAGCTCATCAAGATTTTCCTTTCTGCGAGCAACAAGCGCTACGGCAACACCCTCTTCCGCTAGACGTGATGCAATACCGAAGCCAATCCCACTGGAGGCACCGGTTACAAGAGCAACTGTGTTGCTGAGCGTTTTAGACATTCCCGACTTTCGAATTTTTGATATTCACAGGTATAAGTACATTGCGGCATATATATACAAGCGCGGTCATGACGGTGTGCCGCTTTTTGAGCACTAGAGCTGACAAAAGATTTGCAATCGATCTACGTCAAGGTTGGAAATCGGAATTAGGGCTGATGGTCAGGGTTGGATACGCGAAGCTTACCAACGTCAGATCAGTGTGTCTGCGCATGCGGAAGATGAGGGCAAAGCAGGTAATAGCCGGCACAACCAACACCTACAGCGATCGTAGTCACAAATTTATAAATGTTGTAGTTGTATCGATTATACTCTACTTCACGTGTTGCAATTCTTGCTGATACGGAGTTTTTGGCTGTTTTTCAACGGAATAAGGCAGCATGCTTCTTGCGTGGTTCCTGCAGCCTCTAAATCCGGTCTGACTCAGAAACCGGGGCAATTACTGCATCTTCTCGAAATGAAGTGTAAACGCAGTTAGGAGAGTTTGTGAATACCATGTATAAACAATCAAGCAACAATCGCTTGGCTGGCTTGTCAGTCTCAAACTGTGCCCTCGCGGACTGCTTGTTGATCATCGTTACAGTCCCAGCGATAAGGATTGACGGATCGGGTATAACTCATACGCATACAATGAATGGACTACGTCGATTTTTAAAACCCTCGTTGTTGCACGCGGAAACGGGAACTGTATCCATGTGTCTCGCAGACGCCAACCACTTCCAATTCGTAGCGGCTGAGAAAAAAGCAAAGAGAGGATGATCATATTCAACATACGTACTTTCATTTACTGGTCGGTGGGTGAGACAATGAGCTCAGGAATCACGACACGGCGAGGTCGCGTGACTATGTAAGACACCGCTTCGGCAATATCGGACGCGTGCAAAAGCTCGACACCCTTGCTCCAAGCGACCACAAGCGGGTTACTCTTGTCGAGAATATCAGTATCGGTCATGCCGGGCTCTACAGCGGAGAAACGCACTGAGCGCTTGCCGAACTCCTGGCGCCATGACTCAGTGATACCGGTCACAGCAAACTTTGAGGCGTTATAGGCAGCTACCTGCGGGAACGGCAACCTGCCAGCAATAGAAGAGATGTTGACAACATCTGCGACTTTCCGTTCACTGGAATCAACGGCCTTGAGTAAATGCGGCAACGCAGCGATGGTCACATGCGTAAGTGCCCGGACGTTAACATCAAGAACCTTGTCCCACTCTGCAGGGTCGGCAGACTCCGAGGGACCGTAGGTAAAAATACCAGCATTGTTGACTAGGGTGTCCAGGCGGCCGAGCTTTGAAACTGTGGTCTCAATGGCCTCCTTAGCAGCGCCGGGTTGAGAAATGTCAGCGGGAACGGCTAAAGCTTTGCCACCCTTAGCCTCAATCTTCTTTACAAGCTCGTCAAGTCTGTCCTTCCGGCGAGCAACTAAAGCAACCGTGGCACCAGCCTCCGCGAGGTGGATGGCCACCTCGAGACCAATTCCGCTGGAAGCGCCTGTGACAAGAGCGACAGTGTTGTTGAGAGTTTTAGACATGTGAAATTGAGGAGTGTTGGAAGTGCAATAAGTACCGTCCACGCGCGCTTTTTATATACCTTCAGCCTGTTGAGATGCACCTGACATTACGTTGTGACTTCATGCAGTTGATTCGTAAGGCTTCATCAGCAGGCGCGCTGCGAGGCCATGCAGCTGACAAAATGTTGAAACTACGCGCCATGTTGTGGCGGGCAATCGGAACTAGGGCAGAGTATGTGACTTGAACGCATGCTGCTTACCAACGTCATGTAATTGCTGCATCTAAACGGGAACGAAACGTAATCGGCCTCAACCGCCAAAGCTGCGGCCGAGTCAAGGATTACCGGAATTCTAGAGAGTTCAAGGACACTTGGAGATGATGAATTGCAGTTGGTGTGATGGTCTCATACGGCTAATATTGATAGTGATGAATTTCTTGTAGCCCAGATTCCGTAGATTTTCAATCTGACTAGCTGGGGCTAGCGCTGAAAAGCGGCATATGTGGAACCTAACGATGGCAAACTGCTACCAGAAAATTGCAACCTCTCCCGACTGAAGAGGACGTCGCCAACAGAGTTCATGCCAATGATTGTCTGCCTTCACCCTTCACACTCCGCATCATTGTACTCTTTCCCGATCTCAATCGAAGTCCAAAGTCGTGCTTTGAGCTGTTTCTGACGCTGAACAGAGCGAGATCATTATGTCTTTTAGGCCGTTTATGCGCTGACGCTTGGTCTCTGATGCCCAGAGCGGCGCAGAGGTTTACGATTGCTTGGTAGCGCAGTCACCTATCTGTGAATGTAAAATAAGTAGAGTTCAAAGACGTCCGTAAGATTAAGTTGTTTCCCAATGGGCAAGCTGCAAGAAGCCGGCAGCCGCGTATTGCCGGTGTGTCTGCGAAGCTAGCTACATCTCAAACCCCTGGCCTTCCACAAAATCATCGTAGCCCTCACGATCGTCGTCCATGATCTCGTCCACCTCGTCGGTCTGCATAAGGTTATCTTCAGTATCGTGGCGGCTCTCGGACTGGAATTTGTTCTTCAGGCTGCTGTCAAAGTAGCTATGGCTGAGCTTGATCTCGTTCTCGTCGTACAAATCGATCGCGTCATCGTGGCCCATGCTCGGAGGTGGAGCGCGGAAGCTCGCCGAAACAGGTGCGCGGCCCTTAAAGTATTCATCCATGAGCGTATCGTCGACGTAAGTGAAGCCCTTAAACTTGTCCTGGACTCCCGGGGAGAGGGGCATACCGCCGGCTTCCATGCCCTTGGTAATGACCGAGGTAGACGCGGATGTGAACTCGGGGTCGAAGTTGCTCGTGTCGTCGTCCGAATTTACCTGCGGTTTGTACGGCGGGGTAATCTGCTTCTTCTTCAGCAGTTCCCAGTCCACATCTCGGAAGAAAGGATGCCGCATGAGCTCCAGAGCGTCGCCTTGTGCGCCCAGTCTGTGCAGAGGGTTGCGATTGAGAAGGCCCTTGACGAAGTCACGGCCTTCTGGCGATAGCGCGTCTTTCGGGAACCGGACCTTACCGAAGGCGATGTTCTTGTACATCTGCTGGTTGTCCTCAGCATAGAACGGGCTCCATCCGCAGCACATCTCGAAAATCAACACGCCAAGGGACCAAAAGTCGACCATCTTCGTGTAACCCTTGTCATCTAGCAGCACTTCAGGCGCCAGGTACTCTGTTGTCCCGCAGAAGGTGTTCGTCGTGCCATCACTGAGATTGGCCTTAGACAGGCCGAAATCGCAAAGGGCGATGTGGCCGCTGGCATCGAGCAAGATGTTTTCCGGCTTGAGGTCACGGTACACGATGTCGTTGTCGTGCAAATGCTTCAACGCGACGATGAGCTCGGCGATATAGAACTTGGCACGCTTCTCGCTGAACCGGCCCTCGCGCTGCAAGTGCCAGAACAACTCGCCGCCCGACATATAATCAGTGACAAGATACAGGTCAGTTGCGGTTTGGAAAGAGAACTTCAGGCCGACTAGAAATGTTGCGCCGTCGCCCGAAGTGCGTACCAGAATATCACGCTCGCCAATAGTGTGCGCGATCTCCTTGCGCTGGACGATGAGGCGTTTAGACAGAACTTTCATAGCGTATATGCGGCTGCTGTCCTTCTTGCGCACCTGATACACCTGGCCAAAGGTACCCTTGCCGATCAGTCGCAGGATAGCGAAGTCCTGAGGCCCGAAGTGGCGCTGAGCGGCCCGATCAAAGCGCAGCGCGACTCGGATCTCGCCAGTCACATGCTCGGTGCTGCGTGGTTGCAATGTATACCACTGGTCGACTGAGCGCGCAGCATGGAAGTCTGGGTGCGCCGATATGCGGCCCAGGAATCTGTCTCCGTCGCCTGCATCGTAGACGCTAATCTCCAGGTCGCTATTGCCACTGGTGATGTCAAATATGGCCTCGTCCTGCCAGGACGGATTGGCAGACGGGCTAGACGCTGTTGCCGCGAGGTGGCGCAGATCAAGGCGCGAACCCAAGAGCGGACCGTTGGTCGTGGCGTCTGCTTTGGCGCTGCGACTAATGTGCTCAGATGTCGAGCAGTTCACAACAACGTACGGTTTGGACGCACTAGAGGCGACGCCGAGGTGGCGTCCCTCGAGCACGCGTACACGAAGCGTGCCCTGGATCGTGGCTGACGCGGGGATCGTGATTTTGCGCGCGTCGGGCTGCGCGGCGGGGACCCCAGGTCGAGCACCACCTGCAACCAGCCCGATCTGGGTTTTAACCGATCCTGGAGGCTGGGTCGTCGCGACAATGTCAGGTTGAGTCGGCGTCACCGCTGTTGTAGGTGTTGCGAACGCTCCGACAGGAGGGGCCATCGCGCTCGACGCCGAGGAGAGCTTCGCTGGTTTGGGCGGCGCAGTGTGCGCCGCAGAGTACCCGAATCCCCAGAAAGACCTCGCCATGACAGTCTGCGTTGCTCAATTCTCACAAATACCTGCTGCACCCGCGGCAAGCCTGTCTCGGTTTGCACCTTAATGGGGGGGGCAAGGGCTGGTGCGGACGTCGACAGAAATTGCGCGTATCGTGTTCTTGCTGCACGCCGCATAGCGTGCTGATCGCGGTTGCGTCCAAGAAGACTGATCATGTCGGACCACCATGGAGCACGTAGCACGTCTGGCGTGCCATTTTGTGCAGCCAGATTTTGGCGTACAACTGAAGCATGCACATTTGGCGCTCACTAACGGGCCCTGAGCGTGATTTCGTAAACCGAGTGCTGAGCAAACTGCATGCTTATGCCGACGCCTGCCGACGCACGCTTATAGGCCAGGACTGCTTAGTATCTTATCCCTCGCTATTTTTAAGTACTGCCTGAGTATGTGCCTGACGTTGCAAGTCATATTGATGACTGCCCACGACGTATAGTAATTGCGGGCGTGCATGTCTAGCATTATGTGTACTTTTCGACTTGCCTCTTCGGGTGTAAATTCCTGTTGCCTTTTCGTCGCCTTGAGAAGACCATGCATGACAAAAGCGGCCCGATGATTTTTAGCGCGACAGCGGATCAATGAGCTTTACGAGAGAGACCACAGGACTGGTTTCTGGACTTGCATCCTACTGCGTCGCCGTAATCACACTTGGGTTTTCGATAGGTTGTTCAGACGCGACTATGACCTTGACGCCGCCCTACAATGATATACCACACAATCAAGTTAAGATAATCACAAATCCTCTGCTGAACTCGCTGGGCACACTTTTCTACAGTTTTGCCTGTGAACCGGTAAAAGCTGACTCCTGAGGCCGGCTGATTAAGAGCATGGAGCTCGTCGATGCTGGTTTCCCTGTCCGAATTCCAGCTGTTGTGGCTGCTGCGGAGCCCGAGCTTCTGTCGCAAGGTGCCGAGGCTCTTGTATTTAAGACAAATGCCCACGAAATCGTGAAATTTCGACCGGTCAAATCGTGGCGCCTTCCTGAGCTGGACACGCAGCTCCGCAAGCGTCGTACGACGCAAGAGGCGAGGGTCCTGGACAAACTTCTTGCCAACGGCGTGATGGTGCCGCGTTTGCTCCGTAGTGAGCCAGTTAACGGGCTGCTGTACCTCGAGATCATCGAAGGCGACAGCCTGAAGAAGTTCACCTGGGATCGCGCGATTGGCGACTCCGAGGTGTTGCGCATGTACGCTAAATATGGAGAACTTGTGGCAAAGATGCATGCAATTCAGGTATGTCATGGGGATTTGACCACTTCGAACGCCATGGTGCGCGGTGATGAGCTAGTCTTGATCGACTTTGGGCTCAGCCAGCAGCAGGCGAGTGTCGAGGATAAGGCGGTAGATCTCTACGTTCTAGAACGTGCAATTCAGTCCACGCACCCACTCGAGGCCAGTATGCTATTGAACGAAATATTCATGCCAGCTTACTCGCGTGCAGCTGAAGAATTGAAAGACAAATTCCGCGACGACGTTCTTGAGCGGCTGCAGGTGGTTAGGCAGCGCGGCCGTAAGCGCACGCAGCTGGGCTGATATCGCCGCGCTCCAGTACCAGGTCAATGTTTAGTCCGTCAGCGCCAATTTCAGCAGACCTGACTTGTATGATAGAATCTAAATACCTCTAGACAATTTCGCTTGTACTCACTGCTGAGCTGTACGCTAGCCATGTAAACCCCCGTGGCCGTTCCAACTTGCGTTGGGTAATTCGCGTTCGCATCACGCTCAGTGAATTCTCAAAAAGACGTCAACGTAATCCAAACTCAGCGTTAAAGGGCACATACGTTGCGATACAAATACAGATTGTGACTTTTTCAGGCACTGTACTGAATTGAGTGCGAAGTGCGACTCGAGGGGATGGAAGACCGCTTGAAAACGGATGTTACATCTTAGTGATCCTGGCGGCGATGAACAGGACTCCAGTACTGCCGGCACAACAAATTCCGTAGGTGTGTCTTTGAGGGAACGCATCACCAGCTGCGCCCATGTCGCTCTAAGTAAAAATTGCTAGTTTCAATGGTTACCGACAGTAAACATCAAGCAACGAATGCACGTGGCGAGCCAAACCTCTGCAATCGTAGTAGGTAAAGGCTCATTTGCTGACCTTGCACTCTGCTGGCTTGAGAATTCGGTGCGACTCCAGGAGCTGTAGCATTGTTAAGCTCTTCTTTAGCAGACGCTGGGAGACGGCACTGCCCCTCCAGGCCCCTATCTCCTCTGACCACGCTAAACTGGCAGAGAATGTAGTTGAATTCAGGCGTACAAACTTGTGAGTCATACTGACCTGCTCCAGCAGATAATAAGTCTTACCAAGTGCCTGCAGCACCGCCCATGTCACGTTAGGTGTCATGTATGCGGTCAGTTCTAACTTCAAAGCCGAGAACAGTGGCTCTGGGTCAACGTCACCGGTCACGTTAGCCAAGACTCCGAGGTACAACTGTCGTGCCGCGAACGCAGCTGACGAGTAGGCACTCGCATGCGTGCCAATCCAACCAGCCAGCGGCACAGGAATCGTATATCTACTGTTTGCGGTTGCCTCAGTGAGTTCACGGAACTTTTGCACAGTATCGTAACTCCAAGTGTAAAGCAAGCTCGAAATCGCTTCACCCACGCGGTCGTCGTCAAACGCATATGTGAGACAGGAAACAGCAATATAAACGTCATGGTGACCTAGTGGTCCTCCCATCAACAGCCGAGGGCACCATAGAATCCGCGACTGCCGCCTCGGCTCGAACAGAATCGAGCACGCGTGCTGGTATACGAACGCTCTCGGCACTTTCGGTGCAAGCTGCTCAAGCACGTAATAGCACCAGCAGTTCAGCTCAAAGTTCTCATCGATAAAGGCGCTAACCTGCGGCCAGAAGTAACAAGAGTCAACGTAGGCGAGTACTTCACCGAGCCGCTTCCAGTCCCGTTGCGTGCTGCGAGCGCCAACATAGTGAAGAAGCTCGATGAGGCCCTTCTCTCTCAGAAGCAGGATCAGCTGTGCAGAAAGGCAGGGTAGACTCTGATCACGCAGATATTTCGAAAACACCTGGCTCAGGAACGAGAAAGAGAGATCGCTGGCCTCAAGAACTGCTAGAGCCCATCGCTGCTCCCGTGGGCCGCTCTGAGTAGCTAGCTGAAACGCCGTCATTGTCCATTGCGAAACCTGGAGTCCTTCCCTGATGGCAGCGTAAACGTTCGCCAGCACTAACTCGTCACACATCTCTGTGCTGACCACACGCGCAATGTCCGTATTTAAAAGCCTTGGATGGGCGCGCACACTCTGCAAAAGACTCAAGGCGACCTGTCTGCGATGCAAGCCGCGGGTGTGCGCTGGGAGGAGAAATTCCAGAATGAGTGGCTTGATAATATCCACAAGGAGGCGCCGCTGCGGCATATCGGCGCGCGATACGTGAGCCAGATTCGCAATAAACTGCTCGACCAAAAGAATTATGAGCCGCGCAACCGATCTCTGTAGCTCCCAGGATTGGTCGAACCACATTCGCAGGGCCAAAAGCGTCTGTTGGCACTGATCGTCTTCCCGGAGCAAGCCTTCTACAAGCGCATGCGCGAGGTGCTGTAGCGCACTAACCAAGAACTCGGCCGGAATAGGGCGTTCGAGCGACTGATAGGCACACCTGAAGTAGTCGGGAACGCGCGAGGCTTCGATCTGGGGGCCAAAATCTCTCTTGTCGAGTCCTAGCATGAAGGAAAGAACAAGTTGAGGCGTCAGCGAAAAAGACAGACAAGAAAAGTTGATGTCGCAACTCATTTTCGGAAGGACTGGCTGCAAATTCGATCCTTCCTGAGAATCACGTCCTAGCCAGTACGACGTGCCTTTGAGCGCGGTGGTGGATGAACAAGTGCGTGCAATGACATAACAATACGAAACGCGTAGCGTGTTTGAGAACTTTCGGTGTATTTCAGTTATCCAGACAAAAGCTTGGGGGCACAATTTGATCCTAGAGTGCGTTTTTTACCAACACCCCCAGTGGCCCTCAATCGGTGGGCGGCGGTGGTTTTTCGACACGTGTGGGCTGCAAAAGAACTTGTGCATGGTACCCAGGAGCCTGTGCCTGTACATGCGCGTCGAGCCAGCCAGCTAACTGCTGCTCGCTGGCCTGTCGCCGGGAGTTTAATTGCTCAATAGTGCGTTGGGCGCGCGTACTGATCTCGTCTACAGCATCTGCAGTTACAGGCGAAGGAATAGCGTCTAATGTAAGGCGTAGTCTGCCGTACGGCGGTGGCACTGGTTGGTACTTCACTGCTTTTTCAGTAAAATTGATGGCCATCAGCGGCCGCCGGCTGATAAAGTCACGTGCTCATCTACACCGGGTGTTCATATAAGGCAAATTTGCACTGTCATTCCTCTCATACTATATAATGGAAATTTCGCAATGATGATGTCCGAATACTTTAGGAAGTGCCGTGTGAATCTAAATGATCATAACAGGACCTGAGCTCTTTCTCTTATATCAGTATTACCGCGCGCAGCCTACGGATTGCCCGTGTATATAGCTTAGAGTTTTCACAAGGCCGAGAGGCCTACTTGCTTTCTATTTGCAGCTGCGGATGTTCAGTCTCTTCCCAAACAATGTCGCCTACTTTACTAGGATCGATAGTCCCCTGTGTGATCTGCTCGGATCCGTGTTCGCTCAAAATGTCCGTCAAAGACTTTTTACCCTGGCCGAAGACATTCAAATGATCAGCGATTAGGTGCCGGTTTTTGCACTGCGGGCACTGCACGAGTACAGTTCCATGCTCGTAGCCTTGTTTAGAGATGATGTGACCCGAACGATGGCTGCACGCCTTGCACGTGAACGAGAGATGCAGCGACGGTTTATCGATTTTAGCGGTCGAGTACCTTGAGTGCTGATATAGCGAGGCGTGTACCCCGAGTGGGGATGCCACAACTGACCGCGCAACAGTCGCTAGTTGGCGAAGGCGCGCCAGCATCTCGATGACACAGCACAGTCGAAGGTGACAATGCCTGATCTGAACTGATCAGGCTTGCGACACTTACAGACACGTCGTAGAAATCTCAACTCCGCTTAATAAACAGGGTCGTACTGACGTAGTGAAATCCAGTCTCTTCAAAACAGGCAGCGCCGTTGGATTGCGAGGCTTGCGCTATTGCCCTCGTCGCTCTCATCAACACGAACCGCCACACCTGATATGCACTTAACTATAGACGCGTCGACTATGGCCTCACTGTGAATTAAAAGAAATAGATATCAACACGAGAAATCATGTTCTGATGCAGATTCGTTGTGCGATAATTGATTTTAAAAGTTACCGAGATCTAAGAAATCGATAAGATTACTCTATTGTGTAAACTGTATACTCTCTGATGATGTCTAAGGGGCTGAGGGGCTGTCTGCACCAATCTTGTAATGCAATACCACCGAGAGAAAGCCACCATTGATGCTGGCCACAACTATCTACTTCACTGCGAAAGCAATACGCAGCACTTGCGTAGCGTACAGTCTGCCGCGGTTACCTTGCGTGGTCCTGATTATGCTATGAACGGCAAAACTCGCAGTAGACAGCTGCATATCTACCGCACGCACGCGCGAGTATAGCTCGAACAAAATGTCGAGAGCCTGCGGATGCACGTAGTCGGACAGCGCAGTCATGGAATTTCATACGGTATTTGTTCCGCGCGAACGCGTGGCATCTATGAACGCAATAGCTGCGGGAGCGCAGGGCCTATTTACTAATTATACAGCATGAAAATGGGCACTTGTGGCGGCGGCCAGACATTTTTCGTTTCTACCCATTTAGAAATTCGCCGCCTGGTTAGTGGTATGGTACTGATCGACATTCTCCTGGAATGGATCGCTCTTCTCGTCGTCGAGGGTTGATTTGGGCGAAAGCCGCTGCCGCCGACGGTACCAAAGATACCCGCCAGCGAGCACAGCAAGCACTACTGGCACACCGACGCCAACACCGACGCCGATGCCTATGTCACGGTTCCGCTTACTAGTGGAGCTGTTGCTGTTCCGGTTAGAATCGGAACCTGTACCCGTGGCGGATGCACTGCTGCTCGGCGTCACCGTCTCGATAATGGTAGAACCGTCGAGGCTCACCGTGACCACAGACGGCTCCACAGAGCTCGGCGCATCTGTAGTGCTGGACAGGCTAGAGCTTGTGGTCGTGGAACTGCTGGTAGTCGACGAAACCGTGCTCGAAGTGGAAGATGTTGACGAAGGAGAGGCCGAGGAGAAGACAGAGGAGGACGAAGTACTGGAGGATGAGCTAGAGGACGAGCTAGTCGGAGAGGCCGAGCTCGAAGTCAAGCTCGAGGTGGTGGTGCTTGAGGTAGTGCTTGTCTCACTGCTGGAGCTCGGCGCGAGTGTAGAGCTGACAGAGGAGCTAGTAGAGCTTGAGCTACTAGTGTGTGCGTGCGCCAACGTGGTCGTGGCAGAGGTACTCGCGACGTAGCTCGCCCACCACTCTTCAGTCGACGACGTCGAGTGTTCGGTCGCGTAGGTCGAGGAGTGCGTCGATGAGGATATGTCGGACGTCTGCCCGCCCGTAGTAGACTCAACTGCGGCCGCAACGGTCGTCGCGGCCGCTGATGTCTCCGTCACCCCATAGTAGGTGTAGCTCGTCGAGTTCACGTCTGCTTGCGCCCACGCGCCGCCCAGCAGCGCCGCGCAGAACACCGCGAGATGACTAGAGAGCATGCGAGGTCGAGGCGTCCGCTGATCACTGGTACGTTTCCGCGGGTGTGCGTGACGAATGCTGTGGGCTCTCAAAATTACGTTATATTCGTTTTATTGCAGTGCCCTTGACCCACGCGACTGTACACATTAATGTTCTATTTTTAGATCCGCATTTTTTTCGCAACCTGTGCCTGTTCATACTGGACCCACTGAGAGCCAACGCGATACTTACGTACGGGCAGCAATCGGGAAAGTAAATGGTTCTGTCGGGGATCCATAAGAAAAGATACCTGGGGCGGCTGACCTCTGTGTATGAACACTCCAAGCGATATATAGCGGTAAAATCGTGCTTGACAGCCGCGGCATGCGCGCGCCTCTTACGCGTCCACAGTCCGCGCGAGCCGTTGCTGACGCCACCATAGCAGCCTTGCGTACGTCATGCACTACGCCACGGCGTAGTAATCAGCGCAACTAAGGGCGTTAGGGTTTTTGGCGGAACGTCGATGCAACTATATATAAACTCTCTCCAGCGGGAAGCTCGCGAGGTTGCCGCGCGACTCATAGCTGTGTTGCTTGCAAGGGCTCCCGCCAAAATTATACACATACTGCATGGTGGTTTGGGTACTAACAGGATGCCGTTTTTGTCCCTACAATCCTAGGACGAGTCGCCCGATCGCAGCGGTCTGGTGGTGACGCACTGGGCTCGTGTTTACGTTTTGCGAGAGTAAGCCAGCTAGTTACATGCACGCACGAATCTGCATACGCGTGGCTGAACGTAATAAACGCGGGAAATTATGGCAATGTCATGCTACATATATATTTGGTGATACACATAGCTCCAGAAGAAAAAAGGAAACGAAATTCTGTATTTAAGTCGTTAACTGGCCGAAAAAGAAGCTCAGAAGGCCTGCTGGTACTGACTGAGCGGGAACACAGGAAGCAAGATTAGGCCCCTCAGAAGGACTCGTTAGCGTCTGAGTACTTCACGAGCGACCAGATCATGCAGTACAAAAAGTAACAGAACACCAGAAAGTAATAAACGAGCTTCGCCATGCTCTGTACGCGATAGTCACGCACGGTTTTGAAAATGGTAGTTGCGTCCGAGCGCAGGCCCGTCTGTTTGTACATGTACGCATTAAAAAGGAGCACGGGCGACATAACCAGCACAGAGAGCCACTTCCCAAACAACAGCAACACCAAGGTCTCTATGGCATGCGCCCCCGCCTCGATAGGCAGCGCAACGTCCATGGTGTCACAAAGCTCTATGGGGTTGATGTAGTCCGCCTCCAAATCCGAGTATGAAATCACGAAGTAAAGCTGCGCAAGCAGGTGTCCTATCGTGAAGCATAGCAGAGTAATGTACAGCCAAATTTCAGCAGGCGGCATCAGCGAATCTCAGGATTTTCGTCAAGATGATTTGTCATCTGGAGGAGAGGCGAACAGCACGAGCGGCTGTACCGGCTTCTAGGTCGAGTTTTGGCCTCGCTGTGCCGCAAAAAACCTTTACTAGTACTTGCATACACGTAAAGAGATTCGAGTGGCCAGGTAGCTATCCAAACAATGCCAACGTCGCTTCTCGAAATTTGCCGCATGAGGGTACCTTCACCTCTCGTCGGAGTGGTGGATAATTCTGAGACATGATATGTACGCGAAGAAACCAAGACACCTGCCTTGAGTCATGGTCGTTTCTTGTTCATGCTATCATATAAGAGATCTGATGTATGTCGAGTAGTTCCCAATATCAGTTTACTTCGAGAGCGCCGTCATATCCTGTATGTTTCAAGACCTATGTACTATTCACGCGGACCTCGGGCAGCGATTCGTGTGCATCACGGCTATCGTTTTGTGGCCGGAATTAAATTATATAACTTTTCACATGTCTCCGGTAAGCAAGATGGAGGAAAGTAGGAAAAAAGTTTATCGGAAGGAGCAGGCATTGAAGCGCACCGCCAGTTCGGTGGACGACGATGTCGAGCCTGTTGACCTGCCCAGAAAGCGCTTCTACCGTCAGCGCGCGCATTCGAATCCGTTCAGCGATCACGAACTCATATATCCTGCCCGACCCGAGGACATGAATTGGCGCGAATTGTACGACGATAGTAGCAACACTGCTCCCACAGTGGCAGATATTGGCTGCGGTTTTGGCGGGCTTCTTGTGGCGCTCAGTCCAGCTCTCCCCAGCGATCGCATTCTTGGGATCGAGATCCGCGTTCAGGTAACGCAGTACGTTTTGGACAGAATTCACGCACTGCGCAAGCAAAACACCTCTGACGCGGTTGGTTACCGTAATATCGCATGCATACGCGGCAATGCCATGAAATTTCTGCCAAACTTCTTTGGCAAGGGCCAACTTAGGAAGGTTTTCTTTTGTTTCCCCGATCCCCACTTCAAGTTGCGTAAACACAAAGCCCGTATCATCTCGCCAACGCTGCTGGCTGAATACGCATATTGTTTGCGCCCTGGCGGGATAGTCTATACGATCACCGACGTCAAGGATCTGCACGAATGGATGAGGTCGCACTTAGAGGAGCACCCGCTATTCGAGCGATTGTCTGAAGCGGAAGAATCTAGCGATGAGTGTGTGAAAATAATGACAACTGCTACCGAGGAGGGCAAGAAGGTAGCCCGTAACGGAGGGGACAAGTTTATCGCGTGCTTTCGTAGACGCGCGAACCCGGAATAGTGTATCAATTCGTGACGATCGATGTATTAGTTGTGTCCTAAGCTCTCGAGAAGAGCTCGACCTGTGACTTCTTCTGGGCTGAGTCCAGGTTGATCTACGCTCGACCAACTTCAAATATGATGTTGATGGCCAAGGAGTATTATGCCTCCTCAGTCCCAATCCATCAAATACTCTAGAATTGTACTGGACTTTCCAGGTAGTTTCTTTGTGTCCGTCGCAGTAGCAGCGGTGATTTTGAAGTCGTGTCGGTCTCGATTTGCTACGTAGTCTTCGTTAAGGAGAGTCGGCTCATAAATGAAAAACGACGTACTAGTATATGATTTCACTGCATTGAATGCCTCCACCCTAAGCCTTTCAGGCTCTTCTTTCTATTTCCCAAAGCGGCTGTTGACACAAACATGATTATGAGTTTCTGCCCTTGCCCGACCCAGCTTCGTCGTTAGAGCATGTACAATGAGCGATGCGCTGCGAGCCAAGCTGCTTGCGCAGCGCGCCGAGCAGAAGCAGAACCTACAGCTTGAGAAAGAGAAGCATAAGGAAGCTAAAATGGCTGCCCGTGAACTGGTTGCCCTAGGCCTGCAGTTCAACGAAATACTTACTGGTGCGAACTTGTCGGTTTCTTACCTCGAGGCTGTATTCCACTCTATTGGTCTTCCGCAGAGTTGCAGACCATCAGGATCTGTTGAAAAAGTACCAGGTCCCTCGGAGAGCGCCAGTGTGGAGGCGAGCACTTCGATCACATTCGGGACGCCACGGTGGCTCGAACTAGAGGATAACTACAAATTTAGCGTAGAAAGCGAGGTCGAAAGCGACAGCGATACTTACTCCGATAGCGGTCGAGAAAGTGGCGCCGCTGAAGATGCGCTGAGCTCTGCGAGCAGCGATGGAATTGATCTTGACGGCGATATTTCCGCTAGCATCCAGCGTGGCGTTGAAGGGCGTAAGAAAGCCAATGCTGACTTTTACCAAGCTGTGGATGCCACTGCATCCACCGGGCCTGTCGCTGCCAGAGATGTGGGTGTGAATGGTCTATGCGAAGACTACTCCACAAGTCCTAACTTGAGCGAAGAAAGCGATACCGCCAGTACACGGGCGGAGGAGGGTGATCTCGTGGTAAATCTTGATACCAGTGCAGAGCACAGTCCAGCTCAATACGAGTTATTTGACGAGTACGATGTAGGGGGTGACAGTCCTCGTGCTCCAAAAGAGTTCTGCGCGTCCTCGGTGCCCTCTGCCTCCAGTGACATGATTACTCAAAAAACACAGGAAGCTGATGATCGTTTGAGGCCTAGGGATGCCACGGATACTGATACCTGCATGATGATATCTCCTATACTAGAGGAAGTTGAACATGGCGCAGCTCGTGAAATAGACCCCAGCATCCAAGTGATCGAGTGCCACACAGAACATCGAGGCTCTGCTCCAGATCTCCAGTCGCAGGCAAACGCCAGGGCACAACAGCTAAAGGCCGAGATTGGACGAATGCAGCTCGACTTAGAGAGACAGAAACAGGCTATAGGCGCACAGCACAGCCGTATAGACAAACGTGCTAGTCAACTGCGCGTTATAGCAAGCAAGCGCGCCTCACTGTTGACGACGAAGTCGAAATTGAAAGTGGCAGAGCGCTCGGCCAATATTGCGCGCCTTGAGCGTCTACTACAAAATGAAAAGGAGAGTCAGCTTGCGGCTGCGCGCGAATCTTTGGCAATCGACAAAGAGTGCTTGGAGTTAGAGAAGCAGGCGTTGCTGCTGCGTGGAGAGGTCGAGACTGCCTCTATGACCATGCGTGCAGTGGGTCCAGAGATTCTTAAGCCTGTGGAGAAATATGAGCTCTCCAGCACGCTGTTCCCTTCCGCCATTGAAAGTCCATTGGCCCGTTTCCCAAGTTTCAGGATATGCCCACGGCTGGCTCCAGCGGAGATGTTTCACGAAAAGTTTAACGCTCCGTTTGTTCTGGACCTCCAGAATCGCGTTCTGTGTTCTGTTGAATTTGGTGGTGCGAGATGTACTGACGCGATGTGTGCAAACGTGCATCTGAAGGAGTTCACGGTACCCAAGACGACCATCCTTCAGTATATGGCCACCCGACACCTGGATGCGCCAGGTTACAGGGCGCACCTTATTAAGGAGCTACGGTCGCGTTTCCAAGGAAACATCCGCTGCGACGATGTTGCTGCTGCCGTTGCCGAGATCGCACATCAGTTCGGGATTCAAGCGTTGGAGGTGGAACAAAAACAAGATGCCGACCAAGCGGAGGGCAAAATCTAGTGTTAATGGCAAGCCTACATTATCAGCGCGTCCACGCTTTCGTTTCCCGCGGCCTCTCTATACTCTATGCATCGCGGAAGACAGAGTCCATCTCCTCAAGTGTCTTCCCCTTAGTTTCAGGGTAAGCCAAGTATACCGTCAGAACGGACACTGCGCAGAACGATGCGGGCAATAAATACATGCTCCATCCCATAGTCTCCTGGAGCATCGGCGTGAGCTCGCCCACCAAAAAGTTGAAGGCCCAGTTCGTTGCCGTAGACAGCGACGCGCCCTTGGACCTCACGGAGAGGGGTAGGATCTCGGGGGGGTACAACCAAGGTATCGGCCCCCACGAATAACCGAAGAACGCGTTGTAGATGACGACGTAGAGTACAACAAGTGCCGCGCTGTGAGCCCCGCCTGCGCGGAGGGTTCCTGCTGTCATAGCGAGCGCGGCAGCCATGATCACGCCGCCGCTCATGAGCATGCGCCTCCGGCCAAGCCTCTCCACTAAGAACCATGGTGGCACAGTTGCAAGCACGTACACTATGCCGTTGATCCCGGCCATGAGAATGGCGTCCCGGCCGACCCATCCTGCTTGTTCGAACACCAGCGGGGCGTAGTAGGAGATGACGTTGATACCGTTCAATTGCGCCAGCATCTGCGCGGACATGGCCGTAAGAACCCGGCGTTTATAATGCCTCCACATCCAGGCATAGGAGTGCTCGCCTTCGGCTCGGTGCTGTTCGACGGCGGCCTTGATCTCGTCAAACTCGGTGTGGGCCGGGCTCGCGGAATCGGCGTCGGCCGCGTGTAAGCGCAGAAGCACCTCGAACCCCTCTTGCTCGCGGCTTTTGCTAATGAGCCACCGCGGCGTCTCCACGACGTATCGCGATCCCAGCGCCAGCAGTAACCCCATGAGGCACTGTATGAGCAAGGGCAGGCGCCAGCTTTGATTGCTTTCTATGAATGAACAGAAGTAGTCGACCCACACGGAGGCCGCGTAGCCAATGATGTTTCCGGTGAACTCTATGCACGCGAGCTTTCCACGATTGTGAGGAGGCGACACCTCACTCTGGTAAACCGGCACAATCGTGGACAGCATTCCAACGCCAACACCGGCTGTGACGCGCCCGGCAATCAGCATATCCATACTCAAGGCGAATGTTTGTAGAAACCCGCCAGCTACGAAAACTGATGCGCCGATGCAGATTGTCTTTTTACGGCCCCAATGGTCACCAAGCCGCCCTACGGCAAGACTAGAAGCAAGGGCGCCTAGTTCCAGCACGGCCACCATAGTTCCAATCATCGCTGGCGATGGCCTATTGAAATACTCGACAAAATACGGCCCGGTGATTATGCCAGACATGACACCTTGGTCATAGCCGAAGAGGAATACACCGATAGACACGAAACATGTCACAAAATAGAGCAGTCTGTCTCCCGATAGCGAGGAGAGCGCGTCATCGATCATACCGCGTTGCTATTCGGTTGGCCGCTAATTAGTAAGAGTCGCGCTAGCTCAGGCACTTACGCGCAGCCAGGCGCAGCGGCGGCTTTACCGACATATAACCTTAGTGAAATTCGGTCTCGCCGCGTAGCTAAACGTTCATAAACTACTGATTCTAGTCTGTCAGAAATTGAATAGTATCATATCATATTGTTTGGTAAAGACGGACGCTTGACCACTCCAGTTAGTCCAGAGTGGTGCCTCTAAAAAGATTTGTACAGAGAGCACACAGATAAGGCTCATTGCGCATCTAAAGCTCAGAGTTTTTCGTATCTCGGGGTCCCATCTGCAGGCTGTAGCGGAAATAGAGCTGATATTTCATGATGTAATACATCGAATCATACCGTCTATTAATAGTTTGACGCGCGATGACGTATTTTGCAGAAATCTGTATCGGTGTGTCGTTCATACCTGCGCCTATTTCGAAACGCAAAGTAGTAAGGCTTTTGTCGGGTAAATTCTTGGGGGATGACACTACTATTGCATAGGTTAGAGCAGTACACAACAGGATTACGGTAGAGTTATATGAAGACCACTCGCTATCTGTCACGTTACATAATGGTATACGCGGGGCATCTATGTGCATATATATTTTTAGACAAAGCGGTAGGGGCAGGTCCGATTATCGGCAGCATCGGGGATTTGCTTGCATTGACATGGAGTCTACTGGTGCGCCTCAAATGCAGGATCGCCTAGACTCAAATCTTGCTTTACCTTTAACGACAAAGGTGATTCACAACTGCGCAATATGCGTAGCAGACACATGCCGAGTGCCCCACTATTTCCATTACAATGAGGCACAAGCCAACCCATGCTCGGCCACTGAGCAAAGCCGACGTCCCGGAACGAAAAGTATTTGTGCAGATTGCTTCCGTTGCTACTTACCTTAGCGTCGCTCCGTGGGCGGTCACTGGAGGTCGCGCGTGAAACCCCCCCATCCCGACCGGAGAATTTTGGTGATTAATAATCCGCCGCAGCCGCTCATATATGGTTCCATCGGTGTCTCTACACGAGTCATGTCCATGAACCGCGGAATCCGACGCGTACTGGTTTTTGCCGGAAGCGTGGCCATCATTGGTCTGATTCTCGCCGTGGTGACGCGGCACTCTCGCACGGCACAGCGGTACTTGCCACGCGTGCACGTGCCAAATGTTTGGATTGAGTACGACTGGGACTATACGAACCATCCACGAAAGCTGGCCCATAATACGTTTCTGCTCGTCAAAACTAGTGCCAACCGGGTCGATAACCGTATGCCTGCGCATTTTGGCACCTCTTTCAAGTGGTATCGGACACATGCAACGTACGCCGACGCGCCGCTCCAGGTACTCGGAGAAGATGTCGTCGACGCTCTTAGCTACTATCCTAAGGATGTGATAGACCAAGAGACCAATCTTGCTGCGTACAAGGTGCGCCAGGTCTGCTCCGCGGAGGATTGGGGCTGGAGCCCGGACATGCTCACCGTCCAGCAGAACTCGCCCAACTTCATGCTGGAGCGCTACAAGAGTCTCCCTGCGCTCGCGCACGCCTGGTTCACCGATAACTCGAAGGACTGGTACCTTCTGATAAACGACAATACACTGTTTCTACCCTCCACGCTGAGTTCGGCCATAGCCGGCCACAAGGCCAGCGATGTGGTCTACCTGGGCCGGAGTTTCGGTGACGACGAGTCCTCGTACGCGTCCAGTGGTTCGGGCATTCTGCTTAGCCATGGTGCGATGAAGGCCTTGTTTGGTGAGAATGGTGAGCTGGCGGCTGAGGCGATCCCCAGAAGCGTAAAATTCGCCGGAAACGACGCGCATGGCGGTGACGCAGTTATTGCGGCCCTGCTCGCCGACCGCCTTGGGCATAGCGGCTTCAAAAAAGGCCTCGAGTACAAGTTCGATGCTGGCACCTTCCAGGGTGCTCACATCACCGGAACCAAAGTCCACTTCGACCGGTGGTGCGACCCCGTTGGCAGCTTTAGCCGCATGCGCCCAGCCGAGTTCTACACGGTGGACCGCTGGTACCAGGCGCTGACGCTTGAGAACGCGGACTACAGGCCGACGACGTTCGACTTCTATCAGGAATTCATCCAGCCCCATGTCGCCGACGTTTTAGAGGGTTGGAACGCACGCTACGGGGCCGAAGGGGAGCGCAACCGCTTGGTATACCTCCCAGATGACCCAGCCGGAAGCTCGCGCGACGCCTGCATTGAGCAGTGCGCGCAGAGTGAGCGGTGCTACCAGTGGTCTTATAACAAGCTAAAAGGATGCCGTCTTATTCTGGACGGCGTCGTTGCGGGCTTTGTGCGTCAAAACCGTGACACCAACGACGAGGCGGCAATGGGATACATGGTAGACAGAATGCTACGGAGACGGCGCGTGATCAAGTGCGATCCTCTGGACATGCACGGAGAGCAGGAAAAAAGCGAGGGCTGGGTCTTCAATCACACACAGGAAATTACCGGCCGCTTGTTCCCCGACCCCAGAATTGAGTGAAAATCGAAAACTCTGTATTTATTATTAACGTGGCTCGACTGCCGCTATGCGAGCTTATACGAAATGACATCCTCGCATGCCTGAAGGGCAGTTAGTTCGGTGCGGGTGCCACGCTTTGGTGTCGCTCGACTTGACGCAACTGGCAGCGCCTCGCTGCATATTATGTATATAACGCTGCCAACGCCTGGTGCCGTGCGACTAGTTTGACGCTACGTAAATGGCCACCGAAAAGCTCAACCCAATCGAGACAGTGAGTGGGTATGCACATATCGCTGCTTTGTTTTAGCAAGCCTCGCCTCCAATTGTAAATCGCACCAACTGATATTTAGTATTCACCTTCAATACTTCCTAGGTTCAGCCCGCGTAAAACTAACGCTAGTCTTTTTCCTCTTCGGGTCGCCGAGAGTGCAGAGGTTGAAAGCTAGTCGAGTAGGTTTAAACAGTAAGTAAAAAAACAAAGAACTACCAAAATTGACCGCATCTCGCGCAGCTTAGAGCGTCTGGGCCCGCGTACGCTCCACCCGCGCGATATGTCGGGTTATCCACGGCGCGAGCGACACACGCATATGACGTCTGCGGCCGTCTATTTCGAGACCCTTAGTCATGGACACCCAACGCGGCGTGGCGCCGACGCGGTCGGGTGCAATGCAACCGCACACGCTGAGGTGATAAGCTTGGATTCCTTGGGCTTTGGCTCGGTATATACCGGCGGGCAGCTCGCTGGTGACGCACAGCCGCGCCGATTAACACTGTGAAGCTTGTACCGTATTCGTCCATCACGTGATCCTGCCGGCAAGGCGCGCGCGTCGGCGTACGCGGCGGGTTTCGCACCCGGCGGCGCAGTGTTCAAGTAGGCACTGGCACCGGCGCGCGCATAGGAGGCGCGTACGAGTTCCAGGCGACTTTTAGCGGCAATCAGGAGTAAACAAAAATGCTTCGCGCGCTAGGACTTAACAGGAACGTGAAGGAACACAACGCCGCCACGGCGCAGGACCGCGCGCAGATCGTCAAGGAGGGCATCGAGCTCGAGTACGCCCTCACGGCTATGGATGCCGTGCTCGACGGGCAGGTCTCGGAGGCCGAGCAGCTGCTGCGGCGCGACGACAGCACGTTCAACCGCATCGCGACCGGCGTGCTGCACTTCATCCAGGCCACGGTGGGCTTCGAGCCCGAGGCGATCCAGCAGGCCGTGACGTCGCTGAGCGCGAGCGAGTCGCTGGCGGCCAAGACGAAGGCGCAGGCGCAGCGGACCGGGCTCAAGACGTCGGCGTTCCGCCCCGGCGCGGAGTACGAGATGGCCGAGCTCGAGAGCGGGCTGCTTGGCGCGATCTCGATGCTGCTCACCGAAGGTAAGCTCGAGATCCTGAAGGCGCTGTACAAGATCCGCAAGACGTACCTCGCGCTGGAGGAACTGCGGCGCCACATCAATAGCGTCGGCGCGGCGCCGACGCGGTCGCGCGCGAGCAGCACGAGCAGCCGCAGCACCGCCGCCAGCACCGCCGCCAGCACCGCCGCCAGCACCGCTGCGAGCGCGGCGAGCACGGTCGCTGCTGACGATGCCGAGTTCGCCAAGGTGCACGCGCGGCGCACGGCGCGCTCGCAGGGCGGGCACACGGCCATGCCGCGCGACACCGTCGAGGAGTACGTGCGCAGCGGCGTCGAGACGATGTCCGGGCTGCTGCACCTCATCCTGTCCTCGGTGCCGCCGAACATCGCGCGGCTGCTCTCGGTCGTGGGGCTGAACGGGGACCGCGAGGTCGCGCTGGACCTGCTGTGGACGGCGTCCGAGAAGTACCGCAACATCCATGGCTCGTTGGCGCTGATCGCGCTGATCATGTTCTTCGACAGCCAGCTGCAGTACGCGGACATCAAGCTGAGCCGCGAGGAGGAGGAGAAGATCAGCGAGAAGTACGCCGGGCGCAGCAGCGGCAAGACGACGGCAAAGCTGACGCCGCGCGAGCTGTGGGAGACGAAGGCGCGGCTGCTGAACGCGCTCGAGGAGCAGCGCACGTACTACCCGCACGGCGTGCTGTGGCTGCTGCTGCAAGGCCGCCTCGTCACGCACGATAATCTGGCAAAGGGTGTGGCCATCCTCGAGTCCGATGAGTGCGGGCCGAACCAGATGCGCCAGGTCGAGGGCCTGCTGCTGTTCGACCGCACGCTGTTCTTGCTAACGATGAACCGGCTCGAGGAGGCGTCTCAGGAGTTCATCAAGCTCATGGACGTCAGTACGTGGAGCCACCCGCTGTACATGTACATGGCCGGCGCGTGCCAGCTCGAGCTGTACCGCGCGTGCTCGGACCGGCAGAGCGAGGCGGCGAAGGCGCACCGCGAGCTCGCGCGCAAGTACTTTGAGCGCGCGCCGCATGTCGGCGGCAAGAAGAAGGTGCTCGGGCGCAAGATGCCCTTCGACACGTTTGTACAGCGCAAGGTCGAGCACATGCAGCGGCAGGCCGCCAAGTACAACCTGGACCTCGTCGACGCGGCCGGGCCCTCGCCCGTGTACGAGGCGCTGTACTTCTGGAACGGGCCGTCCCGCATGGAGCCGGAGACCGCGGCCGTCTGCTACGAGCGCTTGCAGTTCTCGGCGAATGCGCCGCTGCCCGAGTCCAAGGACGACAAGTTTACGCGGCAGCTGCTCGAGGCCATTTACATGCGCCGCGCGGGGCTCGAGAAGGAAGGCTTCCACAAGATCGAGGCGCTGGCCGCGCAGGTCGTGCAGGAGGGCCGCAAAGTTTCGTACACTGCCGTCGGCGAGCCGTGGGCTGGCGACGCATGTCTCTACGAGCGCGCCGTGTACGAGTGGTGGCAGTTCGGTCCGTCGCACGCGTCCGAGGTGCGCCGCTGGCTGAAGCTCAGCTCGGACTGGCCGGACGACTACGAGCTGAGCACGCGGATCAACATGAAAATCACCGGTGCCGAGGACAGGCTGGACATCTACCGCATGTAACGTCCGCTCTCCCGACGCCGGCTTTCTCCCTCGGCCGCTTGCGATGCGGGCTGCTGCTCTGCATCTCGAATGCCAGAGAAAAAGGCGGACGCAGCCGCGTCCTCTAACCCAGGCATGCACAAGGCTCGTGCGTGGCCCGCATGGTTCGCACGGTCCGCTTGACTCGCACGATCCGCTTCGACTCGCACGATCCGCATAGCACGCATTCCCCGTGTGCTCCGCCTGGCCCCGCGCGCATGGCACCGACAATTGCCCAAAGCCCTGCGGCTGTCGGACGCGTACCGTACATACCTAGTATACCTATGCACTGATGACGCCTACTACGTTGCGGAGTATTCGACGCCGCGCCTCGCGCCGCGCTGTTGCTCGAACAGCGCGCGTTCTCACCCCCACGCCGGTACATGCGCACTGCCTGCTGCGCCGGCTGAGCCGCAGCACGAGGTGTGGCCATCGGTATGGCTGGCCTGCATTGCCACCTGTTCTCACCCGCGCCGGCGCCGCGCGATCGCGGCACAATTGGCCGCCAGCGCGCGGCCGCCAAAGCGCGCTGCCCCGCGCCATTAGTCACATGGACGTCGAAGCGGTGCTCGAGACGCCGCGCGTGTTCGTCGGCCAGCGCGTGACGTTCGGCGTCGAGTTCGCGGCCGAAGCCGGTGACACGCCACCGCCGGTGCTGCTGAGCGGCTATGCCGTCGTGCAGGGTTTCTTCAAGCTCGGCGACACGATGTCCACGGAGCCGTTCCAGGACACGCGCAAGGCCGGCGTCGTGCTCGGGCGCAAGGGCTTCGAGTACGGGCAGCCCGCCAAGGCCGCCGGCTTCCTGTCCGAGATGCTCGGCGGGCTGAAGCACCTCGTCATTAACCAGGAGCACGAGGAGTCCGCCGACGACGGCCACGACTACCCCATCTACGCGACGTCGCAGCTGCTGCTGTTCCCGGACCTGCGCGTTGCGCCGGGTGGCGCGCAGCGCTTCCGGCTCGCTGTCGACCTCCCCGAGCACCTGCCGCCGACGTACCGCTCGCGCTCGCTGCAGATCGTGTACACGCTGGTGGTCGGCTTCCAGCGGCCCGTGCCCGACGGCAAGCCGCTGGAGACGCGGCTGTTCCTTCCCTTTCGCGTTCTCTCGAAGGCGCCGACGCCGGCAGCGCCACAGCCGTTCGTGTACGACTTGCGGTACCCCATCAACGCGCCGCCCCCGGTGTTCGCCGAGGACGCGCTCGCGCCGGTCGAAGGCGGCGACATGCGCGCATTCATCGACGGGCTGCTCGCGCCCCCGCTCGAGCGCATGCCCAGCGTCCCCAGCCTTTCGCTGTACACGAAGGTCCACTTCGAGCTCTCGCGCGCGCGCCTGCAGATCGCGAACGTCGTGCTCGCCAAGCCCGCCGTCAGCATCGGCGACGTTATCGCCGCGCAGGTCCAGCTGCACCGCGCGTGCCTGCACCTCAGCGCGTACCTCGAGCTCGAGGAGCACATCGCCGAGCCGTACTCGGCCACGAGCGCGGGTTCGCCACCGCCGGGCCAGACCGCCGCCGTTGACCAGACAGTCATTTCGACTGTCTACGCGCGCCAGTTCCAGAGCGTCTACGGCCTCAAGGAGGTCGCGCTCTACTTCCCGACGCTGACCTCCACGACGCCGCGCCTGGACACGGCGCAGCTCACGGCGTCGTGGGTGCTGCGGCTCGAGTTCGTCGGGCTCTCGGGCTCCGCGCTCGCTGAAACCGACGACGAGGAAGAGTGCCTCGAGGCCAAGGGCCAGGTCGACTACGAGATATTCTCGTGTAAAATCCCGCTCGTCGTGCTGCCGCCGACCGGGCCGGGGCACACTGTCGCGAAGGTGTGGCGCTTCCATTGAGGCGGCGCGGCGCGGACCTCTCTCGCCGGCCGCGCCGGCCTTCAGCGCGTCTCCCCCGGCCCGGCCGCGCTCGGCCCCCATGTACTTTATTATTTATCGGTTTGCGGCTCCAGGGCCGGCGAGTCTAATTCGTAAACATAAATAAATACAATGCATGTTACACTGGTGCTTTTGTGGGGAATGCAGAGAGCGCCGCGCGCGCGCGGAGGGGACCGCGGCTCGGCTCAGCGGTCCTCGTGGCGGCGCCGCCAGAACCACGACACCGCCTTCTCGGACTTGGGCTGCGACGAGAACGAGTCAGACCGCGAGCCGCGCTCGGACGAGACCGTTGTCGAGCGCATCGAGCGCAGCGAGCGCACGGGGCTGCGCAGCTGCATCGGGCTGCGCAGCTGCATCGACGTTCCGGAGCTGTTTAGGTCCTCGCTGGGTATGTACTCCGCGTCCTCGTCGTGGCTCTCGGGCTGCTTGAACAGGCCCCAGAACTTTTCGATGCCGCTCGGCTTGAGCAGGCGCAGTCCGGGGTGCGCCGTCGACACCAGCGTGTGGATACCGGGGTCCGTGGTCTTGTCGAAAATGCGGTAATTGTTTGTCTGCCGCCACTTCTCGTACCACGGCGCGCCCCAGGCGCTCATCTTGTCTGCGTCCGCGCCCGCGTACTTCGCGCTGGCGAGGAGCGCCACAAAGTACACCTCGTACTCATAGCGGATGTGGTCCTCGCCGCCGATGTACCCGAGCGACTGCGGCTTCCAGTCGTCCTCGTCCTGACTGGCCTTGCGGGCGGCCGCCGCCACATTGCGCGCGAACGCGCGGTCGGCGTTCGTCAGCTTCAGCAGCGGCGCGATCTTCGTGTTGCGCACGTCGATCGTGTGCTTGTCGATGTCGACAACGAGATCGAAGTCGATCTTGTTGCTCAGAAACAGGTTGTTGGTGGTGCCGAACATGCCGTACCGCGTTTCGGGCTGCGTGAGGTCGTCGAACTGCTGCAGCGGCACGAACGGCGCGAGCACACCTCCGCCCGCGAATAGCTGCAGCGGCAGCCCGACGTAGCGCAGCAGCGCGTGTCGGTCGCTGCTCTTGAGCTGCGTCTGCGGCCGCAGCTTCAGCTCGTAGCTACTCAGCAGCGGCGACCCGCTGTCCTCGAGGTGGTTGATGAGGTCGGGCACGAGCGAGATCAGCGCGAACTGCGTCGTGCCCAGAACCTCGGTGTCGTTGGCGTAGAACAAGATCTTCTGCTCCAGAAGCATCGCCTTCAAAATGACCAGCGTCTTCGTGCCGAAGTCCTGGATGCAGCGCTGCAGGTTCATGCCCACCTGGAGATCGCCTTTGTGCGCCCACAGTGGCATCTGCACCAGGTTCTCGTAGAAATGGTCGATGATCTCGCGGTCAGCGAAGTTGCGCTGCGCGAAGTACGAGCGCGTGACGACCATGAGCTTCTCGCGGACGGGGCCGAAGATCGGCTGCGTCGCGATCACCACGACGGACTTCTGTACGATGCTGCGCGTGTACTCGTCGTTGTCCACATTCTCCAGCTCGGACGTCGAAATCTGGCGCGAGCACGCGATCGCGAACAGCGTCGTGACGTTGCGGAAGTCGCTCGTGCCCTCTTTGATCCGGCCCTCCTCGTCGCGGACGAACGTGAGCGAGGTCGTCGCATAGTGGTTGCGATCGTACAGCAGGTCGAAGTAGCAGATGTTCTCCTCAAACTGATGACTTCCGTCGGGCAGGCTCTGGAAAGGCAGGTACGGCCACATCTGGCTCGTGTTGCCATCGGGGCCAACCCAGTACTCGACCTCAGGACCGCGCTGGTGGTGGAACCCGACAACACAGACACCCACAATTGGCGGGTCGATCGCCGGTGATGGCGGCGCCGCGGGAGAGGAGTACGTGTATGCCCACGGCTCGTCTGGCATCTGCGGCGTCCTCGGCGGTGGCGACGGGCGGCGCGAGAAGAACTGCTCGCGCGCGTTGCTGCGGAAGAGCAGCGACGCGGTCGAGCCCTCGGCGCTCGCGCGACCGCTGCGCACGTCGTCATCTGTGGAAAGCACTGACTCGCGCACGCTGTCGCGCACGCGCGGGCCGCGCACCTCGTCGTCCGGAAACGAGAGCGGCGCAGGCAGACTCTCATCTCCGCTCTTCCCCGGAAACGGCACAAACTCCGACTCGCTCTCCTCCTCGGCCTCCGGCTGAGGCGCCGGCCGGCTCGGCCGAGCCACAACCGGCAGCTCAAGTGGCTCGCGGTCCTCCTCGTCGTCCCTGATGGGCTCGAAATCGGACGGGCCCTGCGGCGGCGGCGAGCTCACCACGATGGGCCCGTCGAACGCGGCAGTGGCGGGGGCAAATATTGCGAGTCGTGACGCGGGGGAACTCGGCGACGCGGGGTTTGTGCTCGACAGCTCGGTTTCGTGCGTCTGGGCCTCGGTCTCATGCTCGGTGTCCGGCTCGCCGTCCTGTTCGGTCTCGTTTAGGGCAGGCTCGATGCCGGCATCAGGGACACCCCCGTGGTCGACAGCACGGAGCACGTCGCGCGCCCAATGCTCGGTCTCGCTGAGCCCGCCCAGCGAGTGCGCGTCAGCGTCCTCGGGAGAACGCGGCTCGGCGTTGTCTGCAAGAAAACCCAAGTCAACATCACGCGTCTCGCTCTCTGCGTTCGGCTCATGAGCTTCGCTAGGCCCCTCCACTTCCGAGTCGCCATCCTTCGCGGTTTGAGGCTGTGCGGTATCTTCAGCGCTTCCTGGTCCACTAGTCTCGGCTTTCTCCTCGTCAACCTCATGGTGCTCGTCTTGGGCGGTTTCCTCTGCAGCTGCGCTCGCAGCTTCGTCCGCATCGCCTTCACTCACAGTTTTGGGAGCACGGGCGTCGGAGCCAGGTGGGGCAGCATCAGGCAGCGCCGTATTTAGGCCTTCTGTGCCCTCTTCGCCACTTATAGCGGAGTTGGGCGGAACAGTGTCTTCGCGCGCACCTGCCGGCTCTGACGGCCCGTCTGGCTCTGACGCCTCCTTTACAGACGTGCCCGACTCCTCGAGCGCTGACTCCTCGGGTGCTAGTTCGGAACCAGCGGTCTCAGCGACAACGGGCTCCTCGGCCATTCGTCCGGCGTGCCTTGGCTCCTCAAGGTGCTCGTTTGGAGTCTCAGAGCGCAGCTCCGCCGGTGCCTCGGAATGGACCAACGTATCCGATTTCTCTATGTGCTCGCCGGGTTCCCCGCCAGAATGATAATAGCTGCCGAAATCGTCGGCGTGGCTTGCCGCGGGGCCCTCGTCAGGGGTCAAATTCTCAGCGACAGCATCTCCGACCTGACCCGGTACACCGATTTGAGCCTGCTCAAACCGCGACTCCGGCTCATGCAGCTCGGGCAGGCCGCTATTAGCGCCATCTATGGTGCTTCCGATAGAGGCGTCTGCGGTCTCTGATTTGACGTCCTCATCTAACCTGCTGGAGTGGCCGAGAGTGTGCACAGTCTCCGTCTCGTCCCCGGCGTAGCTTTCCTCTATATCATCATCACGTACGCCGGTATTGGAGGCAGATCTGATGCCTTCTATTGGTTCACCCTCGACAGTCTCGAGCTGCTCATCCTGCTCGTCCTGCTTGCGCAGCACAGAGCCAGTATCGTCGCCGCCGCCGCCACCGCCATCGTCATCGCTGTCGTCGCTCGCTGGCGCAAGTCCGACCACCACCGGCACTGGAGTTGTGTGTGGGCTCGCGATAATTTTCCGCGCCTCCGGCGTACTCTCTTCTGTGTCCGGCGAGTAATCTTCCAGGTTTTTCGGCTGCGGCGCAAGCTCCGAGTCCGGCGTTCCTTCGTGAGACTCGCGCGAGCTGAGCGAGTACAAATTCGCACTGGCGGGCTCGTCCATGTCGGCTGCCGCTTCTGGCGCCAGCGTGCGCGCATGCGGCGCGTAGCGCGCGCTTAGGCCTCCTGAGCCGCGTCCCGGCGCGCTGGACGGCGACGCGAACTCGAAGCCAGGGGTGCTGTCGCGGTGCGCGTGTTCCGGCGAGCCTGGCATGGTCGTGGCATGGCTGCTCCCCGTGCGAGACACGGCAGGCTCCTGCGGCAGGTAGCCGCTGTCATGCCGCGCGTGGTCGCCCTTCGGCGTTTCGGCGTCGTCGTCGTCCTGCTCGCTGAACGGGTCGCCGAGCACGAGCTTATGCGGAAGCTCCGGCGTCGCCGGCGCACTGGTCAGCGTGGGCGGCGACTGGCCCGGCGAGCTGCGCGGCGTGCTCTTTGGCGACGCGCGCGGCGTGCGCTCGTGGGTGACGAGGTCCGGGCGGCCCATGACGACCGGCTGCAGCGTTGCCTCGAGCATCTCGGCGGACTCTGGCTCGACCTGGCGCGCAATCGAGCGCGCCGGGATGCGCAACTCCCCGACAGTCTGTCGCTCCGGGCGCGCGTTCGTATGCACGGTCTCGATGACGGCGTCCTCGATGTCATCCGCAGACATGAAGACGTCGCTGTCGCGCGAGCTGGCGAGCGACAGCGTGCTCTGGCGGCTGGCGCGCAGCGGCAGCGCAGTCGGGCTCTGCTCGGGCGTGCGGCGCAGCGGTAGAGCCGGGGGGCTCGCAGAGTGCGCCTGCGCGGCCGCCTCGAAGGCGGCGACGCGGGGGGATATACGCCGCTCGTACGGTGAGCGGGTCGGCATCTCCTCGTGCTGCTTAGCGGCAGAAGCGTTGAGCGCCATTTGTCATAGCCGTTTACGCGTCAGGCGATGTATATAATACGCGCCGGGTTTGTTTGGTGACTAATCGACAGCGTCGCGCGCGGGCTGATCAGGGCTGCTCGCGAGCGCTGGCGCGCGTGGGGAGCTGCAGCCGCGTCGCAGGGGATACCGCGGGGGCGCAGCGTGTGAACGCGGTGAGTGGAGAGGGGGGGTGCCTCCTCGCGTCGCTCTATATATCACTTAGCTACTATCTGTATGTTTGGCAATTGACCGCGGCGGCGGTGGGCCTACGTCTGCCGCGGCTGTCTGGGAGCCGCATTGCGTTGTTGGTGTGCCGCCAGGGTTCATGGGTGCGCATGCGCCGCCACCGGGGCCGAGCGGCGGACTTGGCTTCCCTGGATAACCAACCACCCGCTGCCCAGCCATTCGCGCCCGTCGGCGCTTAGTAGGCTGTTTACGCGCGCCCGCGTGCAGCACTGATTCCACATCCTGCGTGCAGCGCGCGTCCGAAATATGCTTCGACTCTCGTATACGCACTAGTTCTCACGATGACGCGGCGCCTCAAACTGGCGCTGCGCCCGTGCACGCAGGAGCCACGACTCAGCTTTGCGTCATGTTACTAGTGTCGTACGAGCCAAGGCTACGATTTAAATGTTTGTGTGTACCCCGGGTTCCAGCTGATGTTTGTTTGTGGACATGTGCAAGGCAAAGGGCTTGCACAACGTGATTACAATCCGTAGTCTACGGACAACGTTGAGCCCAGGTATGCAAACAATATTCACATGTAAATGCTAACAGTACATATGTAGGTTGAAGGTAAGAAGAACAGCGAATTACGGGGAGTTACGCCGCAGGTCATCTCCTGTTCAAATAGACAGTCTGCTAACCGCAAGCTGCTGCGCGACAGTCTGCGCGCGAGCATCTGGGTCGTCTGCGCTGACGACACGCAGGCTCAGCACCGTGCGCTGCAGCGCGCGGATGCGCGCGCGCGGGAATGGCGCCGGAACCACGGCCGGACGCAGCGCAGTGAGCGGCTGCGCGCGGCGGCTGCCCGAGTAGAATTGCAGCACGCGCTGCAGCGCAGCGACGCGCGCCTGCAGCGTCTGCACGGCTAGAGCCTCCGGCAGGTTCGCGCGGCGCAGCGCATCGAGGGCGCGGCCGCCTTCGGCGACGGCCTCGTGAAGGCGCGCGAGCTCACGCTCCTGCTGCGCACAGACCGAGGCTAGCGCCGTGTGTTCCGTCTTCAGCTGCTGTATCTCGTCTAGAACCGACTGCGCGCTGGCGAGCTTCGCCTCTAGCACGACGAGCCGCGCGAGCAGCGTCCGCACCTCGGCGGCCGGCGCCAGCGGCTCTTCCACGCGCAGCACGCCGTTCTCGAGCTGCCGCGCGTAGTCGCCCAAGTGGGCGCGCCGCAGTGCGGCCACCAAGTGCGGCGTGTACTCCGACACCGGCAGCCGCGCAATCTGCGACAGGCGCGTGCGAAGCTCCGCCTGGGGCATCGTCTGCAGCACGACGAGTAGCCTTGCGCGTACCTGCGCGCAAAACTCGGCGCCCAGCACGGCTCCGTCTTTGTAGGCCGCGAACTCGGGCTCGAGGTCGACGCCGAAGCAGTCCACATACAGCGGCAAAACGGCGTCCTCCCACGCGTCGGCAAGCACGCTGGCGCCGTGCTTGTGCACGCGGAGGTCGAGCTCGGCCGCGCGCAGCTGCCGCTGCAAGCGGCGCAGGTCGAGCTGCTGCGACACGACGCTGTTGTACTCGGCCTGCGCGGCCTCGAGCTCGGCCACTCGCGCGAGAGCACGCGCCAGCTCGACGTCCACGAGCTCCTTCTCGCGCGCCAGCGACTCCTCGAGCTCCGAGCTCAGCTCCACGAGCTCCTCGAGCTCGGCGATGCGCCCCAACGCGTCGTCGAGCTCGTGCCGTAGCTCACGCGCCGTCTCCTCGGCGAGCTCCTTGTCCAGCAGGCACAGCTGCAGCTGCTGCTCCATTCGTGGCGGCCGGGGCGGGCAGGGCTAGCGCGCTAAAACAGCAGCGACGGCGCGGCTGGCTGACAAAGTGGGCGCGGCGAATGGACGCGACACACAGCGGCGTGCCGACGGCGGTCCTCGACGCGCTGCGCGTGCGGCTATCGCAGCTGATCCATTCGCTCAGCGTGCTGCAGAAGGACGTGATGGCCGTGCGGTTGCCGCACTGGCCGGCGCTGCTCAAGCAGTTCAAGATCACGCTGCTGCAGCTCGGCTCGGTGACCAGCGCGCTGCGCGACTACGCCGAGCCGCTGCAGCGCACGGTCGCGTTCCCGGCGCCGACCTTTCCCGTGCGCACGCACGCGCTGCTGCTGACGACGCTGCTGCGCAAAAAGAACCTGCCGGACATCGAGGCCTGGATCGACCGTGGTCTGGAGGCCGCCGGCGAGGGAGGCGCGGAGGCACTCGACGACGAATTCTGCCAGTGGGCGTGGGAGCACGTCGAGGAGACCACGCAGATCAATGTCACGCCTGTGCGCTTCGAACAAGACGCCCCGGGCACCGAGTGGTCGCTGGAGACCGCCATCGCGTACACGCTGGGTAAGAAGCAGCCGGCCACAAAGGAGAATTAGCGTTTGTCCGGCGTGCAACAGGCCAGCAGGCAGCAACAGGCCAGCAGGCAGCAGCAGGCAGCAGCAGACGAGGCGGCATCTTGTATATATAAAGGTCGCAGCGCGCGCGAGAGCGGCGGCATGATTTTATAGCTTCGCTATTCTGTGCGTCTTTACTGATTGAGCTAGTCGCTGTCCATGGTCAGCGTTGGCATAGCGAAATCACTGTCGGAGTCGGAGTCGACGCTGTCACCCGCAGCCGCACGGGACGTTGGTTCCGAGAAGGCCATCTCGACATTACCAGCGTCCAGTTTCACGCGCTTGTTCGGCGGAGAGTGGATTTTGGGGGCGGGCTCAGCGGCGCTGGACGCAGACGCTGGGGCCGCGGGTCGTGACTGCGGAACGGGTTCTGCCGGCTCCGCTGCCTTGGTAACAGTCTCGGCAGCAGCCCCGGCAGCCAGCAGCGGATTTGTTGGGGCCACGGGATGCGCGCACTCGGCGTCCGCAACCGCTGCTTCGTGGTCCTTGATCTCCTCGACGTCCGCCACCGTTTGGGCGGGCAGGAGGCTCGCGAGCTGCGCCTCGGTCTTTGCCAGCGCCGCAAGCCGCGCATGGACGGCATCTGCCTCCGTCTCAGCGCCGTCGTCTACCTCATCCTGCGCCTCGTCGCGCAGTTCGCTCTCGCGGAGCTCTTTCTCCAGCCGCGTTTGCGTGTCGTAGGACCGCGTCAACGGCGGAAGGCGCGGATGCACAAGCGCCTCGAGACCTGCAAGCGTGGACAGTTTGCGCACAGCGAGCGGCAGGACTGAGAACTTGCCGGGATAGAGCGAAATTTGTACGACCTGCTCGCGGGTGCCCAGGTCAAGCACCACGCGGTCCATCTGCACCCGCAGCGACTGCGGGATGCTGGGCACCGCTGTAGACAGGTCGACGAGGAACTGCACCACATCTGAGACCGTTTGGCGGCTGTACAGCTGCTGCGAGAACGCGCCGGGGTTCTGCGTGAAATCAGCAAGCCCGTTCGCCGATACCGTCACTTCGCGCCGCTTGAGCAGCGTGAGAGCTTTGCGGATGGTGTCGCAGAACACCGCAGTGTAACCTTTGCTGGTCCAGCCTACGGCTCGCACAAGCAGTCTCAGCGCGCCAAGCGCTGCAACCGCCACGTCAGACCCCATATCCACGCACTCGGCCATCTGGTAAACCAGCTGGTCGAACTTCTGCAGGTACGCCGAGCGCAGATGTTTAAAGCTTGCGGCAAAGAATTGCAAGGCATTCAGCGCGGGGCCCGGCTGCAGAGAGCTCAACAAGCTGAAAAACTTGTCGTATATGGGCCGCGCCGGCACCTTGGCCTTGATGATGGCGGCCACCTCTAGGTACTCGGCAACCAGCACCAACTCGTCAGCCTCGAGCGCTCGAAGCACCCGCGCTTCCCAGACCTGGGCCTGCTGCTTTTCGGAGATGCATAGATTTGCCAGAGCGCGGCCGCGCAGCAGGGGCTCCAGCTTGTTCAAGTATGGCCGGCACTGCGTGGGGTAAAGCTCGAGCATTGTGGCCACGGCGTCCTGGCAGTGGATCTCGGGAACGAGCTTCAGTAATCGTTTGACGAACTCACCGACCCTCGATCCTCCTATTTCTCGCGACAACTCCGCTTTCCCGTGGATTTTCGTATATAGCACCGCGAGCGCATTGACACAGGGCGCCCAGCATATCCTATCCGGAAGGTCGAGGGCATGCAGCATGATATTGGCCCAGGAGGAGCCGTGCGACTTCACGATGGACCAGTCGGCAAAGCACAGACGCGCGAACGTTGCGCCGCAGGCGCGTTCCACGCCCTGAGACTTCAGCATGGACGACACCTGGACGGCGACCTTGTGCTTCGCCTGGTCCTTACTGTCGCGGAAGGCCAGCGGCGTCAGGCATCGCGCAGCCTCCTGCCTGTCCGCTAGCGTGTCGTTCTTTAGCAGCTCTAACGCTAGGTTCATGGAATTTTTATCAGGGCACGGGTTTCTCTCGCGTCAACACAGCGGGACCACATTGTGGCCCATGTGGCGGCAACTGCTTCCTGAGGCCTCTCTCTCCTGGCAGGCTACCTGAAAACTACACCGTTTGTGCGATGTCTCGACGCTGGTAGCCTGCAAGGTCTTACATATCGCGCTGCTTTACTGCGTAGCGTGGGTTCGCTCATTAATTCGGGAAAAATGCGCGTTGGACCAGAAGAGACAAGCCGTCAGCGACCTTTTCTCAAGGAACACATTATTTGCGCCTGGTACTGCACATGGCGGTGACAATTAAGGCCGGCCTCAAGGCCTCTCTGCCCATATAGGTACGGCGCAGGACGGCGCAGGACGGTACAGTATGTCGAGATCCTTCAGGGAGATCCGCCAATTACACTGCCCATAATTATGCAGGCTATGCGAGGCATGCAGGCTTCATCTTAACGTGAAAAATTTCATCGCCAGATGCGATCGATACGACAGCTTCGTCGTCAGGTGTACGCCCGATATTTTGACGCGACGTCATACGTCGACCGTGCTTATGCATGCACTCCGCATTGCCTCCCCACCAATGAGAGCAAGGACAATCAGTACCTGGGGGAGTATACAGCTTACGTATTCATCTGGTCGTCCCTGCCGGTAGTCTAGCACAATGTTGAGGTTCACAAGAATTACTTCCACCCTCGCACGCAGTATTAGACTCCAGTCCACCGCGTCAGTCCGCGCTCCTGTGCTCAAGAAGTTCAAGATCTACCGCTGGAATCCGGATACCCCCGAGGTTAAGCCGCACTTGAAGGAGTATGAAGTTGACATCACTGATTGTGGCCCCATGGTCCTGGACGCACTGATCAAAATCAAGAGCGAGCAGGACGAGACGCTGACCTTCCGGCGCTCGTGCCGCGAGGGAATCTGCGGGTCTTGCGCGATGAACATCAACGGCGAGAACACGCTGGCGTGCCTTTGCAAGATCGACAAAACCTCCAAGAAGCCCGAGAAGCTGTACCCGCTGCCGCACATGTGGGTCGTTCGCGACCTTGTACCAGACCTGACGCACTTCTACCAGCAATACAAGGCCATTGAGCCCTATATCCAGCGCAGCACTTTCCCCAAGGACGGCAAGGAGGTTCTCCAGAGCATCGAGGACCGCGCGAAGCTCGACGGTCTTTACGAGTGTATCCTGTGCGCGTGCTGCTCTACATCTTGCCCCTCGTACTGGTGGAACCAGCAGGAGTATCTCGGACCCGCCGTCCTTATGCAGGCGTACCGGTGGATTGCGGACACGCGTGATGAGGCCACCGAGAAGCGACAGACGATGCTCGAGAACTCAATGACTCTGTACCGCTGCCACACGATCATGAACTGCACCCGAACTTGCCCGAAGGGCCTCAATCCGGGCTGGGCCATCGCAGAGATCAAGAAAGATATTGCCAAGTCATCAATCTAGAGATGCGCGGCCAACAAATGCATTCAAAATCTTATAATTACGAAGTGGTAGCTCAAATGTTCATTTACCAATTACCTACATGTAAGTAAAAAGTCACGTCAGTTCTCCTCAGTGTCTTTGTAGGCCAACACGCGCTTGCATTGAGAGATTCTTCGCCGTAGACAGGCAGAGTCCCGTTGTGGCAGGCTTCTGGCCCCTTTATTACGCTCAACACCCTGCGGGCTTGACACCAGGACTTAGCTTGCGACATCCTTTGCAGGACGTACGCATGTGGGCCAGAATCACGTCGGCGCGCGTAAAGCGCTTCTCACAATAGATACATGTGAACGGTCTGAGTGAGAGATGGCGCGAGAGATGTCGCTCTGCGTTGCTCTTACTGACATGCAGCGAATCACACGCCACGCACTTATAAGTGTTTGTGGCCGTATCGAACTTTGCTTCGAGTCCGTGATCACGGATGAACGCACGATAGTTGTTGACCTGCTCGCGAAGAGCAGGCGGCAAGAACTTGCCTTGCGGGTAACAGGCCCTGCGGGCTCGCGCACGAGACGTCTGCCGAGCGACGCTACTACCTGAAACGCGACCGGTATAAGCATGGTCAAGAGCGCCTGGGTGCGACTTCCGTTTATCCTTTGCCTTGCACCAGTTATCATAGAACATGGTGAAGGAGCCGTGGATACTGGGTTCGAAGCCGCAGCGGGCAGCAAGTTGCGCATGATCAGGCGGCTCGCGTTGCGGCGGCGCACGCTGCTGCGGGAACGATGTCATGCCGATACTCTGAGCTGCCTCATCAGCGAAATCTTCTCGCAGCCACGCGGTTCGCGTTCCCAGATCGACCACGTTCACACGTTGCAGCACTCCATCCACCACTTCCGGAGTAGCATCGTACGGTTCAGTCGCACGCGGACCGGCCGCATGAACCAAACTACCGGAGTCCAAAAACCCGGCAACAGACCCCGCCACCTTACTTCTGAGTGGAGAGCCGGTTTCGGACGAAGAGTTAGAGTGATCGCTGTCGCTGTCTAGCGCCCCATAAAAGCGGCAGCCACCCAGTTGCGGAGGCGTCGGCAGCATGCAGTGTGAGTCCGGTTGGGAAACCCGGAACGCGGGATGGGAAGACGTACACCCAGGGTAATAATGCTCCGGAGAGCAGTTGGGCGAGTATACAACACTGCTGGGAAAATGAGGGACAGGGCTCTCGGTGCCGGTCGGGACGATCCTTTCCGAGTGATAGCATGGTGCTACGTTATCGCGCTCACGAAAGCGGTTTTGGATGTAAGGAGTGCAAGGCATGTCAACTATGGGATACCGGGACTGAGCTATCGAATTTAGGGTGGTCGAATGCAGCCATTATATGCCAATTCTACGTAATTGACAGGGCACGGAGTATGCAGCTCTATGCATGCAGGCATATATCACGCATCAGGTGACTGGTTTACTAGCTTTCGTCGAATCCAGACTTTGCCAAGTCTTCACTGAATGCCCAGCAGTTGTGTGGTACGCAGGTGATCTTTTTTCGGCATCTACTATTCACGAGCTGGCTTGTAGAAGAAATACGATGTGAACCTTTGCCTGCTTCCGTATCATGATCATCAAATGAACTCGCAGTGTAGGGTTATGCACTAGGCAAATCATAGATTCGAACCGATCGAATAGGGTTCGTTGAAGGCGGTGCCGGACCAACTTCCACGGAGTAACGAAAAGAAACGCAAAACTTCCCTATCAACTTGGCATCAACGGGATCCGCAAAGTTTTGGGGCGCCAACCACTGCTACCAGTCCACGGCACACAGTTGACAGGGCTGGGGGGCTAGAGCGCCAACTTCAAGGTTTTCTGTCGGAGACGCATATGTCATGCAACCCGTATCTATGAATTATGGGGAAAGGCGGTGGAGGAGGCTGTAGACGGTGGTAGATAGGCGAGGAGGATAGAAGCCTACTCCTAATTGGGAAGCATGCAAACTCATCATTAGTTAATTGCAGATTGCGCTCCACATTGCAGCATGGCACGCCATGAGTTTTTGCGATACGACAAGAGTGCTAAGCTGATTCTAAAACTCTAGTGGAGAAATTCCCAGAAAAGGAAATTCTACGGTATAGCGCAGATGATATTTTGCGCTTAGAGGCTCGCCTGTCTTACTAGTTCGGCTGTTTAAATTTCGAGCGTAATATAGGCGGCATCTGCAGCTTTCTGCGCAAATTCAAGGCCTCGCCACGAGCAACAAGTTTCTGCGTTAATTTGTGCGCGCCAGGGTCAGCAAACTGAACCTGCGTCTAATACCTGTTTTTCCCTCCATCGGAATCGTTGCCGTCAGCTCAAGCTGATGCCATAGATTCCAGCAGACTCGACAAGGAATCCGCGCATGTGCTGGATAAGCACACTTGGGTCGGATCTGCAGAGCAATGAGCTCGAGCATTGCTCCTTTCTTCAAATTTGTTTGGGGTGGATCTCCAACGCAGAGAAGCAGCGCAAGCATCTCAGAGAACAAGAACTCCTCGCCGTTGACATTAGGAGGGAACACTACCGTAGAGAAAGAGGCTTCAGAGACATGGTGTTGGTATTAGCTCCATATGAAGAGGAGGTACCTAAGAAAATCTTCTACTTGAGATAGTTACGCTACGCTGCACCTACTGTCTGCGGGCGGCGACGGCCTTGTTGGCGATACGCTTGAGGTTCACCTCAGCCTTGCGGTAGTCGTCAGCAGAGGCGTCCTTGACCTCAAGGGCAGCCATGGCCTCAGCCATCGCGGCGTCGAGCTTCTCCTGCACGTTGCGCTTGATCTTGGAGGCAATCGCAGGGTCAGTGATCATCTGATCGACGGACTGGATGTAGGACTCGAGGTGCTGCTTGGCCTCGTGGCGCTTGGCGAAGGCCTGATCCTGGGCCTTGAACGCCTCGGCGTCGCTGATCATCTTGTCGATATCCTCGTTGGTAAGCTTACCAACGGCGTTAGAGATCGTGATGTTAGCAGAGCGGCCAGTAGACTTCTCGCTGGCAGTGACCTTCAGGATACCGTTGGCATCGACCTCGAATACGGCTTCGAGAACCGGCTGGCCAGCAGGGAGGGGCGGGATGCCCTGCAGGTCAAACTCACCGAGGAGGGAGTTCTCGCTGCAGTTGGTGCGCTCACCCTGGTACACCGGGAACTGTACGGTCGTCTGGTAGTCGCCAACGGTGGTGAAGGTGCGGCGCTTGAGCGTCGGCACAGTGGTGTTGCGCGGCACAACAGGGGCGAAGATATTACCCTCCATGGCGACACCGAGGGAGAGGGGAACGACGTCGAGCAGAAGGATGTCCTGGGCATCGTCAGTGGCCTGGCCGGTGAGGATAGCACCCTGGACGGCGGCACCGTAGGCAACGGCCTCATCAGGGTTGATGCTCTTCTCAAGCTTCTTGCCATCGAAGAAGTCGCTGAGAAGGCGCTGCACCTTGGGGATACGGGTAGAGCCACCCACAAGGACAACATCGTCGACCTTGGACTTGTCGAGGGCGGCATCCTTGAGGACCTTCTCGACCGGGTCAATGGTGGACTTGAAGAGCTTGTCGTTGAGAGCCTCGAAGCGGGCACGCGTGAGGTTCAGGCTGAAGTCCTGGCCGTCGCTGAGGCTGTCAACCTCGACGGTGGTCTGAGAGGCGCTGGAAAGCGTGCGCTTGGCGCGCTCGGCAGCCGTGCGCAGACGGCGCAGGGCACGCGGGTCGTCGCTGATGTCCAGACCAGTCTTCTTCTTGAAGTCCTCCTGGAAGAACGTGAGCAGGTTGGTATCGAAGTCCTGACCACCAAGGTGAGTGTCACCAGCAGTCGCCTTCACGTTAAACACACCACCCTGGATGGAGAGCAGGGAGACATCGAAGGTACCACCACCAAGATCGAAGATAAGAACGTACTTCTCGTCCTCAGACTTGCCGGCACCGAGACCGTAGGCAATGGCGGCCGCAGTGGGCTCGTTGATGATACGGAGAACGTTGAGACCAGCAATGGAGCCGGCGTCCTTCGTGGCCTGACGCTGCGAGTCGTTGAAGTAAGCAGGGACAGTGATGACGGCCTTGTCAACCTTCTGGGCAAGCTTGGCCTCGGCAATCTCCTTCATCTTCGTGAGGACCATAGCGGAGATCTCCTGCGGGCTGAACGTGCGGGTCTCGTTGAGGTACTGGACCTCGATGACAGGGTTGCCGTTCTGGTCGATGACCTTAAACGGCCAGCTCTTGATATCCTTCTGGACATTCTCGTCGTCGAAGCGGCGGCCGATGAGACGCTTGGCATCGAAGACAGTGTTTTTGGGGTTGAGGGCAGCCTGGTTCTTGGCAGCGTCACCAATAAGGCGCTCCTTGTCGGTGAAAGCCACAAAAGAGGGCGTCACACGGTTACCCTGCTCGTTAGCAATGATCTCAACCGCGTTCTCATAGGTCGCGACACACGAGTAAGTCGTACCCAGATCGATGCCGATCGCACCGGCGTAAGTTCCCTCAGAAGCAGACATGAACTAGTTAGGAAAGGGAGGTTCGCTGGAGAAGAAAAAATTTAGTTAGGGCGATTTTTCAGTATCGAGTCACATGATATGAAATATTTGTCATGCACTGCACCCATTTAGGTACCGCGCGTGGTTTCTCGCGCACCTTACAGTGAGTGGCATCGTCTCACAGAACCCTAGCCTCGCCGCCTCGCTCCCACGTTGTTGGGGGCGCGGCTCGGCGGAGGCCGGTTGCAGAGTGATTCTGAGCCGGTTCTCAGCGAATCTGGGCTATTTTCTGTGTTTTTCGGATGCAAGGGCAGTATCTCTATGTGCGTGATCTGAAGTTCGTGATCCAAGGCGACACCGAAGCGTTGTCTTGGCTGCCCTAATTATGCGCGGTAGGGGTCAACTCTTGGGGTCGCGGAGTGCAGAGAATAGGAGTAGCGGAGCTCGCGAATGCACGCCCGACAACTGTAGAATATCGTTTTATGAGTGTGGAGCATACATAACTCAGCGCTTGAAGCGCCACGGCCTCAACGTCTGTAAGCAGCCCTATGGACGTGCCTACGCGCAATAGAATACTCAATCCAGCAACAACAGAGGTGATTGCTATGACCTCCTGATTTCGAGCGTCGATTCCACTCCGAATGCGAACGCTACCAGTTCGAAGCCTGCACTTGCGTGCCACAACCTCGCAGAACCACGCCCGGTTAATAATTACCTAATCAGCATTTGATTTTTCATTCTCGAGACTCAAGTCTTTGCCTCACAATGCTGCGTAGAAGGGCCAGAGAGAGAAGGGAATACATATTCAAGAAGAGCCAGAAGCTCCAGGAGAGCGTAATTGCCAAAAAACGGCAGCAAATACGGGCCGCAGTCGAGGCTGGGAAGCCGCTTCCTAAAGAAATTGCCGAGGACGAGCAGTTGCAGAAGGACTACAAATACGACGAGTCGCTGCGTGAAGACGTGGACGATGAATACAGCGAGACTAGTGGGCTGCAAGACCCTAAAGTTGTCGTAACGACCAGCCGCAACCCGAGCTCGAAACTGAGCCAGTTCAGCAAAGAGGTGCGCATGCTCTTTCCCACATCCGTGCGTTTGAACCGCGGTAAGTCTGTCCTTCCCGCCCTTGTCGGTGCGTGCCAGCGCTCTGCATGTACCGATATGGTTCTCATCCACGAGCACAGGGGCGTGCCCACGGCGCTCACGATCTCGCATTTCCCGTATGGGCCAACGGCACAGTTCTCACTGTATAATGTGGTTTTGAGCCACGACATTGCACGCCAGGGCACGATATCGGAGGCCTACCCGCACCTCATCTTTGAAAATTTCACCACGCCGCTCGGCAAACGTGTCCAAACAATACTGACTCACCTGTTCCCTCCAGGGGCTAAAAAGGACTCGCCGAGGGTAATTACTTTTGCTAATAACCATGACTATATCAGCGTGCGCCAGCACCTGTACGTCCGCACAAGGGAGGGCGTGGAGCTGGCAGAAGTGGGGCCCCGCTTTGAAATGAAACTCTTTAATCTGACGCTCGGAACCTTGGACCAGAAGGACGCCGATACTGAATGGAAGCACCGTGGATTTGTGCGCACGGCTAATAGAAAGGACTATTTATAGGTATGCCTAACTCATGTCATTTGACATAGCTCAAAGTATAGCCCGCCCCAAGTTTTTTAGTGGTATCGATTCCTGGGGTCTAATCCCGTGAGGACCACTTTAGTTATATGCGTGTGCTCGCGCAGAAAATGTCGCCGACTGCGACGGTGTAAGTTATACACAAACCACGGAATAGAGCCGATGGTATCGGAACACCATGCCTGTCTAATCGTGCGAGCAGAAAAAACAGGGCAATTTCGTCCCATGAGTTGGAATGCCGGGGTTGCACCGGTTGCGTGAACTAGCAGTGGGAGAAACTAGGACGAGAGCTCAACGCTGATCAGAAACGAGATTCTCTATACACGAAAGCACAGGATACGTATTTAAGTGGACCGGCAACGGCTTAGAGAAGGAGCTGTAGCGGGTTCTCAACAATCGTCTTCAATGCCTTCATGAACTCGCCCGCTACTGCGCCGTCGACGACTCTGTGGTCGAACGTGCCCGTGATTGCAATCACGTCGTCGAACGCGATCCCGTGTTCGGCAGCCGGGTCCTCCACACAGACACGCTGAACAGCGCCCACGGCGACAATTGCGCTCTGCGGCGGGTTCAGAATGGACGTGAAGATGCTGACGGCAGGGTTCATGCCCATGTTGGACACGGTAATGGTACCGCCCTGGAACTCGTGCGGAAGCAGCTTGTTCTCGCGCGCACGCTTGGCCAGGTCCTTCACCTGGCTGCTGATGCCCGCGAGCCCGAGCGCGTCGGCGTTGGCCACCACCGGCGTGAACAGGCCCTTCGGCGTAGAGACAGCGACGCTGACATCAACCTGCTTGTACTCCCGCAGCACATTCTGCGACTCAATCCAGTGAGTGTTGACTGCAGGCACCTTACGGCTAGCCAGCGCGACAGCCTTGATGAGAATGTCGTTGACGCTGATTTTGTATGCGCCCTCGCTTGCCGCGTTCAAGCTAGCACGAAGCTGGAGCAGTTTGGACACCGAGACGTTGCTGGACACGATGAAGTCGGGGGCCTCGTTCTTGGACTGCCTAAGACGCTTGCCGATCACCGCGCGCATGTTGCTGATGGGGGTGTCGACGTAGTTCACAGAGGAAGCGGGAGCAGGGGAGGCGGCGGTAGCAGCCGGCGCAGCAGCAGCTGCCTTCGGCTGCTCAGCAGGCTTGGGCTTGTAGGACTCCACGTCCCGGGCGATGATGCGCCCATTGGGGCCTGTGCCTTGGATGTCGGCGATCTTGATGCCCTTCTCCAATGCAAGCATCTTCGCGCGTGGCGAGATGAATATCCTGCGCGAGGGGCTGACGGCACCCGCCTGCGGTGTGGGCTCAGCCGCGGTTGCGGTGTCTGCAGCACCGGCTGTCTCCGGCTGCTTGCTAGGAGCCGCCTCGGGCTTGGCCGCCGCGTCCGAATCGATCGTGAAGTCGGCGAAAGCGGGAACCGAGGCCTCATCGGCCACAAAGACGCCAATCGGGGTGCCAATCTTCACGTCGTTAGTGCCTTCAGGAATGAGGATCTTCGCAAGGTACCCATCGTCCTGGAACTCGAAGTCCATGGTGGCCTTGTCGGTCTCGACCTCGACCAGCACGTCGCCGGGGGAGAGCTTATCGCCGACCTGCTTCTTCCAAGCGCCGACGTTACCAATCTCCATTGTCGGCGAAAGCGCAGGCATGTCGATGATGCTATGCGCGGGGTACGACTTACACCGAGCAAATGCGGTACTGAATCGGGCCACGAGGTGTGGCTGCGCCAGAACCGCTTTCGCGGGTGCGCGCAGGTGCCGTAGGCCTCTGCAAGTGCGAAGAAGTGTGCTCATACCTGCCTTGCCACAAATATGACTCTAATACCAGCTTGCGCTTTCGTAAGCACAGGGCTCGCACGCGCGCCGCCATGGCGCTGCGCATGGCTGCGTATGCGCTGCTCTTATGCTCTCATGCTCAACGCGCGAACATATATGTATCCATAAGCCTGTCTGTGGTATATAGTACGGCTGTCGATTGGAACTGCGGTTCGGTGGCACTCCGCTCTCGTGCGTCGCAGCGACTAGGCATCCGCGCCGGTACGGTAGACGCCACAGCCACTACAGTCATACATATTGAATAATTCGGGTGATCGTTTCCAGATTGTTTCGCCGCTCGGCGCGCGCCCACGTGGAATTGTAATCCGGGAAGTATGATTGGCAGGAGCTTGGTCCGACACATGGCTAGTCAGATGGTCGGCGACTGAGTTCTTCCTGCCAACGTGCCATCTCTGAGGATCATTAGATCTGTTATCCGCTTATTACGGAGGGAGGACTGCAAACGTGCCACCAATAATATTATTGCGTCTCCTAGGGCGTAGCAATTGCTCTCAGCACGTAGCAGCCCACAAAAGACACCAATTAACGCCCAACTGAATACTCAGGCCAACACCACAACCCCATATTTGCGACGCATCCTAGCTTTCTAGTGGTGCACAGGTGCGAGTATATCTAAGCTCACCTCAGGGAGACCTTTGGCCTCCGTCTTGCGCTTCCTCGCCTCGCTTTCCTCTCCGCTGCCCCAGGTGACCCCATGCCCGTGTTCGTTCAGGATCTTGTCGGCGGTTTGCCACGAGTACCGCACGTACTGGCCCCACCCAAAGAGTGGATCCATAGTGGTTTTGAGCCAGCGCACAGTACTGGGGTCTGAAGGGTATCCTGACCCACATGCGTCGCCCAGTTCATCCGAAATGCAAAGGTCGCGAGTCACCTTGGCGCAGATGGAGGCCAGGCTTACGATCGGGTAAAGCGAGTCTGCCTTTTTAGCCACCGTAATCTGCGGGATTTCTGGGAACAGCGACTTGAGCTTGCGCTCGTACTTCTCCGGAGGGCCTACCGTGTCAACGTAGACCTCGACTACGTTCACGCCAGAGTCTAAAACAAGCCGAATGAGGTCACGCGTCGTATCATGCGCTTGGTCGTTCAGATTATAAGGCACAGAGGGATTGAGCATCCCATCTGATATCGCCAGGGGTGACATCGCCGCCGTAGCCCAGCCCAACTGCTGCTTCAACTCGGTTTCGCAGAGCGTCTGGAATAGGGACAAGCGCACGTCCTCCTTGAGAACCTTGCTATCATTATAGCCATGAGATTTCAGATCCTCCCGGTACGATACAGGGCAGTACGCGACCGCGTAAACCATAGGCCCGAGTACAGGCCCCCTTCCTGCTTCGTCTACACCAAGAATGACAGGCTCTGTCAACGGAGCCAGAGAACTGTGATAAATGAAGCTCTCATATGGATTCGGCGGCAAAGATGGTGGCCGGAAAGCCATAACTGCTTGTTTTTGTCGTCGGCAGAAGTAGTTGCAGACAGACAGCACGTATCCGGACGCGTTCCTTACGCGGCGATTACAAATGCACAATCTTGCGCTGTGTAACGTTGTGTAACGTACCATTGGTATTGACAGGGCTCAGAGTTGTAGACAAGTACGCAATAAGAGGGGCCATAAATCGCTGAGAACAAAACCAGCGAGATGCAGCAATTTTTATGCGATCTCAGGTTAGTATATACTGTTCGGTTCCGCTCAAACAGGGCGAACCGCAAAAATTCTTAGGTGCGCAGCGCGGCTAGGTGTATAGCTAATACGTCGAATTGTGCGCTTATGAGACTGCCTCCTTGAGCTCACAAACGGCCTCTTATGATAGCTTCTGTGGGTGCTAAGACGAACTCACTATTTCGTGTGCCTGATATTTGCTCGTGCTCATTGTCAGCCGGGCCCGGCATTGACAAGCCGCTGTCGGAGTCTATAAAACATGCACTGGATTACAGCCGCTGGACCTGCGCTACGTCTCCAAAGCTGAGGACGTCTCCTATCCGCTCCGAATCAGTCAAGAGCATCACCAATCGATCTATGCCAAGCCCCCAGCCGCCAGTCGGAGGAAGCCCCCACTTCAAATTATCGACGTAGCTGGCATCCGGAACCAGGGGATTCTGCTTTCGTAGTTTTTCCAACTGCCTGTCTGGGTCATTCTCCTCCTCGTATGCGTTCACGTACTCACGACCGTTGATGTACAGCTCAAACCGCCGCGAGCAACCGTCCGGACCTTCCTTGGCAAGAGGAGCCATCAAGGCTGGATGGTTGCACACAAATGTGGGGGCTGTACATCTGGGCTCTATAAAACGCCCACCAAGCCGGTCGTAAAGCTTCGCCATATCGTCGCTGTCCTGAGTGGGGATCCCATGAGAGCGGCAAACTTGAAGCAACGTGTGCCTGGTAGCGTTCTCCAGCGGAGATCCAACTATACGCTCCATCTCTTTCGTGAAGTCTATCGTGGCCCATCTCTGATCAGCGTTCATAAACTGAAGACAATTCTGGCGGAATTTAGGAATCTTCGTGGCCAGGTTGGCCGCCACGTACCTGAACAGTCGTTGCGTGATATCCGCCATCTCATCGAGCGTGAGAAACGACGCGTAGAACTCGCAGGTGGTGAATTCCGGGTTATGCGTGGCATCCACGCCTTCGTTCCGGAAACAAGATCCGATTTCGTAGACTCTGTCCATTCCGCCAGCCACCAGCCGTTTCAGCCACAGCTCGGGAGCCACGCGCAAATATAATTTCGTACCGTTTGCGAGCGAAGTTTCAAAATTCCGTGCACTCGCGCCACCTTTCTGCATGGAAACAATAGGCGTCTGCACGTATACGAAGTCTTCGCAGTCGAAGAATTCCGTCAATGATCGCAATATGATCGCTCGCGCCCGCAGCACAAGACGCGAGTCGGAAAAGGCCTTGAGCTCGGCTACACGGTTATGTTTCTTCAGGACCTTGCTGGCTTGGCAGTCGGGAAGCGGAAGAAGGCACGGCGCAAGCATTTCCAGCATTTCAGTGCTCAAAAGCGAGAGTTCACCGGCCGCAGTCCTCCAGGGGACGCCTACTGCGGACACAGAGTCTCCAACTCGAAATAGTGGGCGCAGGAGACACTCCTTGTCTGCAAGCGGCCGTTGCAGCTTTTTAGTGTTCAGCACTACTTGGACCTTCTCCTCACCTTCTGAAATATCATAAAAAGTTAGGTTTTTGCCAGCTTCCCGGATCGAGGTGATTCTCCCTCGAATTTTCAGCTGCGGGATTCCTGCGGGCAGAACCGCGGTGTGAACAACGTGATTGAAGCGCTGTGCGAAGTCTTTTATCCGTAAAGATCTAGAATCACACTTTATGAGCGGGTAGAGAGTGGTTCTCGGAAGTTTGGCAAGAAATGCGTTCCTGTCCTCGAATGAAAATGTGAGCGACTTGCTGCCCTTAAGTAGTGTTCGTGAGCAAGCAAAACTGCGTGCCTGTCTAGAGCCGAGTGCCCAGCGCGACAATATCACGCACGGCATACGGGCGGCTTCGGACAGAGAGGCATGCACCCAACTGACTGACTGTATGACTTAGCATATCATGCTTTGGCGTAAGTCGCGATCGAGCACCAATCGATCGTGACAAGCTCAGATTCAAGAAACTAGCGCTGCAGAAGTTTTTGGTGAATACGGAGTCTGTCTTTTTTCCATGTACAAGAGCTTTTTCAGTTATTCAATATGGTACATGCATGCGCATATGCGTGAAGATGGTGGTATTATTCATAATCGCGTGGGATGCACGCGCGCACAGAAACTCTAAAAACACCCCTGCATCTCCGTATCGGGAATTCTTAACGAGGTAACGGTGCGAATCGAGCCAAATCGGTAAGTCCCTGCGCGCGACCGGTAGCCATTAAAACGTCTGTACTTGACAGCGTGGCAGCGCGCACGCAGCGAGCTGAGGTTTGTTGGAGAGTAGGTGACGCGTGCAATCCTGCGCGCAGTACTTGCGGCAAAATGAAATAAATAAACACTTATAGCTTACGATAAAATCATTGTTTTGCCGAACCTTGCTTGCCTATTAACCGACCCATGTACCAGTTCCCATGCATATATGCACACGAGAATAGATCTCGCCCAGTGAGACACCTGCGCGTGTTGGAATTACTCCATGTCTATGACCACACAGCTTTAACGCTGTGTCGTATTCTCAAGGGAGTTTTGCGCTCGGTGCATGCATGCCATGTGGCATATACAGTATTCGCAACGAGCAGAGGAATCGTCGGTGCGATAGAACCAGTGTAATACGTATGGGAAAATCGTACACATAGAATGAGTGACTACCGCTCTAGAAGACCATCAGCGGTGCAGGCCCATTAAAACAGCCGTGTACCGAGTGGTCTCTGTGGAACTAGCTCAAAATTGCGCTGAGATGCATCTATGTTGGGTTGACTGGTAGAGCAAACGGAACTTACAATATTAGCAAGAAGTATACGATGCTCCACTGCCCCTCTTTTGATTAACCACGTTTCAAAAGCCTACCCAATTATATCGAGGCACGCGCGCATTTTCAGTTTTCGCTCATGGAGGTTGAGGCTTATAGACTGTCGAAGAACCGGTCTATGTTCGTCATGTTGTGAGCATTGCGGAACTTAGTTGTCGACGCTGGGTGAAAGCACTGATATCGGAGTTTTTCAAAAGCGAATTACGCAAAACGCGAAGCGTATGCCGGTACAGATCCAGGAATCAGTATAATCTCTCATAAGCGTGCCAAACTATTTAATTTAACAAATGTTCACGCCCTTGGTGCGGCATTGGGCAGCACCGCAAGAGTCGACAGGTCAGCGTGTACAAACGCAGCAGGCTCGAAGAGTCAGGCTGCCAAAAAGAAGCCTCAGCTGCAAGTATCTCACTTGCGGATTGAACAACAGCGACCATGCCACAGCAGAGCCCGCAATTCGGCACTGAACCCTAATTCCAGCCGCTCATTAACAGCGCACGCTTGGGTTGATAAGACAATTTAGGGTTAGGCAGGTGGGAGGGCGTCCGGCCGAATAGGGTTCCATTTGCTAGCATCGGGAAAAGTACCCTACCGCGGACGCGACTTTCTTCTCGGGACTTGAATGCTGATCTACCGGATTGCGTCCGGCACCCAGGTCAAAGGAATGCTGCCCCGGACAATGACGGAGACATCCGCGTCGGCGCGTCCCCCTGACTTGGGATCCACGAACGAGGTTTGGGACAATTTAAGGAAGGAGATAGATGTCGCGCGCGTGCATGATCTTGATGGCTTGGCGGACTACGAAATCGATTGCTTCGTGCTGGATGTCTCTCAGAACTCGTGGATACGCGTGCATGCTGTCGTGCTAAAAGACGGTGTCCTCAAATTGTACATTCCGCACACCGACGACCTGTTCGCCAGCATCAGCCTTCACTATTCGATGGTAATTGGCCACTTGTACAAGCATCTGCTTCAAATCAACAGTGGAAACATCGAGCTTCTACTGTTTCGCCAGTCTCCTGAGTTTGCGCGTTTGGCCGCTATAGTGTTCACTTGGGCGCGTATGCGGCCTGCTGGGATCTTCCAGAAGCTATGGTGCCCACCCGTGAATGCACACAGCGCTCACTCGCCGATTCTTCTCAGTTGCGAGCTCCAAGCACGCTCAACGTTCGACCCCAAGCGGATGCGCTGGGGCTCGTTTCTAGCACGTTTAAAGCGCGATGGCTACATGCAATTCTACGATAGTGGCGAGAAGAAGTTTCAGTTTGGTTTGAAAATCAGCGACATTTTGGCTTCGCGAATAATCCTCGTGCATCCTTCGGTTTCCGAATCTAACAAGGTGTTGCTACTGTTTCCCGACATGGGCGGTCCTAACTCGTATTATCTGCGCTTCAAGTATCTCGACGATGTTGAAGATTGGCTCGCAACATTGAAGGCTTTTGCGAAGCAGCCTGTAGCTGTTCCTTGCTCACACGAACCGAGACGGAGCGTAAGATGGTACCGTGGGCTTCAAATTTCGGTACACGAAAGTCAAATTCTGCGCAATAAGTCGGACACCGAAGTTTCTTTGCGCGGAGTATACGTCGACGTTTGCTGGAACAATTGGGTGTTTGCGCGCACTTGCATCAATCCATCGCCCGAGATTGCCTCTTGGAACCAAACATTCGACGTTCCTGCTCCAGAATCAGCTGTCCTGGGTTCCGTGTTCCCGTTTAAAGTGCAACTAAAGCTGAAACAATGTCAGTTCGAATCTCAAGATCAGCCTGGTGAAGGAGATCCCGAGATTGGCGTAGTTCGGCTCAATCTGAGTTCGCAGCCCGCGAAGCAGGCTTTCCAAGTCGAGATAACCAACAAATCGCTCGCAAAGCTCACAGATACCGACGATGCACTCGCGATCGAATTGACCGCCAGTGTGGCGCTTACGGAAATCGAGACTTTGGATCACAGCTACTACCAAAAGCTGCGTCATTGGGTGAGTGACTTCGATTTGCAACTGTCGACGAAGCTGGCCAAGTACGGCCAGAGCAGCGAAAGCCTAAAACTTGTGAAGATCTTCTCTGATTTGTACGCAGCACAGGGGAGCCAAATTGAATGGATCATGCGACTTGTCGCAGAAGAGGCTGATCGGATTGATCTAGCTAGTGACACGCTTTTCCGGGGATCCTCCTTCATGACTCGCGCGGTTGAGCTTCTGTTTGTGCAGCAAGGCGAACCAGTTCTGCAGGAGACAGTGGGAAAATTCATACAGGCGTTGCAAAGAGGGGGTGACACAAGCGCGGAAGTTGATCCATCGCGTATTAGGCGTGGAGACAGCCTAGAGGTAAATCTTGCCTCTCTGCGTGGCCATTGCACACGTCTATGGGCCCTCATTAGGGCGCAAGGTGTTCCACCTACTTTCAGTCGTATTTTTCAGTGTATGCGGATTAAGCTGAAGCGAAAAATGTACTCAGATGAGTTCATCTCCAAGATCCTGCACAAGACGCTCGCCTCTTTCCTTTTTCTAAGATTCTATTGCCCGGCTCTGTTGAACCCTCACTTGTTTAATCTGACAACTAGGATGCTAGAACCCAATCATCGGCGCACAGTTGTCCTTGTAGCAAAAGTTCTGCAAGGCTTCGCAAATGGCGTGAGTTTCGGGTCCAAGGAGCATTGGCTGATACCCATGAACAACTTTATCACAGAAAACAGCGCCGATCTCGATTCCTGGTACCGCGAAATCTGTGGTGCAGACGCAAATGGTTTTGAGTACGCTGACACGAATGTCAACCTGGAGCGGTTGCCTAAGATTGTGCCCATTAAAACTTACTTGGGGCAGTGCCTCACGAGTCCAAACCTTATTGATGAGTGGGCAACGTACGCCAGACTGGTCAATTTCGTAATGGGAATTAAAGATACCCAACTGTTCGAAAAGGACGTTGAGCAGGATGACCTTCTAAACGAGGTCTTCGCCGAGTGCAAACACATTGCTGCACGCAAGGACGCCATTATCAAGGATCTTGAGAGGGAGGACTCGTTCGAACATAGTCGAGATGGTAGTCCTCTGGATCTCTTCTTTAATCGCGACACCATGCTCTTCGGCTTGAACGAAGACCTTCTTGACGCCAACGTTATGAATGAAAAGCGACATGTGATCAACACCGATACCTACGCTGTTGCCTCCGAGCGACATGTCGAGAAACACCGGTCTCTGGATGACGGTAGAGAGTCTCACAGAGAGCGCCACAAGCCGAACTCGGTCAGGAGAATCACTCAGTTACTAAAACTCTCCAAGTGACCCTCAAGTACGAGATTCGCCGCCCATTGATGATAGTTATGAGTTTGTGTGTATATATTCGGACTTCCGCAACGATTTTTACGCTTGAAATTGCCCTGTGGACATGTATGGTTTCTGGGATCGAGGCGCTGATATCAAGGACTTCCGGGCACGTATGATAGATTGCTCGCCAGTGGGCACTGCTATAAATGTCGCGGTGTAAGACCTAATGCTATGTAACAATAATGACATGCGGGGCGTATTTTTTCCGTCTTATGGCCACGGCGGGTTTCTTGTCAACAAACAAACCCGAATGTTAACATCAAGCTATCCAGCCGCAATTCGCGAATCTGCAAATATGACGTCAAGAGACCCAAAACGTTATGTGACTCGTAAATTCCATCGTCCCAAGAATCTATGAAAATAAAACTTGGCGCATATCTTCCTCGCCGCCGTTATAATTGCGCTAACAATGCCAGGAAGTGTATTTTAATTATATACCGCGCATACCACGCAATTTTTCACGATAGGACTCATGAATGCACGTCCTGGTTGATATAGTAGTGACTTCCCGTAGAATCATCTCTTGTATACTAGCGCATGCTCCATGGGCTCAAATCGTACTTGTACGTGCGTCAACATGGCCAAATCCTCCGCGACTATTACGTCAATACCTAACCCTCGTTATTGAGTAATGCACCCTTGCTCCGTATTCCACGAGCATCCTGCTGTCAGCTCTCTGAAATCTTCTAGAAATAATGGTGCTCAAGCGTAAAGCGAATATAATCGTAACCGGTACTCCAGGAACTGGTAAAACCAGCCACATTGAGCGGCTGAAGGAGAAGCTCCCTGAATTAGACTATGTCGACGTCAAGGACGTAATTAAGGATCAAAAATGCGTCATTGGGTTTGATGAGGAGCGTCACGCAGATATTGTCGATGAGGACAAGGTTGTGGATGCGCTGGAGGATAAACTGGAGCGCGGAAATCTGGTTATTGACTGGCACGTGTGTGATGCTTTTCCGGAGCAGCAAATAGACCTTGTGGTTGTTCTACGCACCGAAAACTCAATTCTTTATGACCGCTTGAAAGCAAGAGAGTACGACCAGGCCAAAATAATCGAGAACATAGACGCAGAGATCATGGAGGTCATCCTGAATGACGCTCGCGAGCAGTACGACGAGGACATTATCGTGTCCCTGAACTCCAACAAGGAGGAGGATATCGAGGAGAACGTGGATAGGATCATCAAGTGGTATGATAACTGGAACGCCGACCACCCTAATGGCGTGTCAAATTTAGACAAGCTTCCTGATGATTCTTCTGACTCGGACTCGGACTAAGCGGTCGGTATCTCTAATTTAGCGTGACCGAGCGATTGTAATCAGCAATGAAGTAATAGTTTCGTTTAACTAGCGCTTTCTTGTTCTCGAATGACTGCTGAGACCCCGGAACTCTTCGTATTAAAAATAATCTTTACAATGAATTGTGGGCACGATATCGCCTGTGCGGTTGTTTCGCGAGCCTTTATAAATATTGATCGATACGTCGTGTCGTTCTCGGTCGAGGTTAGGGTACCCTTAGCAACAGCTTACCAGGTCTTCAGGGGCTGACTGGCCGAAACTTCCAAAACCGTCTTTGCGAACGGTATAGTCAGGAAGTTAATACGTACTTAACTACAAACTAGACTTGAACTCCCGAACCTCTGCTACATTTGACCTGAAAGACACAATGAGCCTTACTGATATACATCCGCAACTTCTAAGCAACGCAACGCAACCCCAACCCAATAAATGTGACTGTTCAGCCGGGGTAGGTATTGATTACTCTAGTCTGTTTACCACCATTGTCTGCACCGATGGAATCGCCCCACCGTGACCTCTCCCTTCAATGGTCTCCGAACGGCTCCACCACGCTTCCTTCTTTCGACAGGATTGTGACTGAGTTCCAATTGGACGAGCTCAGCACCTTCAACTTCTGCGTTGGACCGTCTCTACAGGCATTACCACCACCCTCGCCTAACTGCGTCGTTTCGTCGGGCATCTCAAAGGACTCGCCAACGCGTTTCGGGAAGTTGGCGACTTCTTTGGGGATATCGCGGACCAATTACGTCGGTTCTTCTCATGCTAACGGTCTTGAGACGGGAAGCCCAGGGCGCTGTCTCTATGATAGTGCCCTCAGACCAGGCTACCCTAAGAACCACAGCTGGTCTGCTCCCGTGACAGAGCTTTGGACCGAGCGGGGACGCACTGGTGTATCTGCATCCACGAAACCTACACGAGCGACAGACAGCTCTCGCCCGACGACACCAATTTCACAACGCTCCTGCGACAAGGGCCGCTGGTATGAGGCATTGAGCGCCATGGAACAGTCTAAAGACGCATACCATACGAGAAAAAATAGCGGTGCCGAGGATTCATGGGATTTGGCAAACGTAACCGATTTCGGTAGTAGCGATGTTGCTCCCGACATGAGCAAATGTAGCGAGGAAACCGCAATTAGCGCTGGCGGAGTAACTGGTCCCAGTGATCAGATATCAACGAATTATTCCGGCAACCCTGCTAGACCCGGCGAACCTGTGAGTGGGCCAGTTCCCCTGCTTACCACTTCTCTAGCACTCGCAGATACCTCCACTCTTAGTGCGCGCAACTCAAAACCATCCCGCAGTTCATGCAATCATCCGCTGGCCTCTATTGGTCCGCATCATCTCAACAGAACCTCTTCCAAACGCGGCGGCGACTTTGCAGACGAGAAAACCACCAGAGCCAATACAACGCAGGCGAAACCTATCAGATTTGTGCAGGGAAACCCTGTATGTGCTGAAACTGCGGACAGCCCGGCACTCCCTGGATGCTGGACATGTAAAGTTCGCCGTAAGGGATGCGACAAACGCCGGCCATTCTGCATCACATGTGCCCAACTCGGCCTGGATTGCGATGGTTATAGTAAACGACGACCCGAGCACATACGCGACCCTAAACAACGCAACGAGTATCGAAAGTTTCTGTCGTCGAAGCTTGCTCTCATGAGAGCTCAGCGTAAAACTACCGAACCCCCAGCTGAGTTGCCTTGCATCAAGTCTCGGGAAAGGTACGTGCAGCAGCCTCCAGCTACCCTGATTGTGAAGCTGTCATACCATAAAGGAAAAAGCTTTGAATAGTTGTACCCATGTGCATGTAACAGTCGAAATAACTGAATGCCACTGAGCATCCTTCTCGTGCAAGATGGTGTATTTGCTGCACTTTCGATGAAAAATCTCTACCATGAACACAGTAACGCCTAGCGGCCAGATAATAACTAAATACTCGAGATTCATTTAACAGCTACCGCCCTCGGAACAATCGAACCGTTACCTGGAAGGTTGGAGGTACCCATGAGATGAAGGTCCACTGAACGAGCACATTGGCGGCCCTCTTGAATACCCCAAACGATCAAGGATTGACCTCGGCGGCAGTCACCGGCAGCGAAAACATTCTCCGACACATGGTAGTCAGTGGTTGTTGCTGCAAAGTTGCCCCTACCATCTCGCTTCAACTCTGAGAAATTACCGGCCTCCGGTCCAACAAAGCCCATAGAGAGCAGGACAACGTCAGCATCGAAGAACTCGTCACTGCCAGGAACCTCACTCATTTGCCAGGCCCCTGAATCGCTGCGCTTCCATTCGACGCGAACCGTGCGAATCCCAACGACGTTGCCCTCCTCGTTGCCGATGAACTCCTTGGACATAATCGAATACTCACGCGGGTCATTGCCGTAATGAGTGGCAACTTCCGTGTGACCGTAGTCAACTCTGAAAATGAGAGGCCACTGTGGCCACGGGTTGTCACGCGCGCGCCCTTTGGAAGGACGCGGGAGCAGCTCAAAGTTAACAACAGAAGCAGCTCCATGTCGTACTGCAGTGCCCAAGCAGTCATTTCCTGTATCGCCGCCACCGATGACAACGACACGCTTCCCTTCGAGAGACTCTCGGACAGTGTGAAGTTCTTCCTCCAAAAGAGCCTTCGTGTTCCAATGTAAAAGCTCCATCGCGAACTTGATGTTATTCAGCGACCGATTCGGAATGTTCAAGTCGCGTGGAATGGTGCTTCCAACGGTCATCACAACAGCATCGTACGAATTCTTTAGCTCGTTGAGGGCAATATCCTCACCAATCGTGGTGTTGTTCACAAATTGGATTCCACTGTCGCGGAGCAAATCTACGCGACGCTGAACAATGCGTTTGTCAAGCTTCATGTTCGGGATCCCATACATCAGTAGACCACCAAATCTATCACTGCGTTCATAGACCGTCACAGAATGGCCAGCACGGTTCAACTGGTCGGCACACGCAAGACCAGCAGGGCCGGAGCCGACCACCGCGACAGTCTTCCCGGTGCGTTGCTCAACTTTATAAGCACTAATCCAGCCTTTTTCGAAACCATAGTCGATAATAGCAGCTTCGATGCTTTTAATTCCAACCGGGGCTTCGTTGATGCCGAGTACGCAAGCTCCTTCGCAAGGAGCCGGACATACACGACCAGTAAACTCAGGGAAGTTGTTTGTCATCAGGAGCCGTTGCAAAGCGTCATACCAGCGGTCTTTGAAAACAAGCTCGTTCCATTTCGGAATGATGTTAGATACAGGGCAACCGTAGTCACTCTGGCAGAATGGAACGCCGCAGTCCATGCAACGAGCTGCCTGAAATTCGAGATCCTGTTTCGACAACCGATTGGAGAGCTCAGCCCAATCCTGAGTGCGTGTTGATGGGTGCCTGTAAATTTCGTGCCTGCGCTTGTACAACTTGAAGCCGCGTAGTTTGTCGAGTTTAGGTTTGGTCCTGGCCTTCGCCGTATCCAAAACAACATCTTCAACATCTTCAACATCTGGTTCCTCCACCTTGGTCCGCGAAGGGTCGATAATCATATCTTTCAACGCCAAAGAGCTCTTGGTGATGCGGAGGACTTCTCCATTGGTAGCGTCTGCACTGGGGTCCTCTTTGTATGGTCGCATGAATCCGCCCATCTCACGGTTTTTCTCGTTGATCTTACGCTGTTGCTCTTCTTCAAGTACCTTCTTGTAGTCAGTCGGCAGCACCTTGACGAAAAGGGGCAAAATACGATTGAAGTCCTGCAGGACTCTGTTGGCGACAGCCGAACCCGTGTAGTGACGATGGTCCTCAATTAGACCACGCAAGAAAGCGATTTCAGCAGGGTCGACGACCTGGCACAGTTCCACTTGAGCTTTGTTGACGTTATCGGAAAACTCTTGAGCGATGTCCAGCACATATGCAATACCACCGGACATTCCCGCAGCAAAGTTGCGGCCCGTGGACCCAAGCACGACGACTCTGCCACCAGTCATGTACTCGCAACCGTGGTCACCTACTCCTTCGACCACAGCAGTGGCACCAGAATTGCGCACGGCAAAGCGCTCGGCAGCAATCCCGCTGAAAAAGCACGTACCCGATGTGGCACCATAGAGACAGGTGTTACCAATGAGAATATTCTCCTCGCTGTTGAAGGGTGAATCTTGCGGCGGATAAATGATGATGCGACCACCACTCAACCCCTTTCCAACGTAATCGTTGGCATCACCTTCCAATTCCAACGTGATACCAGGAGCCAGGAATGCACCAAAGCTCTGACCGGCGTTGGCAGTCACATCCACATGCACGGTATCGTTTGGTAAGCCGGCTTCACCAAAGCGCTTAGAGACACGGTATGATAACGTGGTGCCCATCGCGCGATCGGTGTTGATGATTTCGCACTGGATCTTCGCGGGTAAGCCATGCTCGAGTGTCAGCTCTGACTCGTCAATAAGCTTGTTGTCAAGGCGAACATGAAGGCGGTGATCCTGCTTGCGTACGCGACGGGTTGCAACACCAGGACGCAGAGCATGTGCTGGAGTCAGCAGAGGACTCAAATCAATATTCGACGTTTTCGGGGACTTGACGGACTCGTTAACGATAAGCTTTTCGGCATGGCCGACCATTTCATCGATGCTTCTGAAACCAAGCTTGGCCATAATGCCTCGCAGCTCCTGTGCGACGTAATAGAAGAAGTTAATGACATGTTCCGGGGTGCCTTCAAATTTCCTGCGAAGGTCAGGGTCCTGCGTAGCGATGCCCACGGGGCAAGTGTTAAGATGGCATTTGCGCATCATAATGCAGCCCATGGCGATGAGAGGGGTGGTGGCAAATCCCCATTCTTCCGCGCCCAAGAGACAAGCAATCGCAACGTCACGACCCGTACGGATTTGACCGTCTGTCTGGACCGTGACACGCCCGCGCAGATCGTTCAGCACAAGCGTCTGATGAGTTTCTGCAAGACCAAGCTCCCAAGGAAGGCCGGCGTATTTGATGCCTGTTAGCCGGGACGCTCCTGTTCCACCGTCGTGGCCACTAATGAGGATGTGATCAGCTTTCGCCTTAGCCACGCCGGAAGCAATGATTCCCACACCTACTTCAGACACAAGCTTCACACTAACCCGAGCGCGCGGGTTTGAGCATTTCAAATCGTAGATGAGCTGTTTCAGATCTTCAATGGAGTAAATGTCATGATGAGGAGGTGGCGAAATCAAACCAACATTGCGAGTCGAATGGCGCGTTCGCGCAATTGATTTACTGACTTTGTGGCCAGGTAGCTCGCCACCTTCACCCGGTTTTGCACCCTGGGCCATCTTGATCTGGAGCTCGTCTGCATCGCTAAGATAAAGCGAAGTGACTCCAAAGCGACCTGAAGCAACCTGCTTGATAGCGGAACGCATCGTGTCGCCGGTGACAGCATTGACTATGCTGCGCTCGGGATCTTCGCCGCCTTCACCTGTATTGGACTTCGCACCAATACGGTTCATAGCGACAGCAAGGGTGGAGTGCGACTCCATTGAAATTGAACCGTATGACATCGCGCCTGTCACAAATCGTCGGACAATCTCAGTCCAGGGCTCCACTTGATCGATGGAAATCTCATGAGAATTCTCATAGTCGAAATCAAGCAATCCACGCAAAGTACAATTACGAATCGCTTCGTGCTCGCGGGCGGCATACGCTGAGTACGCCTTTTCATTCTTGTTCCTCACAGCGTCTTGCAAGTCAGCAATGGCATTTGGGGTATTTATGTGCGGCTCACCTCCGTCCCGCCAATGATACTCACCAGACTCTGGAAGCGCATTCGGCATGACAACCTCATGCTCAGGGTAGGCGCGCTCGTGAAAAGCAAGCGCATCGGCAGCGAGCTGATCGAAGCCAATGCCCTGAATACGAGACGCCGTGCCGGTAAAACACCGATCCACAACGCTGTTGTTGATGCCGAGGATCTCAAAGATCTGTGCACCTTTGTAACTAGCCAGAGTTGAGATGCCCATCTTTGCCATTACCTTCAAAATTCCCTCGTCGATGGAGTGCGCATAGTTGTCGACGATGTCCTTATCTGAAAATTCGCCTGCCAACAATCCTTCACGGTTCATTTTGACCAGGGTCTCTAAGGCGAGATAGGGGCAAACGCCATCGACGCCGTATCCCAATAGCACACAAATGTGATGGACCTCACGCGCTTCGGCTGTTTCGACAAATAGAGCAATCTTCGAGCGTTCTTTCTGGCTAACCAGATATTGATGAACAGCCGCGGCAGCGACCAGAGTCGAAACGCTGACGCGACTCTTGCTGCAAGCACGATCTGTGAGAACGATCAGTTTGTTCTCGTTGTTTACTGCCTCAAGAGCCTCACGGCAGACGCGGTCCAGTGCCGCAGTATACCCCTCGGTGCCTTCGCTTCTCTCGAAAGTGATATCAATATCACTAATAGTCCAAGACGGATAAAACTGCGGCAAGGTACGAATGGCATTCATCTCCTGCACAGAAAGAACAGGAGATTTGAGGTGAAAGCGGTTGCACTGTTCAGGCTTCATGTCGAGAACGTTCCCCTGTGGACCCACGTAACACTCTAGAGACATCACCACAGACTCACGGATAGGATCGATGGGCGGGTTGGTGACCTGAGCAAACAGCTGCCTGAAGTATTCGTAGACAACTTTAGGTTGACGCGTAAGGCAGGCCAGGCCTGCGTCATTTCCCATGGAGCCCAGCGGTTCCTTACCATCCCGAGCCATAGGAGCGAGTACGGCGGTTACCTGCTCGAAAGTATAGCCAAAAGCTTTAATGCGAGGATCAGTCTGCACAGTTGTCGTTAAATCGGGTTGAACAGACAGATCCAGGCCCTTCCGGCGAGCCCTTTGAACCAAATCCTTCATGTCAATCATGTTTGCACTAAGCCACGACTTGAAATCAAACCTGTTACTGACTTTACGCTTGAGCTCGCGATCGTCAACTATCTTGCCCAGTTGCGTATCCACCAGCAACATGCGTCCTGGCTGCAGACGGCCCTTTTGAACGACAATAGATGAGTCGATTGGCAGGACGCCTACTTCAGATGCGCAAATCATGCGATTATCTGCAGTCACGTAATAGCGACAGGGCCGCAAGCCGTTACGGTCCAGATTGGCACCACAGTAGCGCCCATCAGCGAACGTGAACAAAGCTGGACCATCCCAAGGCTCCATAAGACACGCGGCCCACTCATAAAACGCGCGCTTCTTTGAGTCAATGTTCTTGTTGTTCTGCCATGCCTCGGGAACCATCAACATAACAGCCTCCGGTAAAGAAAGAACCCCATTAATGAGAAGCAGCTCCAGTACGTTGTCGAAAGCAGCCGAGTCAGATCCTCCCTCCTCAATGATAGGATAGAGTAGATCCAAGACATCACCAAACTCTTTGGAAGCCATAACACCCTCGCGTGCTCGCATCCAATTCTTGTTACCGCGCAAAGTGTTAATTTCACCATTGTGCGCAGCCCAGCGCAGCGGTTGTGCGCGATCCCAGCTGGGGAAAGTATTGGTCGAGAAACGCGAGTGAACCAGTGCGAAGTGACCCTCGTAGTCAACACTCAAGAGATCGTAGTAATAGCGATACACCTGAACCGGTGCGAGTTGGCCCTTATAAACGATGTTTTTGTTTGTGAACGAGCACACGTAAAACCAATTGTTGATACCGATCGTATGTGTGCTCTGTTTCCTCAGGACGTAAAGTTGGCGTGCAAAAAGTCTGGCGTACTTCTCCTCGAATTCCTCCTGGCCACAGACGGGTAGAGGATCGAGTACAGCGACAGGTTGCATAATCAGAGGCTCGCGACTCAAGGCCGCAGGGCCGAGCAGTGTGGAATCACGCGGAACAGTACGCCAACCGAGAACACGCATCCCCAGATTCTTCGCAATGCGCTCGAAGGTGGCCATTGATTCCTGCGCCACGTCAGGATTCTTGCTGAGGAACACATTGCCCACAGCATACTGGCCCTGCGGGGGTAATTCAATCCCAAGCAGACCAAATTCTTTCGTCATGAACTTGTGAGGAATAGACGTCATGACACCGGCGCCATCACCGTCCCGGGCATCGGAGCCGACCGCGCCGCGGTGCGTCATATTGCACAAAACATACTGCGCGTCGCTGATGATCTTGTGCGAGACCTCGCCTTTGATGTTGCACGCGAACCCGACGCCACAGGCATCCTTCTCGAACTCAGGGTCGTACAAGCCTTGTTTCACAGGTAAAGCGCCAGCCCACGATTTGTTGCTATCGCCTTCGACGTAGTTGTAGGGCACATACGGCTGTTCAGCCTCCGCTTGCTCCATCACTAAATACGAGCCTGTTGGTTGGTTTGGCAGGTGCGGCAAGCGGCAAATAGTGCCGACAATTAGGGTTGCGACGCTTATATACGTATGCAGGTGAGACTAGGGTTCGATCTCTTATCAAGTTTTTCTCGACGCTCCAGGGAGGAATATGCAGGCTACAACCAATCATCTGCGCGGGATTTAACACCAGGGCTAGGGTGTACCTGGCGTCGTGAGTCAATAAGGCCGGGGGGCTTGTGATGCTCTAAAGTCAACATAGCGTACTGGAAACGAGGCATAGCCTCGATATTATGGTCGCGGGCGACCCCAACTACCGTAACTTCTCAGTTCACCCAATTGTCGGAATAGTGATGGGCACCCGCCGAGATAACTTCGAGGCTCTGCCTGCTATTGGCGTGCCCTCATGCTCAGAGGCGGTGCGCGGTCACGTTCTCGTTCGCCTGAGATAAGGGTCTGTTTACATGCGCAGACGGCGCTCAAAAGCGCGTCTAGATATACAGTCATATAAAGCTCGAACGATCAAGCTCATATACTTTAAGCAAGCTCCTCGTCGGCAACTTCGCGGTCACTCTCCTCGGAATCGTCTTCGTTGGCAGCAAGGACGTGGTCGTCGTGTATCTCACCAGGCGATACATTGAAGGCCTGGCGCACTGCTTTGTTGCTGAAAGCGTCCCACACCTTCAGCGAGCCCTCGGATCCACCAATCGAGACAACACTCCTGGTTTGAGGGTCTGGCGCAAAGGACACCGTGAACACTTTGCCAACGTCGAAGTCTCGGGACAGCACCATCGAAGGCCGGTCAGTGCTCACGTTCCACAGCTTCACTTGGCGGTCGCTTGACCCGGTGACCATGAGTCCCGGCACGTACTCGTTCAAAGAGAATGAACTAACCTCCGAGTCATGCGCCTGCAACATCCACACTGGTTTGCTCTCCTGTCGCGCGTCGAACTTGAAAATCTGCCCAAGCTCAGTGCTTGCATAGAAGTGCGTACCGTCGCGGTCCCATTGTACATTCTCGACATCGCTCTGAGTCGCAAAACAGCGCTTGTCACTGTTCACATTAGACGAACGGACGTCGCCAACAATAGCGCGTTGGTCATAGCCCCCGCTCAGCAGAACTGAGGATTCCACGGGGTTCCACATTAGACTGCTCACTTTACTGGTGTGATACTTCTCTAGTGAGAGTGCCGCTTTTTCGTTGGAGGCACCGGCGAGGTCCCAGAGTTTGATAGTACAATCGGCGGATCCGCTGGCTAGCAGATTTTGCTGGATCCTGTTGCTAGAGAGAGCAAGAATGGCATCCACATGGTAGCTGCTATTAGCTTGCTTTAACTTCCGCTTCTTTTTGCCGGTGCCCTTTGCCTTTGCGTCCGGGCGGTCAAACGTCCCCAGAATTGTAGTTGGAAACATCGAGTCAACAAGATCAAGATCCCAGATCTCGATCTCGGGCTCGAATGTGCCGATAGCCACGTAGTTGCCTGTGCTGCTAGACTTTGGTGCTAAAGGCAGCCACTCCAAACAGAGCGGGAATGAAGGAAGCATGAAGTCGTGGTGCACGTACATGTTGTCACCCGTCTCTTCGTAGACATACACCTCGATCATGGAGATGTCATCTTCCGTTTTAGCCGCCAGGAGCAACGTGTCGGTAGACTTGATCTTCAAATCTTCCTGCTCTTCACCGCGTTCTTCTTCGGTCTCCTTCTGCAAATACTCGTCCTCCTCGGGGTTTTCGTAGTATGCAAGGCTCTTGACACCGCTAATAGTAGTATTGCGCTCGTCCTCCAGCTCTTTGTCGTAATCCTCCATGTGGAACTCTTTCAGGTCACTATCTTCTCCTGCGGGAATTGGAGGATTCGCCGAGCTATCCGTGTATTTTTTCAGATCATCTTCCGCTTCTTGAAGTTCCAGCTTGGCCAGATCGTTGATTCTTTCCAGTTCTTTCTCATCGAACTCCGCATGTTTTGGCGTTTCAGCTGCAACTCCGCGCGGGACCCATTTCGCAGCGGTGATCATTGCGTACAGTGCAGCGTAGCGGTCCAGAAAAATAAAACTACAGCTCGTGATTATATAATTTTTGTGCGGGTTAGGATATCCGTGCATCTGTTTCTATGCTACGTGTGCCAAATAAACAAAAGCGCGCATAGCCCAGGGACAGGGACTGGGACAGTGCTGCATCGATAAAACGTGAACGACATCGAATTTCTCCACTAGTGTGTCCGAGAGTGCAACCGGTGGTGCATGGCTTTATAATGCCGCAGGGCAAGCACCAGACCAGGCACTAGACCAGACACGAGATCAGACGCCAGACGCAACACCAGACTGCCCAGCTAGCGCCACTCATCGGCCATGGCCATATCTAAATCCTCTAGATCCATAGGCTGATTCACGAACTCGTCGTAAAGGTCAACTTTGTCGAATGTATCCTCGGTCGGCAGCTGCACAGAGGAGCTTTGGTCCACTGATATCGCGTCGCTGGTGTTGGCCACCTCCGACTCGGCAGGAGGCTTTGCCGCAGACTTAGAAATCTGCAGAGAGGATGCGTCAAGCTCGACTTTGTGCGTTTGTTCCGATTGGTAAAGAGTCTCAAGCCCAGCCTGTCTCTCCCTCTGTAGTCTTAAGAGCGTTCGGGCCAGCTCAGCGTCGGTCGGCATCTTGGAGGCTAGTTCAGACAGGAGAAGGTGGGGGTCGACTTTATACAACGCAATCGCAATGAAGCACGCAGTCTTCAAATTCTGAGGCGTGATTTCAAGCAGTTTGTTGAATTTTATGATTCCCAGCGCTTGCTGCAGCAAATTAGACAACTGTGGAGGGACGCCGTGGGGCCAGACGTTCCATCTCGCGAGCACTTTCATCGAGGAAAAAAGCCTCTCTAGTAGGCTGGTGTTCGCCACCGGAAGCAGTTCCTCTGCAGCAGGCGCTTTGAAAAGGTTGGCCATATTCCGCAGCTCGGCGGACTTAGTGGCAGTTGCGAGGCTGTGCGCACTCTCACCGACCGAGAACTGGTCTGTATTCGAGCTTGACATGTGCGCGTATTTTGTAAGGAACAGCAAGGCGCATTCGATCGTTGCCGACGGGTGCCGACCCTCAAAGAAGTCTGCCTGCAATACTTTTAAAACCAGCGGCGCAAACAATGAGCCTGGCAGTGGATATAAGAAATGGTCAACGCCCATTCGCAGCGTCTCCCGATCAATGACCGCCGATCGGTATGCCCATACAGCCTGACGAACGACCACAGGCAGGACGTCGGCAAGCTCTCTGAAAGGGCGGAGCAGCGCAGTAGATATCCCAGTGCCGTTGTTGCTGAATAGAGCCATGATCCATTTCGAGACGTCCGCCGAGAGATTGCTGTCCAGTTTGTTGGCATCACTACCCCAGAACCCACGTTCGAGGTAGATTCTCGCCCACGAGGGCGGAAGCGTTATTCTGTACCGCGTGGACAGAAAGTCTAGGGTATTGAGCAACGTTCCTAGCAAAGCATACACGGGAACAGCTGCCTCGGTGTTCGAAAACAAGCTCAGCGCGTCCGCTTGCGTACATAGCGCCACGCAGAAACTATAGGGAGACGCGTGCACAAATACAAGATCTGCAATCTCAGGGTGAGCAACTAGAGCCGCGCAAACAGCAGCCACGGTCTGAGTGGTCACCGGCTGCGGCGTCTCCAGCGCACCGTGGCACGCGCGCACGAGGTCTTGCGAGACCTGTGCGATGTTGAGGAGGCTCATATTCGGAATGCTTGGCGTATACGTTTGCGGGTTGGAAAGGATATCTGAAGCATTTACTGCCAGCTCGTCGTCCCTGTTCTCGATCTCGCCGTTAATCTCTGCCTGCAGCACGCTGAGAACGTCCTCACGACAGAGGCCCAACGTGACACAGGCAACCCCAAACTTTCTCCTGATGTCTGGGCTCCGCTGTTCCACCCGGCTGGCGATGGTCTTGTCCATGGTCGCGAACACTCTAGCGATCACCACGTCAGTCTCGGCCAGCTTCATGGAATGCAGGATGAGAGGCAGCTTAGACGTGATGAAAAACTCGCAGCGTTTGTCGGTGTTGCTGCTGTCGAGCGTGAATACCTCGAACGCCGTGAGCACAAGCTCGTAGCCGATAACCGACCCGCGGTCCTCGGGCCACAGCACGCTCACAAAGTACGGTACGTCGTTCATATCTTGACCTGTACGCAGCATCCACTCCAGCCATATCAGCCGCGAAACGGGATCCGGCCCGGCTGAAGCAGCGTCTTTTGGGTTCGGAGTGCTGCTCGGCTGGCTTGCACCCCCCTGCAACAGCAGAGAGACATGCTTACTGCCCTCCTCTGCTTGCGAAGCCAGCAGCTTTCGATCGGCGGCAGTGAGCTCAACATCCGGGCTGCGGGCGATGTACGCGATAAAGTTGTCGACGTTTTCGCTGCGCGCCCGCCAGTCGGTCGTGGCCAGCCATTCCACGAAGTCCGAGACGTGTACTACGGACTTGGCTTCGCAGAGCACGCACAGCACGTACTCAAACAGTAGCGGGTTGTGGTCGCGCTCGACGAGCTTGACAAAAGTGTCCAGCGCCGCCCGGGCTGTCAGTGACTCTGCCGAGTCCTGCAGCTGCAGAAACAGGCGGAGAAACAGTTGCGGGTTCCAGCCGCGCTGTAGCGCCGCGCTCGTTAGCGGAACCAACATGCGCCAGTCCGCGCGTCGCCAATTAGTAATGGCAGGCCGGCGCCATGAGAAAACGCGCGCCGATTTGCGCGCATGCGTGCAGTAGTGCGTACACAGGGTGTCTCATCGCACACAATGCTCCAGTTAATGGCGAGGGAGGACCCTAGATGCAGCGATAAGGGGCTGCGCAGCGCGAAGTGCGCTAAAGTGGGGTTTAGTGTAGCAGTTATGGCTAGAACGCAAGCGTTCGGATTGTATATAGTATAAATTAGACGAGTGAGCGGAGCGTCTGGCGGGGCCAGACAGCACCTAGCAGCAACCGCCGCCCGATTTCGATTCGCTGATCTTGATGGTGTTCTTGTTGATCGGCTGAGCCTCGAGCCCCATGTTGTCGCGAATGTTACGCGCGAGCGTGAGAAACGCGTCGTCGACACCCTCTGCGGTCTTCGCGCTAACCTCTATGAACGGAAGTCCCAGCTCCTGGGCCAGGGCGCGGCCCTGCTCTGGCGAGACGCGGCGCTCCGCCGCCATGTCCTTCTTGTTACCGACAAGAATGACCTCGACGTTGTCGCGCGCGTGCTCCTTGATATTGCTGTACCACTCACGGATGTCCTCAAAGGACTTCTCGTCACAGACGTCGTACACGAGCAGGAACCCCATGGCGCTGCGGTAGTACGCCGTGGTGATCGTCTTGAAGCGCTCCTGCCCTGCCGTGTCCCACACCTGGAACTTGGCTCGCTTCCCATCCAAATCCACGTTGCGGATCTTAAAGTCGATGCCGATAGTGGCAATGAAGCTCGGAGTAAACTCGTCGCTGCAAAAGCGCATCAAGATGCACGATTTGCCCACAGACGAGTCCCCGATAAGCAGAACCTTAATCAGATAGTGGAATGCTTTCGAGTTCGCCTCTCTCACGCTTGCCTCCGGAATCTTGACTATGGCACCGTCGTCAACTTGGCGGTGATGCGCACGCCAGCCGCGCTCCGTGACATAATAGCCCCATCGGGGCTAGGGCCATGCTGTCATGGTTGACAAAGGCAATACATGATACCCTCTCAAAACCAGCGCAAAGCGGCCCGACGGTATTACCATCCGCGGAGGTTGGGCTGGGGACGCGAGTTGGCTGAAGATGTACACCGAGACGCCTGGAAAAGAGCGAGATAGTTGAGGGGTTAACGAAGCACGCTGTACGCGCTGAATACATCGCCGCTTTGGATACGAGGGTCGCGGATGCCTTGGATAGGTACAAGCATATCTTGGAAGTGTAAGGCGGACTCTTACAGCTCTCCGAGCACGCGAGCTTGCGCCATGCGTGCGGCCGGCCGGCCTGATTCAACTACTCTCGTAAAGCAACTAAAGAAGTTGGAAGTAATTGAGTGTGCGCTGCAATTTTCCCCTAATTATTTACTCTAGGTTTGAATAGCGATTAGGTCAAGCATGTTATAAAACGCCTGTCAAAACCTGGTAGGGCTCGCTTTTTCAAGCCCGGAGAACCGTAGCACAGGGCGCAGCCCTGGTGCGCGCGTCTATACCCTATCGCTGACAACGTGGCTGACACTCGCTTGGCTGACTGTACCTAACCGCACCGCCAACGCTGGTCTCGCTGTTTTGACTGAAACAAATAACCCCACAGGGGCTGTATATTAGACTTAAAATCAGAATAGCTTGTTTCCGCACTGCTGGGTGCACATATTGTGCGGGTATACCGAGAGCTGGAGGGGCTGCGTAACTCAATTAAAGGGCAGATGATAACTTGTATGCTCTAGAAAAACACATTACTCGGCTATGCGTCACTGATGCTAATTACAGCGGGTAAAAGCCGCTGTAAAGTAAAGGGTCGTGACTGACCAGCAATAAACAGCAGATAATAGCAACGCTCAGCAGACGCACACAAGAGTCCATTTTTCGTTTTTTCTACTTTAGGTAGCCTTCGAATGTTTCGTGGCTCCAATGGCATAAGAATTCGAATCCTTGCCGCTATTGTCTCCGTAGACTCGTTGTTGCGCTGTGGTTCATAGCTTTAGAGCTATCTAGAACTATGCTTAATATGTGGGGCGTCATAATCACTTTCCACCTTGAAATTTGACCAGTAGCTGTCCGAAACGGCCTGTACCCGAGAACGGAGCGCATCTTTTTCAGTGATTAGAGTGGGTTGCAATAGGTTCCTGGACTTTAAGCTGAAAGACGTTGAGCCTAAGTCTTGCGCTCGGGTGGTGTTGGAAGCGCAATGAAGTTTGGAAGCTCGACTCCGTCAGAGAAATTGCAGAATAACGAATGGATGATTCAAACTAGCGAGAAAATTCGAACGGACGACAGAACACGCAGTTTTTTCATAACTAGTAGATATAATGCGCAAGGAAATATGAACGGATGCGTGGAAGGGCGAGAGATGCCCGAGGAATGAATATTACCCCGGAAGCGTAGAGCGAAAGCGAAATCACCACAAGTGCCACGCAGGATGTCAAATGCGCATGTACTAGTCGCTACTCATTAAGCACGCCTCATGAATACTTCGCCACGGCACACCAATAGAGGATTACAAAAATGAAGGCGTATTCCTAAATTGCCGTGAACTTCACCGATCCAACGAGTATCAGAAAACGCCGTTTCCGTCGCCCTCGCATTCTGGGCATCCGGGAAGTATCACGTAGAACTCGGAATTAATCAGGGAGGTATTGAGTTCTTCCACTTCTTGGCGACTACATTGACGCTATCTTCCTACATGGCAATAGTGCACGTTGTGAATACAAAGATAGAGGCAGGATTGAGTGGAGTTGATTAAGTTCTCGCGCCATGGCATTCGTCACGCGTCATGACCTGCTATTAGAGGAAATTCTCGAGCTCAATATCTACCATCACAACTGGTGCATGTAAATTCAGAAAACTGTAATTATTCAGTTGGAGGGGCCGTCGAAGACGTCTACTCGACCGCACCTTCCGGAAGGCTGGGCTGAACTGCACTACTCAACTGCCCGGGGAATATGAATATTTATAACTCCTTGAACCAACTATAGCTGTAAGAGCGTTAATGAGTATTCTGCTAGATACGTGACCAAGGCGTAGTCAAATCATACGAGTATGCACTAATAACCCCGTTCCACACCGTAGTTAATCATATTTCGCAGTTATCTTACATAAATGTAGCCTGTTTACATTCACAGTATCAGGTGTTCAGTGCTGTAATTACATACTATGACTTTTCAGGCTCGCACGGCGCCCTAACCGCATGCCTACCATCTCCGTTGATCGTGAGGATTTGTTTTCGTCGCTTGGCCGTGCGTACACGCACCCCCAGTTCGACGAGCTCTGCTTTGAGTATGGTCTTGAGCTCGATGAGTGGCTCGAGGCCGGTGAGGAGGGCGAGGAGCGTGCGACGCTGAAGATCGAGGTCCCGGCGAACCGGTACGATCTTCTCTGCTACGAAGGCATCGCGGTCGCGTTTAAAGTGTACCTTGGCTTGGCCAGCGCACCGCAGTTCAAAGTTGTCCGCCCCTCTAAGCCTCTGAGGCTCGTTGTCGAGCCCGAGGTCGCGAAGGTGCGCCCGTTCGCTGCTGGCGCTATCCTGCGTAACGTCACCTTCACGCCGCGGCGATACAAGAGCTTCATCGCGCTCCAGGACAAGTTGCACACGAATATCTGCCGCTATCGTTCGCTTGTGGCGATTGGAACGCACGACCTCGCCAAGATCTCGGGCAACGTGCGCTACCGTGCGCTGGACCCGAAATCATTTGCCTTTGCTCCGTTGAACCAGTCCCAGGAGCTGAAGGCGTCCGAGGTCCTTGAATTCTACGCCCGTCCGGACTCGCATCTCGCGCGGTACGTGCCGCTCACCGAACGCGAGGGGCTCGTGCCCGTCTTCATGGACGAGAGCGACAGCGTCCTGTCGATGCCCCCTCTCATCAATTCTGACAAGACCAAAATCACGCTAGACACGAAAGACATATTCTTCGACCTGACAGCCACCGATGAGACTAAACTGCACATCGTTCTCAACGAGATCGTGGCCGTTTTCAGCGAGTACGCGGGCACCCCCTTTGAGGTCGAGGCCGTTGAGGTCGTCACGGGATCGAAGACAGAGCTGCTTCCTAAGCTTGAGTCGTTCACGGTGCACACGCCGATCGCCTATCTCAATTCCAGCCTCGGATTGTCGCTGACCGGTGCGGGGTACGCGAAGCTTCTCGAGCGTATGGCGCTAAGCGTGAAGGAGAACGGCGACGATTTGGCCGTCATCGTGCCCCCGACGCGGCCGGATATCCTGCACAAGTGCGACCTCGTCGAGGAAGCCGGCATCGCGTACGGCTTCAACAAGCTGCCGCGCGCATTCCCAGGAGGTGCGGGGTTGGTAGGCACCCCACTACCCATGAACAAGGTGGCGGATATTCTGCGCAACGAGGCCGCCTACGCGGGCTGGGCCGAGGTCATGCCGCTGACGCTGTGCTCGTCGGCCGAGAACTTCGACATGCTGCGCCGCCAGGATGACGGCACCGCAGTGCGGCTCGCAAACCCGAAGACGGCCGAGTATCAGGTCGTACGCACGTCATTGCTGCCGGGGCTGCTGAAAACGGTGCGTGAGAACCGTGACCACGCGCTGCCGATGCGCGTCTTCGAGTGTGGCGACGTTTGCTTCCAGGACACTCGCGTCGAGCGCCGAGCCCGAAACGAGCGTCACTTTGCTGCTCTGTACGCCGGCACCTCCGCTTCGTTTGAGACGCCGCACGGACTGCTGGATCGCCTCATGCAGATGATGCGCTACTCGCCTCTTACAGGGGAGCGCTCGTACTATCTTGAGGAGGCTGACCTGCCGACGTTCTTTGCGGGACGTGGTGCCAACATCGTGGCCCAAAAGGACGGCTCCAAGAGCGTGATCGGCTCCATTGGCGTTCTCCACCCCGAAGTGCTGAAGGCCTTTGATCTCCCTTTTGTGTGCTCATACTTCGAGATCGACGCTACCTTCTTCAAGATCCAAGAGTAAGCGTAGCGCGCTGTTATCGGACAGTACCGTGGTCTTCGATGGAATCCCCGATTGTAGCTTCAGTCTCTTCTCGACCATGCAGCAGCCGATGCTGCGGCTGTGCCTCTGCTTCTAAATCTTGCGCGAACACGACTCTGCGCTTAGCTTCTCAGAATCAGGCGGCATTGTGCTGGTGTTGATCTGGAAACCTCGTTGCTGAGCAAGCCGCGCTCCAGCTCTACGGCACTTAGGGCACTTGTGCACGCTGCGATTGGTCAACTCTGTCTCTAGTAGGCTCAATCAACTGCCAGTTCTTCTCAGGCCCCTGTGTGCCTCCGCCAGCTGGAGCGTGCAAGGAGACAAGAGCTGCGCTAGGTGTCGAACTGTCGCACTGTCGCACACAGTGCGCGCATAGTGGCAGCAATCCAGAACTTCGCGGCCGCGTCAGAGTCCTAGCTAATGCTATTAATGTCTAGCCGAATACTGGTTTTTACACAATAAGCAGCCTGTACGCGCATGCCGCCTCACGACGCCTTAGCATGCATGCGCAAGCACTACGCGTGGACATACGTAAGCCTCGTCTGTGTTATTTATTTACTCGATTCCAACAGGATTGCAAGCCCCATTGTGCTCAATGATGTGTCCACATTCACACGAACTAAGCGAGGGGTTCCAAAAGAAATTGTCTGAGGCCATTGCTTCGCTTTCGCAGTGCTGCAGCGACAGCGTTCCCGAGGACCACCGCGCAGTGCTTTCTGACTTATCCGAGCGCCCCAGTGTCTGGTCCTGTTTTCAATGCTACTTGCAGGAGGAGATACTAATCCTCGAGTACTGTGCACTGCTGATCGCACGCCGGGCGCGGCTCCTTGAAGACTATGTGTGCGGCATGCCGGCGCTAGATTCAGCCCAATTGGGGAGGCTGATTGCTCACTTCATGCTTCTGCGCAACCAACGACGCCCAATTGAGGTTCAATTGGCCCTTCATGAGCGTCTGCGCAACCACCAGCGGTTGACGAATCTGCTCGATGAAGTCGCATTGATGGACTATTCGCCTGTGTTTTCCGTGTGGTCCGGTCATGATAGATCGTCACGCGCCAACACTACTCCACTTCCGTTGCTCTTTCGTGCCATCGCACGAGCTGTCGATGACTGCGCTGATCTTGACTTGGCGTGTGCGGAAGCTAAGCTTCTCTCCGCTGTCTGCACAAGATCCACGATTAATGCTGTCAAAAGACGACTCAACGTTCTTTCTCGCGACTACTTTGAACCACACATGTGCGTTAACGGTCTACTATATACCTCATTGCTGCCCAGCGTCAAAGGCCGCGTAATGAGCGCGGTACACAACTCAGACGCGACGGGATGGGGCGTATGGCGCGCACTGAACGTTTTGACTGGCAGCAGTGGTTTGCGTAGTCTTGCTGTATTTGCACAGCTGGTGGAGCTGTCGCCATATCGCAACCGGACGGCTGAGACCGCGTACGGCCGATTGTTTCCATACAACTTTTTCTCACTGCCGCTCTCGTTTGCACCCCGCAGCACGTTTTTCTTGAGCTCGCTAGCAGATCTGAGTTGCACGGGTCTCCATGCGCTGCACCTGCAAGCACGCTGTAATCTGGTGAACGTACTCTTGGGCGCGGCGGAGTTCATTGGCGAGAATTGGAACCAGCGCGTATGCAAGGCCGTGCTCCGTGTCTGCTTTGAGCTGTACTTTGCCCGCGAACGCGTCCTGCCAGCTGCGTATCAGATCAGTGTGGTAACTCTGATCAACTCGTTCTCGCCAATGTTTATCGACGCCCCGCAGACGTTCTTGAGACAGGTGTACTGGGTCATGCAGCGCGCAGTGTCGAGAAAGGGGCTACGTAGCCGTCGTCTCTCCGAGGCGCAGTTTTTGCAGGCAATCCATTACGGCCTGGTGAGCATACAGCGCCGTAAAAAGCGCACGGCTGCGTTCTTACAAGCGGCCAGAAAGTACCGAGAGTACAAGCGAGTCTTCAGCACAGACGGGTACAGCCCGCTCTTTGTCTAGTATCGAGGATTAATCTACGGACGCTGTGACCAACGCAGCGGGAATGGTACAAATACAGGTGCTGGGACGCGCCAGGAAGCTACTGCAGCCTGAACGGGATCGCATGCCTTCAGTCTGGAAGAGTTCATCGGCTAGACAGCGCGCCCATGGCATAAGCCCTTCAGCGGAGCTTGCGCAGCGCCTCGTACGCGACACCCGCGAACACGCACGCAACGCCTAGCCATTGTGTGCGTGCCAGCTTGTGATTGAAAAGCAGCACTGAAAGCAGCATGGAGCCCATTTTGCGCGTCACCGTTGTCGTGACGAGTACGAGGGAGCCGAACCGCTCCAGCGTGAGGAAGACGAAGATCTGGCCCACAGCGCCGCAGACTGCGTACAGCAGAACATCGAACAGCACTGCCGGCGCGTTGCGAACGAACCAAAATACATCTACGAGCTGGCCCGAGAGCACGAGCGCGGCCGAAGAAAGCACACACGTGAACAGGTTAAGCACCGCCATCATCTGAGGCCCAGAAATTTCACCACGATGCTTCTTGAACAGCGCGTCCTGCGTGGTGTTGTACAAGCCGTCGAGCAGCAACGCGGCGCCGAGCATCGCGAGCCCGCGCGCGCTTGTGCTGCCGCCATTGCCGCCCTTGCCCGCGCTGAAGAGCGCCACGCCCAGCGTGACGAGCGCCACCACGACGTACTTGTACGCGGGGAACTTTGTGCGGTACAGAACGACGTGCACCGCCATGACGGGCAACAGCTTGCAAGACTTGGCGAGCAGCACGGTCAGGTAGTCGACATAGGCCAGCGCCGAGTACGCCAGCGGGTTTGAGAGCGCCTGGCACGCGGCGATGAATGCGTAGCTTTTGAGAATCTCGAACCGCGGCCACACCGGCGCACCACATGTGCGGCGCAGCATGAGGAAGCCGCCGAAGCTCGCGAAGAGCGACTGCAGCGCGGCGATCGCGTGCGACGCGCCGAAGTGCCGTCCACCATATTCGGCTGTTGCAATGCGCTCCTGCAGCAGCGCCCAACTCAAGAACGACGCGTAGATGCCGCCCACGAGCACGAGCAGAAGCGCGACGCTCCCGCCCTCGGGTGCAGGAGCCGCGGGCGCCGACACGGGCTTCTCCGCGGGCGCGTCACGCTCGCGAGCCGGCTTTCGCGAAACCACGCGTCCTCCGCGGGGGTTGCGCGCGCGTGTACTCATTTGTTTAGCGTTTGGGCAGCTGGTGCTTTCGGCGTGCGTGTTATGTAACAACGCTTTAGGCAGACGCCATGGCCGGCCGTTCTTAGGCATGCACTCGCAGATCTTCCAAGGCTGAACAGGGTATGACAATGGGCTTAAAACAGAAGCTTCTGCAGTATTCGTCGCATATTCGCGCCACACTCACTGATGCTTTCAATTGTAGCCCCCGGCCAGCACCTCATAGCACATACTGCTGGCTCCATTCCACTCTCCTTGAGCCTCCCTGGGCCTAGGTCCGCTTCCGGCCTGCGCTCCACGTCTTGCACGGGGTTTGCAGTGTATCAGTCCTAGCACGCCGTATGATGGTAGACTCAATAGACTCAAGCCAGTAGCGGCTCTCGAAGGAAGGAGCGGTCAGGGCTTGAACGTACCTAACAAACCTAATTGACAAACTATAAGTTCGAGTCCATGTGCGGCCGATCGTCCCGGGTCACCGCTGCTTAACATAGTCCTCGAGCAGCTGCGCCGCAAACGCGTCGCGGAGCTGCACGGCGGCAGGCACAGCGCTGTCCAGCAGCCCGCGCACAGTCTCCCGGGACACTGCCTGCGCCGACGTGAGCTGCAGGCTGACGAGCTTGTTGGTGCTCGGCCGGTACGCCGCAATCAGCTGCGTCAGGTTCTCAGTGCCCTCAGGGAGGTCCGCGTCGACGAGCAGTTCGGAGCCAACCTGCGATACGCTGACGGCAGTGACGACGTCGTGAAGCACGATCCCAGCGTTCACTAATGCGAGCACGGCCGCGTTCGCGCACGCCGCGGTCTGCGCGGCGTTCCCGTCACCGCTGAGCACGCGGATACATATCTGCAGCACGGACTTGGGAATCTCATCGAGGATGATCGCGGGCAGTACCGTGGTCTTCACGAAGTCCGCGATGAAGTCCTGCTTGCCCTCCTTGTCGCTGACACCCGCGAAGTCCTCAATGTGCACGCTCACGTCGACCTCGGCGCGCGGCTCGAAGTCGCCGCGCAGCTGAAGCGGGCCGTTTACGGTGGCGAGAATCTTGGCGCCGCCCACTTCGATATAAGAGGACCCCGAGCTCTGCATCGCGACGCCTTGGCGCACAAACACTGGACGAAGTCCGCGACCGGAGTCCGCAGGCGCCGTACGCGGCAGTTCAACGCTCTGAAAGTCTACGGGGCCGAGGTTGCGACGTCGGTCGGCGAGCCCGCTCATGAGTGCAAATAGCGAGTAAGCGTATCGAGTGGCTCAAGTATCGCGGATGACAACGCTGAAGATGTGCGCTTCAATTCGGTTCTGGAACAGGTGAAGGCCAGTGAAAGCACTGCACAGAGCGCTTCCTTGTCACTAGCGAGGGCTAGATATTTCTCGCTGCCAATTTCGCTCTTCGCTTGCTGCGCCCGTCGCAATGGCTGGTGAGGCTCTAGATATTACCTTGGAGCAATTTAGACGGGTCCGTTCTGTCAACTCGAAGAGAGCTGTTGATTATATAGCGCGTTGAGTGCACGCAGCGCCGGTGCCAATCCTGTACTTAGCGGAGACGTCACAAGGCCACCGGTAGCGTGCGGCACGTGTATCGCACATTTCGGCAGGCATTGGCAGGGGCAGTGCGTCCTGACGCCGCTTGCACCTCAAGAATTAGACGAGCCGAACATCGAGTTGAATTTGAGCAGGCCGTTGACGTGGCGTACCCAGTCCTCGGTCTCAGTGCCGCGCGAGACGCACCACACGCTCTCATCCGGCTCATTGGACGCGTGCACGCTCACCGTCTGGCCCTTCTGCAACGGCTCGATCTCGCCACCGTCGATGGATACGCCAATCTCGCCGCGGCAGCTCGGATCGACGCTGATGGCGAGCGGGATCGTGGACGGCACGAGTAGCGGGCGGAACGACAGCGAGCGCGGGCAAATTGGAACCACGAGCAGGCCCTCGAGGCCAGGGTGCACAATGGGCCCGCCCGCCGACAGCGCGTACGCCGTGGATCCCGTCGGAGTCGAGACAGTGACGCCGTCGGCGATGCTCGTGGTCAGATGGCGCGAGCCGACGGCGATGTTGAGGTGTGCGAGATGTGGCGAGCCGTTGCGGTGGATCGTCACCTCATTGATCGCGCGCATCGCCTGCGTCGGCGTCTGCACGAGCAGCCGCGCGCGGCGGACAACGAGGGCGTCGCCGTTGTACGCGCTGCGGAACGCGTCGCGCGCGCGGTCGAACGAGAACGGCAGTAGGAACCCCAGCGTGCCCAGAGACACCGACAGGATCGGCGGCGGCCGCACCTGGAACATGCGGTTCGCTCGAAGTATCGTGCCGTCACCGCCGAGCGCGACGACCATGTCGACATTCGCGGGCGCCGGCGCAGCGCGCACGAAGTCGAGCCGCAGCGCCTGCCGCGTCTGCTCGCTTGCGACCAGGTCCAGCGCGTACGTGCCGTGCAGGTGCTGCAGGAAGTCGCGCGCCGCGTGCACGACCTCGTCGTCCCCGGCCTTCTTCGCGACGTAGATTGTGCGCGGGGGGCGCGGCCACAGCAGGCGCGTGATCCCGGCGCCCACCTGTTTATACACGGGGACGACGCGCTGCGGGATCATGGCTGACACAGCGGCGTCGCGAGATTGTATCGCGAGCTGGCTGTCGCAATTCTGGGACGCACAGAACCTGTTTGCCGCAGCACAATGCCGATACCAGGCGAACGCCGTTGAACGCTCTGCACAGGCCTGGTGTAATATCGATGCACAGGAGTGGCCGCGCGCAAGCTGGTAGTGTATGTATGCATATACATGTCAATTGAACCATAGACAGGCAGTCGCCGCAGATGCTCCTCAGATGCATATGCATATTCACTTTATGCATTTCGAGGTGTACACGTTAGTTATGGAGATTGTACGTCCTAATACTGCGGCAACTAATGGTAACTAAAGCCGGGCCTCATTAACACGACGCGACTGGACGCTCCATTCAGATGAGAAATATATGCAATAATGCGTGTGGCGCCTACCGTGGGTGGGCATCAGCTCACTTCACTATGCTGCGAATGCGCCAGTTAGCGTCGTCGTAGTCCAACGCCGACGCCGGCTCCTCGATCTCGTCGAATTCAGGGAGGCGGAGCGGGTGCTCGCCGTACAGGTCCTGCGCATCGCGCTGCTCAGCGCGCCACGGCTCAGAGGTCTCACCTTCGCTATTGGCGCGGTACGTGCCGGCCGTATACTCCGGGACGGGGTCGTCGTCGCGCCCGTGGCCCAGTGCGCTGCTGTCCGCGCCAGTGGCGGCGTTATCGGCCGCAGAATTTCCGTCCATGGCCTCGCTTTTGGCCGGCTGGCCAGCCTCGTCGAACACCAACTCCGGCTTGAGCTGGCCAATCTCGCTGCGAATGGCGTCGAGATCGAAGAGCTCCTCGGGGTTCTGCTTCGGCTTCTCCTTGTTCTTGGCCCTCTGCGTCCAGTCAAGCTTCCAGAACATGCGTTTTTTGGGCTTCTCGGCGTCGTTCTGCAGCTCTTCGAGCAGTGTGCGCTGCTTCTCGCGCAACTGGTCGGGGTCCGGGTCCTCGATTTCGTCGAACTCCAAGCTCGTGACCGACCAGCCGCACGTCGCGAGCAGCATCGGCATCTTATTACGGTAGCTCATGTGCCCGTCTACGTGCTCGCTAACGTCCAGGTTCTCCACGCTCGGCACAGGGTCCAGCCCGATGACGCTGCCGTAGCGCTTGGCAGCAGGGAACAGGAACGCGAGAATCCAGTCCTTGCGGCTGTACCCGTTGAGAAAGCGGCCCGCTACCACGCTGCGCGCGAGCGTGAACTGCTTCTTGTTGTAGAACACGGGCGTCCCGAACAGGAACACGTCCTGCACGAGTCCAAACGCCTTGCGCTTGGCGAGCTCGACTAGGCACGAGTAGATCACGCGCGCGCCCAGGCTGTAACCCACGAGCGTCGCGGGGCGGCTGCCCAAGTTGTGCTTCATGAGCGTATCGGCGAGAATCACGCCTGCGGCCCATGCGCGATCCAACGAGACCGACCACGGGTTGTCGACGAGGTAGCTTAGCTTCGACAGCCACATAGGGGCCTGCAGCGCACCCATCAGCGTCGTCATGATGGTCGCTGCCAGCAGCTGCTGCACGCCCATGGTGAGCGCCTCTGTGGCCAGGATGTTGATCGTCTGACCCAGCGACCGCATCATCTCGGGCTCCCACGACACAGTGAGAATGTCGCCCATCACGGGGTCAATTGTGCTGAACGGCAGCCGCACATCGTCGTCTTTGCCCGTGAGCCAGCCCGAGACGGTGATGACGACGTTGACGCGATTGTTATTAAAGATGGGCCGGAACTCGAACGTCTTAACGTGGCCCGCGCGGCGAAGCATGGCCTTACCGCCGACGTGGGCGCCGATGGCCGTGCTGGCGGTCGTAATGATTGCGGTGCCGCCAGCGCCGGCAAGAAATCCGGACGTGCCGGATATGCCGATCGTCGTGAGCACGCTAGCGAACCCGGCGCCAACGACGGGCGCGAGCAGGCCCGCGCTCAGCCCGATCACGAGGCCGCCGCCGACCGTGGCCAGGCCGACGTACGCGTATTTGCGCTTGCGGCTCTTCTTGCGGCGCGTCTCGATGATCTCGCGCTCGGTCCAGTCCTGGTCCGCGCTCTCGTCGAGCTGCAGCACGTCCGTAACCTTGCGCTCGAACTTGCACACGTCGAGCTCGCCGATGCCCAGCTTCGCCGCGACCAGCACTAGCAGGCACCGCGAGCGCGCGTCGTAGAGACCGTCGTTCAGTAGGTTTAGAAACAGGTCACACATGACGGTCCACTTGACGTCGACGTCAAGCCCGCGCGTCATCTTGCGACACTCCTGGTGCAGCTCGTTTACGTTGGCCGAGCTGACGTCGACGGCCTCGAAGACCTCGCCGAGCCGGTGCTGCACGACCTTGAGGCACGGCGTCAGGTCGTCGGCGATGACGCGATGCTCCGCTAGCGACTCGATCATCAGCTGCTCTTCGTTGTTCAGGTCCAGGTGTGCGTACAGCTGCAGCGCGGTCTTCGAGCCCCACACGCGCAGCGAGTCGAGGGCGGGCACGGCGCGCTTGCCGAGAACGTGTACGAGGTCTGCCATCTCGCCCATGGACAGGCGCACGAGGCCCGCGTATGCGATGCGCTGCTGCTCGGACAGCATCTGCTTGGTCGACTGCAGCTGGAACGCGGTGTCGACATCGTCCTCGGGAGCGTGCGCGTCGAACAGAAAATCAGTCTTGTCGTCGAGGCTCGACACGCTCTCCGCGTCTTCCTCGGCGACGCGTGTGTACCCCGACGCGGCGGCGTTGTGCTCGCGCGTTTCTTCGGCGTCTAACTCGACCACGACGTTGTTCTTGTCGTCATAGATCTCGTATGAGCCGACGGTCGGCATGGCCTGCCAGTTCTCTTCGTCACTGCTTTGCCCGTCGAATACCTTTACCTTGGCGATTCCTCCCGTAGGGCTCTGGTAGTACTCGAACTGGCTGGCACCGCGACGGTGGGCGGAGGAGACGTGATCGCCCGGCCGGGGTGTGTTGGGCGCGCTGTAGCTAGGCGGCGCATCAGCTTCAGTCTGCGGAAGCGGCGCGTCGGCCTCGCTCTCCGGAGGCAGCGTGTCGGCCACAGTCTCAAGGGGCGGGGTGTCGCGGTCAGAAACCACGCTCAGAACGCTCGATGGGCGAGCATAACTACTAGGACGCGATTTGACCGCACGGACACTGGACTCTGTGCGCATGCTGCCCGAGGTGCGCGCACTGCCCGCCGTATGGACGCTGTTCTCGCTGTGAGTGCTGACGCCGGAGCGTATACTGCCCGCAGCGCGCGCACTGCCGGTGCTTCGTACACTCGCGGAGGTGCGCACGCTATAATTAGAGTGGCGACTGGCCGATCTCTGCAGGCTGCTCGCAGTGTGCGCGCTGGCCAGGCTTCGGGCACTGGTTCCCGACCGCGCGCTATCCACGGACCGCACGCTCTCCATACTCGAACGCGCGAGGCTGGCATACCCCGGCTCTTCCTCGGCATTTTCCGTGTCCGGCTCGATACTGGGCCCGCGCGTCCCGACGTCAACGCCACGCGCGGGCTCAATTTCACTCCCGGCACCCGGATATACAGGAGAGAGACCGACACCATACGCGTCGAGCACGAACTCGCCGAGATCAGCCTCGTTGCTATCGGTCTGCGCAACCGCCGGCTTGTGAACCGGCGACGAGAAGTCCATATACCCGCCCATCTGGCCGAGATCGCCCTCTTCCTCCTCGGCAAATGGATCGCGCGTGTCTATGGCGTCCCCTAGACCGTCCCACGTGCGCGCCGGCGCCGGCGACTCGGGCACGTCCCAGTGGCCGTACTCGACTCGCTCGTCCATCCAGGGGTTACCTATTAGTAATCGCGGTTGGGCGCCCATAGTGCCGACACCGCCGCAAAAGAGCCCCAATTGTGGGTTTGAGCGCGCAATAGGGATCCCGGGCCGCATTTCGAATGGGGTGACTTTGTAATGCTACGTATCAGTGTATGCTGTGGCGCGTCGGTGCCTTGCAACATGTTTCTGGGACTGGCAAACTTTTATTAAACATTGGTAGCATTTTCGTGTAGCCGCAGCACACAATCGCACCCCACAACTTCAGCATCTTCGGCCGCATTGCTACCGCCATAGCCACCGCAACAGGCGCGCGTGGCGTGCCATGTTTACACGCATACCCGAAATGTGGTCCGCTTAGTCAGGGACCACAATGCGATGAGCGACATCAGCGACCTGCTGCTCAATCGGTTTCTGCAGGGGCGCCCCACGAGCGACGACCAGAAGCCGCAGGCGTTGGTGGTGGATGAGCGCTCGCGGCGCGTGGCCGAGTACAGCGAGGACTTCCGGCTTGAGTTCGGCACGCTCGACCCGCTGCACTTCCCGCACCTCGAGTACACCAAGGCGGAGCCGCGCGACGCCCGCGCGGGACCGTCGCTGCTGGACCGTAGCAACCGCGTGGTGCTCACCGGCGACAGCGGCGACGTTGTGACCTCCTCCGGCGGGATCGCGACGTGCCGCGCGAACGTGTGCGTGCGCAGCGGCGAGTGGTACTTCGAGGTCCGCGTGCTGCACCGCGACGTGCAGTGTGGGATCAGCCGGCGCGAGTCCTCGTGCGACGCGCCGCTGGGATACAATGTGTTCAGCTACGGCGTGCACGCGCCCACGGGCGAATTTCTACACTACGGGTTCCGCTTCGCTGGGTGCCGGCCACTGCAGCCGGGCGACGTTGTCGGCTTCCACCTGCGCGTGCCCGGCCCGGGAATCGCCGATGACTTCGTGCGCACGCGCGTACCTTTCAAGTACCGCAACACGGTGATGCTCGAAAGCGTTGACTACGCCGTGGGCGTTACCGACGACTACGACGTGCGCACGCGGCGCCTGCTGGACCCCGTGCCCGAGAAGACGATCGCGGGCTCGTTCTGCCGCGTCAGCGTGAACGGCGAGTGGCAGCCGCTGGCGCTGGCCGAGCCGCTCCGCGACTTTGGTCTTCCGCACTCGAAACTCGCGTTCGAGCTCGACGCTGTCGACGACGGCTCTGTGGGATACTATCCGACGATTACTGCGTTCGAGCAGGGTGCAGCGCGCTTCGAGTTCGGACCGGCGTTCGCTAGCGCGTGCCCGCCCACGGCACGCCCGTTGTGCGAGCGCTTCGAAGAGATGATCGCTGAAGACGTCGCGCGCGACACGCTGTACGAGACCTGCTTTGAGATCATCGACGAGCTCGTGCCGCCCGAGTTTCAAGGCCGCCCGCCACTGAGGAGCTTCGACTAGCCGGATGCTGACGCGCCTTGTTGTGGGGTGCCTGCGGCTGGTGTGTGCGCTCGGTTGGTCTACCTACGGGGCGCTTAAAAATACGCACGGCGTTCGCCGTTCGTTGTACACCAAAAAGCTATAGAGTGCACTTATGCGCGTACCTATTAATAGTTTCTACTTAGCATGCACTGTGTGATTCACCTGACTGACTCGGAGCTGCTGGCACTGCCGGGCCAACCTGAGCTGATCAGGCACCGCGAGCTACTTGAGTCGTGCGATCACTGAAGCCGTGGCACTACGCTCAGGAGGAAAAGGAAACGCGACTATGAGTGACTCCATATTGTCTGTATGCCGTACTGTCTATGATATATGAAGAATCCTGCGGCGCGCGTGGCGCAGCTCGCATGCCGGTGTGCATGCCAACGGGCAAGAGGGCGCCCGCGCCACCATGCCGTACTGTCTACGAAGCCGAAAATATCAAGCTTCAGTGATCTGCGCGCGCTGCTGCAGTTCGCGCTGCTGCTCGCGCTCTTGCTCTAGCAGCAGTTCGCGCTGCTGCATCGCCCGCACCCGCGTGTTCTGGTCGTACTGTTGCTTGCGACGGCACAATTCGATCTCGAGGTTGGCACGCTCGAGCGCGCGCAGCCGGAGCTCCTCGTTCGCAGCAAAGAACGTGCCGTCCGTGCTGAGGTGCGCTTCCAGCGGCAGCAGCCACTCCAGCCAGTTTCTGCCCATGAGCTGCGCCAGGTTCGCGCGCACTCCGAGATTGTACATGTTGCCCAACGTCTCCGGGTCTGGCGGTCGGCGGAAACGCCACTGTGATGCGGGCACCGGCGTGCGGTATGGCGCCGGCTCCAGAGACTCAAGGGTCGTACGGTTGATGAGCACCTGGTAGAGACTGTACCCGCCGAACGAGAGAAGGATCAGCGAGAAAACTGGTGCCAGCACGAGGTAGAATACGAAGTTCATCCCGAGGAAGAACTCGGTGTACAGCTCGTACTTGAAGAACAGCACGACGCACACGATGGAGAGCACCGTCGAGACGACGGATAGTATGAGCGCGTAGCCCATGAACTGAATGAAGTAGCGGTGGTTCTCGAACCCGATGCAGCACGCAAACCAGGGGCAGTGGTGGTCCATGCGCAGCACGCACTCGCCGCACAGTCGGCAATGGTGCGCGCGATCGGGCTTGAAACAGCTGCACTTCTGGCAGAACCGCGGCCCGCCGTCGTGTTTCGCCTCGACCGTGTCCTGCATTACTGTGGGCAGCACAGCGCCGGCGCGCTGCTCGCTGTCGCCCACAACGAGCTCGTCGAAGTCGCGCGGCGACCCGGGACCCGTGAACCATACCTGGAAGTACGCATACGACGCCAGGACAAACGCCACGCCATTAATGATCACCACAGTGGCGCCGACCCATGGGTGCCCGAGCTGCGGCGCGTACTCGTATGTACAGTACGCTGCCCACGCCAGCAGGAAGTGCACGGCGACGCGCGGGAACCAAGAGCACAGGAAGACTAGGATGCGCATAAGACCAAAAAGCACGAGCTTAAGTTTACTCACGGCCGAAGTCGCCGATCCGCTGTGCACGATTGTGTGCAAACTGCTGGCAACGTGTAAGCAGCGCCGGCTGATGCTCATAGAAGGCTGCCGGCCAGGAAACTAAGCGTGGGTTAATGCGCCTACCTGGTGTCGTCAGTCTTGGCAGAGCTCGCGAAAAGCAATGCTGTCAGCCTAGGTATCGGCTGCGATTACAAACGAGCGACGCGCAGTGCCTAGATACAACGCGTCGACTAAGACGCGGGGGCGAGGAAAATCAGAGAGGCGCGGACAGTGATTACTACATACGGCTAGAGTCGAAGTGTACGGGTGGCAGCCTTCAGGGAGGAGCCTAAGAGCTGTACTTGGCCTTGAGCTCGTCCACCAGCGCGATGTACTTCTTCTCGGCATCCTCCTTGGAGAGACCCTTCAATTTAGTCCAGGCCTCCCACTTGGCCTTGCCCTTAAAGTCGAGCATGCCCGGCTTCGGCGTGTCGTTGTCACCCACAGTGGCCTGCTTGAAGAGGCCATAGAGGTCGAGGAGCTCGAGGTCGGAGGGACGCTGGGGCAGGTCCTTGACGGCAGCAGCGGCGGCATCGAATTCAGCAGAAGGCATTTTGGTGTGGCTAAAGGGGTTATACCGAGGGAGAGGCGCGGGCGCGGCTTATAACACCTTGGTTTGTGGCTGCGCTGGTCGCCAGGTCACGTTGGGGGAATGTTAGGGTTCCCTCGTGCAGGTTACGTGACGGTTCGTACCACGACTACGCCGCCGGGGTATGCGGTTGAGTCGCCACAACGCGCCCAGGGCTCGCCCGATACGCGCGAAATAACATGAGACGAGGAGACGATGCGAGCGCGTTGTCGCCGCACGCGCTGGCGAGTATGTACACATCTACAACGGCTATTTATTGACGATGAAGTTAGACTTGATGCCGCGATTCTCCAGGACTCTGCGCACCTTGTCGACGTGGCTGCCCTGCACCGCAATGCATTCGACGCCGCGGACCTGCAGCACCGAGGCGGAACCAGCGCAGACGTGGCGCAGCTCCTCGCACAGCTGCTGCGCGTTGATATGGAACTTCAGCACGCCTACGGTCGGAACCAGCGTCATCATTTTGCCGTACAGCCGCTTATCTGTGGAGATCTCGATTTTGGGCACGTTGCCGGTCTCTAGTGGTAGCGACTCAGGGTCCACGCCGGGAGGGACAAGCTTGAAGTACTGTGAGCACTGCTTTAGCGCGAGCTCGACGAGCTTGCCCGACTCGATTGTCGTCACCGTCTGCCGCTGGCCGAGCCCAGACCGTAGCTGCTCGCTCAGCGTTATCTCTTTGCCGCCACTGAGTCCTACGCTCTTAACGTACTCGGTGATCTCGTGCTGGATGACCCTCGCCTCGTAGGCATCCTTGGTGTCGTGGTACTTAGGAGCAAACAGCCGCCGCAGAGCGGGAGGCGGCTTGTAGTATGCGATGACGGATATTTTGGCGTCCTTCTGCTTGGCTGCAGGCTTGGGCTTGGCGATGTCCGGGAGCTTTTCGCTGTCGGGTACTTTGACGCTGACGATCAGCAGCTCGCCACCGCGCTCTTTCGTGGCCAGCCGGCCGCGCTTCTCAAAGTATTTGAGGAGCTTGTTCATTTTTTTGAACGACGTCGCCTTGATATTCAAATCGGGGTGCTCGTACGGCATGTTCCCCTGCAGAAGCGTGGCAAAGCCGGCCATGGACATAGGGTACTCGTGCGGCTCGCGCGTGGTCTTCATCACTGCATACACGAACGCCTCGTCGGCCTCCTCTTGCGTGAGCGCAACGTCGTCGCCACCATCAGCTTCGCTAGGGCTATTGACGGGCTTCTCGATCTGGGCTGATGGCGGCGCGGCCGCGTTGGGGTCCTGATTCGACGCTTCAGAGATATGCACCTGGCCTAGGGCTTGGGCGGGGGGAGCGGCCGAGTGGGCCTTGCCCAGGGTGGTTTCGGGCGTGAGCCTGTCACCAACTGTATTAACGTTCTTGATGCCGCGGCCCTTCTCGCCAATCGTGACTTTGGAAAGGTCTACCAGCGCCAGTCCCGTGGCCATCAACCTGTTGGTCTCCATCTCTCGGATCTGGATCGGCGTGCCTGGCGGCGTCGTCAGGTCAGGCAGGGGCGGCACAGCGCCCGGGAGCATGAAATCTGCCCCTGATTTCAGAAACTGAATCGTATTAGGGACGGTATACACGGTTGGGCACAGCTTGAGCTGCAGGTCTAGGTCGAGGGTCTCCATAAGAGCAGTCGTAGGCACATATGCACCATCTATCACCACGTAGAAGGGCACCTGGTTGACGCTGAGCACTTGCAGCTTGTCGTTGGCCGCCGTCATCAGTTTAGCGGTCTGTATCTGTTTGGGGACTACCGCGCTGCGAACCTCAGCGTCGAGCCCGCCGCACTGCTCCTGAATTTTCTGGAACAGGCTGCGTTGCTCGGAACTTTTCACCGTCGTGTACGGCTTGACTGTGAACGGTTTTGCGAACATGGTAACCAGAGGCACAAACGAGTAGCTATTAGTAAGTAGTAGGTCAAAGCGGCTGCCGGTCTGCAGGCGGCACATTAGGCTAGCCGACGTACAAGCGTGGAGCTGTTGTTAAATTAATTCCAATGACTGCCGTGTCGCTTGCTCATGGGCAAGCGCCAAAAGCTGTTATGATATGTATGTGTTACAATGAGTATTGTGAGTGGCAAGCACACACACTACAATCATCAGCAAGCCTCAAACGTGACGCCTAGTCTGCACGCGGGTCGGCTTCCAATTAATATTGCTTCCGGGCCCGCAATGCGAGCCGTGCTCAGCAGCGAAATTCCCCTCTCACGAGTGCGCGACACAGCATGGAGGAGCGCACGGCTGTCTAGCCCTTGCGCAGGCAGCACACCGTGACACTGGCACGCCCCTCACCCTCTCCACAGCTTGCCTAGCTGCTGGCAATCATTGCATCGCTGTCGGCGACCGCCTTTTCATCGTGGGCGCTCTCGACCGTAGTTGGAGTGTCTCCCGCAGGCCGCTGCGCGCGTGCACGCCTATAAATGCGGAGCCACGCGCTGGCGACGACAATCGCCAGCGGTCCGATGAGCGGAATATAGACAGCCAGTTTCTGCTCGTCCGGGAAGTATGCTTGTGCTATCATGCGGCGGTCGAAAAACGCGCGCTCCGCGTAGTCGTGGGCCTGCGCGACACTTGGTGCGGCGCTAGCAAGGTCGCCCTCTTCGAGCAGCGCCAGCGCACGCTCGACACTGTCCATGCTGCGATCCGTGTACACTCGCACGTCATCGGGGATGGGAATCGTGTGCACGGACTGCGTGAGCCTGCGCAGCGCGGAGAGGCTGCGCACCGACGCGCGCAACCCCGAGAGCGCCCACTCGCTCGCGAGCTGATCGACGCGCAGCGCCGCCGGCGGCCGGCCGTGCGTCTTCTCCGGCTCGCGCATGCCCAGTAGTATGAGTAGCTGCTTGCCGAAGAGTTCCAGCGGAGCGCGCAGCTCGTCCTTGAAGAACACTAGCTTGCCCGGGCGCGCAATGTGCACGCCACCCCACCGCGAAACAAGGAACGAGTTCGATGGCGTGTTCTCGAGGATCATCGGCGTGTCTGGCGCGTAGAGAACGAAGTGCAGCACCGGCTCGGTGACGGGCGAGCTTAGGCTCCACTCGGCGAAGTTGACGAACGTACTCAGCTGGCTGAGACGCAGGATGGTCTTGCGGCGGCAGCCGATCTTCGCGAAACTGCGCACCTGCGTCTCAACGGTGACATCGATCATCTTCGTGCGCAGCGCGCGTAGCAGCGGGCCAAGGTACTCGTCGACGGCCTCCGCTATGTCCCACGACAGCGGAAGCTCGCCCTCGCCGAACAGGCTGAATACAACGTGTATACGAGGGGTGTACCGCAGCGTGAGCTCTGGGTGGCTCTGCGGCGGATCGACAATTGGGTTGTACATGCCGTCGAGCAGCAGGTATTCGACACCGCGCGGCTGAGCCTTCGATACGAGCGATGTCAACCCGTACGACATCGCGATTGAGCGCGGGGAGCGCACCATCAGCGCGTCGCTGGCACCGAACATACATTCGATGCATAGCTCGCGGTCGGGCGTGCACTCGCTGGAGAACGAGAACTGCACGCGGTCACCGCGCGCACGCATCGCGTTCCTTAGGTGCCGTTCGCACGCTGGTGCGAGGTCGGGCACGGCCTCGTCCACCACAGCGACCTTCACGAGCCGCCGGATCGGTTGCTCGACGACCGCCTCCAGCCGCTCGAGCCTCGCAACGTCCAGCTGCACGCGCGGCACGCGAATCGTGTATATGTACACGGGAACGAGCAGCAGCAGCCATAGTGCCGCCGCGACGGCGATTCTGGCCTCGCGTCCCATTCGCCGGCTTACTAAAATGGGAGCCACGCTGGCCCTTTATAGAGACCGATTTGTTTCCGCGACAGTCGCTATTTGTGCCGTGCACATACTGCAGAGACCTAAGTGGCAGGCAGCACGGCACTGATGAGTGTTTGCAAGGCTGGCAAATGCGTCCTGCCGCCGACTCGAGGCGGAAGTCAGCCGACCAGCACCCGGCGGGAGCTTTGAACCCGCGCTGAGCTCACTAGACTCGTCGAGGCAGCGTCTATTAGATGTAGACCTATATACTAAGTAGTTAGTACTAGGTTGCTGTGCCAATCTGTACATCAGCATAGCGCAGGTAGAAGTGCGCTGTGTGCGTCCTGTGTGCACGGTTTGCACAAGCGTGAATAGGCTCCGAGCACAGCGGTCTCTTGCTCGGTACATAGAAGCCACCAGTTGTGTCTACGGCGATGCGGATGCTGCCGGCTGCTCACGCGCGCAATTTCACCGTCTGCAGCGTCCGAATGTGCAAAACGTACCGAACAAAACTGAAATTGCCGCTCAAAAATTTGCGGTCAAACCAGAATAGATATGTTAGCGCAGCGCTCGCTCGTGAGGAGCGTGCGCCCGAGCGTGCCCTTGGGCAGCGCTTCCTTGATTTTCGTCACAGCGTGTAAAATGTTGTCGACGGTCTCGGCATCGCTAAACGACGCCTGGGACACGGGCAGCGCGACAATGTCGTCTTGTTGCTTGTAGTTCACGAGCGCCTTGGCGTTCAGCACAGCTTCGCGCACCTCTGCCACGACGGTGCCGCGCCGCGGCGATGGCATCAGCCCTTTAGGACCAAGAAACCGCGCGAACGGCATGATTCGGGACAGCATTTCGGGTGTAGCTATCAGCGTGTCGGCGTCCAGGTCCTTGCCGTCGCGGATAAGCTGTAGAATGTCTTCGGACCCGACACGAGTGGCACCAGCCTCGACAGCGGCCTGCGCCTGCGCGCTCTCACTCGTCAGCACCCAGATCTTGCTCTCGGACAGCGGTCGCGGCAGCCGTAGCGACCCGCTGATTTTCTGCTGCCCTTGTTCGGCAATCACGCGCACGTTCAGGCAGATCGTCGTGCTGTGCGCCGCTCGACCGACATGGAATGCGCGGAAATATTGCATCGCGCGCGAGACGTCCATCGTCAGGGGACTGAGGCGGTACGCGTCGGCCTCCCTCTGCAGCGCGACTACTTTCTGCCGCGCCGTTTTGCGCTCGCTCACGCGGGCCTGCTCGCGCGCACGGCGCTGGGCCACCTGTTTCTCGTTCTGTACAACCGCGTACGCGCGCACTAGCCGCGGCGGGCGCAGGCACGCCGACGAACCGAGGAGCCGTTGCATGCGAAACTTTGGTCACGTGTGAGATCATGATTTGTGGGACCAGGACTAGGGTATACGCCTAGTCGCCCTCGCGGTGTGCACAAGGCGTTGCGTACCGGGATGCACACCACAGTACGCACTACGACGCAGACGCTGCTCATACCTGCTGCTAGCATATTAGGAAATTACGAACCCTGTAGAGTTCGATGTATATACCCCATTAGCCGCACGGGCGCATTCTTTTGCGCTATATTTTGCTGTAGCCTAAAAAACACCATATTGGAGTACTTATAGACGGACTGTACGTCTTAACGTTACGCACCCCGGTAAGAGCTACAGGCTGCTTTTCGTACAGCGCACGCTTTCGACCTAACACGCAACCGTTGCGTCGTTTGAGCTCGACAAAACCCTTGATGCAATATCCCTTAAACCGGGCAGAGCTTCGGTTGTTATAACGCTAGTAGGTCAAATACCACCGTCCTTTCGCTCGCCGTCTCTCCAGAATCTTGCGGCCGCTTTTCGTCCGCAGCCGCGCCAGGAAGCCTGCTCGCCGCTTCCGCTTAAGATTGCTTGGCTGGTATGTATTCCCTCGTGACTTGAACCGTCGCTGCACGAGTTGGGGTAGGCGCAGCGCGCCGTTGAGAGGCAGCGCTGTCGGCGCTGCAATGGGAGATGGTTGTCTCAGCCACATGAAACCGCGCGATGGCAGAATCTGCGAAGGCATGCTTAGCCGGGTGATCAGTGGCGACGTTGCAGGCGCCACCACGCGGCCAAAACTGCTACGAGCACTGAAAAAGCGGAACATGCGACCAAGCTGGTCTGTATTACTAATTAGGCTACGAGAATGCAGGCCACGGCAGTGAAAATCGTCAAAGAGGAACGTGTATCCGTCGAGGAGGCCGAGAAGTACGTCACCGAGCTGCTCGACTCGCAAGAGACATCCTCTAAGCAAACGTTCGACCAGCTGCGCCGCCTACAGCGCGACTTGCAGGGTCTACCGCCGTTGACTACCAGTAGCGTGCAATAAGGATACTACCGAAATACAGGGTTGGTAATGACAGTCGAGCACTTGCAACGTTATTCGTCGCAGTGCTCATTCTACGAGTGCCGCGTCCCATGATCATCAGCGACGCCCTCCGATCCTTTTTACTAATGGAAGAAAAGCATGTTCATGAAGTGTACGAGCGTATCGCATCTCATTTCTCGGCTACGCGGTACAAGCCTTGGCCGCTAGTGGAGAAGTTTTTGCTGTCACAGCCCAAGGGGAGTATCGGCGTTGATATCGGCTGTGGCAACGGGAAGTACATTAGATACAAGCATGTATACTTAATTGGCTGCGACAGGTCGCAGGAGCTTTTGCAAATCACCCAGACACAAATCGACCAGTCAAGCCAGCATGGAGACGTATTCAGGAGCGACGCATTGGCAGTGCCCGTGCGCGCACTAGATTTTGCGATCTCCATAGCAGTCATCCATCATTTTTCAACGCGAGAGCGGCGCATCGCCGCTGTGCGTGAAGCTCTCAATTGCATAGGACCGCACGGGCAAGCTCTGATCTATGTCTGGGCTTTGGAACAGCGCAACGCACGACCTAACTTCAACGCCAACAGCGAGCAGGACGTGTTCGTGCCTTGGGTTGACGTCCGCACGAAGGAAAAGTTTGAACGCTACTACCATCTTTACAAAAGTGGAGAGCTAGAGCGTGACGTTGCTGCAGCACGAGGCGAGATCGTGGACAGCGGTTATGAGCGCGATAATTGGTGGGCGATAATCAGGTCGAAATGAGGTCCTTTCAAGGCCAGAAAATAATCGCTGTTCCCGCAATTACTGTAAGCGGCGACGTCGCTTGTTTCACAAAATTAATGATGGGTGCTTTCGACTGAAGCGGACCCAGGAGACCGTAACGAGAAATACAATGACGCTCCCAGTTGATTATATTTTTTGCAATTGTGCACTCCTGCGGTACGTTTGCTCCTGCTCTTCTGCGATATTATTTCCTTCCTGCAGGAAAACCTATCCCACGTTCCTATACTTTTGAAAAGATTGGATACATTAACTGCAGTTCTCACTTCTGTATCGGTCTTGTTGTCTAATGATTCCTCATTTCTCGATTGACGGTTCTTGGGAAGGAGACTCTGGGGCCTTTGGGCCCAGTGTGCTGCGAGGGCTTGTCAGGAATGCCATTTCCGAAGTTGGATACCTCTACGAGAAGCTATACTACGACTCTTCCAAGCGCATGAACTTGGATAGGGAGTGCATGAGCCCTAGTGAAGATCTTTTATGTGCTTTAAATGCTGAGTTAATGCATCTACGGGCTCTCAAAGTGGATCCTGAGCGTGCGAGAATTGTAGACTTGCTTGCAGAGTACGAGCAGGTTATTGCCAACGACCGGGAACTACGCAGCTTACACCTAGATCCGAGACGACTCTCGCAGCGCGGGTTGATGACCATCGCCAGACGTGAGCAGATGCTGCTGAAGTTCAATCGACGGCGCGCGCCGTCCATCCTGGCACAGCTAGCGGCTCTGGTACCACTCTATGAGAAACACGAAGCTTTCACCTTCCAAGGTAAACCTATTGCGTTCCTTTTAGCAGACTGCGCTGGTAGAGCTGCTCGGTCCACGAAAGCACCCCATGCTATACCAAGACACCAGATGGCATGTAGGTCTGAACACGGCTGTGCTGTTCCAGAGCTCTTGCAGCCGCGCACGATGCTAGGTACGTCAAGCAATGCCGATAGTGTTCCGCGTAGAGTTTGCAGCTACGCTCAGGCTTCGATACCCCAATCATTTCGCCAGTTCCCTAAGATCGTCGGCAGGCGACCCGACGATCGCCGCCAGCAACTCTCAGGCATTATTCCGCCAACTCCAGTCAAAATTCCCAACAGAACTCGCCAAAGCGTTGCTCTGAACACTCCCGATCTCTCAGAAGACAGCGGAGACGACACCCTTGTGTGCGAAATCGACAGCCACACCTCCAGCAAAGAACGGCTCATTATGAGCTCCTGTGACAAGCACGACACTCAGAATTTAAGCTCACCACTTGCAGGGCTGAATATTCCCTGAGCGGTTATTTTACACAATACTACTAGAACCCACGCGCAACCCACGCGCATGCGCAGCGAAGGGGGATGGGAGGAAAACTGCCAAGGGCTCTTGAAATACTAGTTACATACCTGTATGATGTTGAGAAAGCTAAAGCTGGGAATAAAGAAGATACTGATTTTGAAAGAGCATGAGCGTGGCATCGACCAGCGCATGAATATGCAAGCTTGAAGAATTGTTGTTGTTTCTCGTCAGGACTAAAGCGAAATTTGCTGCGAGGTTGTAGTAGCTCATCAGATGCTTTTCCTTGCAGCTATCGACGACTTCCAAATGTGAGATCAGCCGGCGTATGCAGACGAGATTGGCTTCGGGCAGCTGACGAAGAATGACCAGTAAGTCTGAGGGATTTCTGGACTCGCCAGCGGCCACAAAAGCGTCGTACACATCATCAGAGATAATGGGACCCACGAGCTGGCCCAGATACTTTTTTAGGGCGCAAGCCACTGAGTAGATATCCATGGTGGATATCAAATACTCGCCCAAAGCGGAGTTACCATCTGGCATGTAGCATTCGCAGAGCCGGTCGACGTCTGTGCTTTTTCCGGACTTACGGTAGATCCCCTCGGCATTTAGCCCTCTTGCTTCAACCTCTTGCATGCAGCGAATTACAAAGTACGGAACACGGCCATTGTCGTAACCAGCGGCCTCGTCCAGCGAGATGCGAGTACAATTTTTACGCCGTTTACCGCTTGAGAATAGCCGGCGCAGTAAAGTCGCGCCCCTCCTAGCTGTAGACTTTCCGGATGCGGATACTACGGACGAGGTGTGGCCGTGCGAGTTGATTCCATCTGGAACCTCGACGTAATAGAATCGCTGATCATGATCACTGCGGGACTCCTTTCCCGTTTTTGGTGACGATGTTGGAACCAGTGGTGGTGAATGAAGCCGAGTTGTGACCAGCCGAGACGTGGGCGACTGGTGGGGCCGTGGAGGGCTGGATTGGAGCAAAGTTGGCCAGAGAGTAGCAGGATGTGTGACAGAATGAGTAGCAGTTAACTGCTGCGTACCAGGATGTGGTGTAGCGTGTTGAAATCCAGTGTGTAGAGAAGCGGCATGTAGAGGAATAGCCGGCTGGGATACACCAAGCTGCGAGGAAGCCTGTTGAGGAGTTAGCGCCTGTGATCCAGTCAGTTGAGGTGTGGCTAGCTGAGAGGAGACTCTTTGAGGTGGAGCGGTCGGCAGAGCCGGCGGATTGAGTGCCGCTTTCCCAGTTCTGATGTTTAACAGTTTTGGGGCCGCATTAAGCGAAGGAGACGTCAAAGCCAATGGTCGCGACATTAGGCTGGCAGTGATGCTCTCAGTCTCTGATCTTGAGAGAATTGGCCCCAGGACGCTGAACGCTGAGTCCCGGTGCACTGAGCCGCTGGAACTCTGTTCGCTGAATTCTAACCGAGAGACAGCTGTCGAAGATGTAGGCTGGCTAAGCAGCGTGGAGTGTTCAAAGCAGTTGGAAATTGTCGCGGGCTCGTGCAAGCTGAACTGCGCTGTTGGTGAAGTGGGGCGACAGTACACTGCAGCTGCATGGCCAAAATACGTGGAGCAGGACTCAGGCTGGCTGAAGAGCGAAGAACACGTGGCGCTGAGACGATTTGTGGATCCAGATTGGCCGAAAACCGAGACATGCGATCCCTGCACTACAACAGGAGAGGTGCCGTATAGACCCCCAGACTCATTTGCAGCGCAGTACAACGCAGCGTCGTGGTTATTGAATCCGTGGCGCAGAAACGCTTTAGTGTATAGACTCGTGCAGTCATCCGTCGAGCGGTGGTTGCCACCCGCGCTTGGCAAGGGTGGAAATGGATAACTCTGGGGACTGGGCGAACGTGGGGCCAGCGAGGACACTACACTTTCGCGTTTGATAGAGACCGCGCGTGTGTTTACGCTGAGCTCACGCGTCAGATCCATGGCAATCGTATCCATGCTGGATACGGCAGTGCTGAGCGTCTCCAAACTACTGAGAGAATGCATGCCCTCCGACAGCAGCGGACTATAATCTGGCCGTAGTGACGAGCTCTTCGGGCCCAGCTTGCTGCACGCATTCAGAAACTTCTTGAAGCCACCCTTCCCATGAGTTCTGAGCGAGGACTCAGAGCCCACGGGAGACGCCGACGCGCTGACATCGCCGCCCAAGTCGTGCGTATTCACGGAGAGATGCAACGGGCGCCGTGACTTGTGCGGCAGAAAATGCCGGCACGAAGGCCTCGTCTGCGCGCGCAAGGGCACGGCGGGACCCGCATTAGCTATGGCAAGCGTGGCCTCCGCGGGCGTTTCGGCAGGCATTGGTCCCTGTCAAAGCGGAGAGTGCGGGTTCTGCCGTGGACGTAGCAGTGACGGGCGTGCCAGTGAGCTTTTTAATTAAGAATATATCCACCGCGGCCACCCACTCAAAGGCACTGGCGTCGTGGTTAGGTCTCGGGGCAAGGGCCGAGCTGTCGTATGCGAAAGGCCGGTTCCTGGCATGCTACGCCAAGAATAGGGTAATAATAGATCGCACTCGGCCGGCGCGCCATGGGCATCGTCGGCTGTCTAAACGACGCATTTATGCCGGCACTACCCGCGCAAACGAATCCACGGGTCGCCGATTCGACGTTTGTTTGTGATATTATCCTGGGAGCTGCAATTTTTATGATGTTCCCTGTTTCCTGATTATATCCCTTTTCTATTGCACAGATAAGTCGTCAGATGCTGCCACGCGCATGTGAGATATATAAGCTCTGTGTCACAAGCGCGAAATCAGCGTCATGTGGAGGGGGAGGGCAACCCGGTGCGGAATCCCAAAGTGGTTTGCCTCGACAGAATATCGCAAGATGTTGTTGGCCCGGTAACGGCGACGCGAACGACGCTACCTCTATGTAGTTTTAGGCGTCCTGCTTCATGAATGTGGTCTCCCACGCCTTTGCTGGGGGGGTGTGCGTTGGCACGCGCAACTCCAGTGGGAACCGCGTTGTACGCACTGCCGACTGGGCCGCGACAAAAAGCGCGGGGTCAAGCTCCTTGAGCTGCGCGCAGGCCTCTTCGATGCGCTTGTACTGTGCCTTCAGTCGCCAGGCTGCCGTCTCCTGCTCCTGCTTTTTGTGGAGCTGGTACGCGTGTCTGATGGTATTATGGCGCACGAGATCCTCGCGACAGAGCTTCAGCCGACGCGGCTGCTTTCCGCGCGCCGAGAACAGTGAAAGCAGGTTCACTAGCCGCATCGCGCCGGGGGCAAGCTTCTCCGTGCGCTTGTATCGCACAAACTGCGTGGGCGCGTACTGCGCTGGGTGGAGCGTCGAAAAGCGCAGCAGCCGGTTCATTTTCTAGGGGCTCGAGCTGCGCGGCTGACGATGATGACGCGAGTAGTCGGCGATCCTGACTACGCAGGTTAGCCGGCACGCCTGGACGGCGATGCTGCTTCTGTGCCTGTACGAGCAGTTCGTCGAGTGTGGTCTGCTCGGGACGCCAAGCGTGCAGATCAAGGTTACGAACTGGGCAGAGCCCGCCGTGCGCGCAGCGCTGCGGGCTTCGATTGCCGCGTGCGCGCGCAGCGCACCGTCCTTGGTCGTAGTCGTGGTCGAGCCACCGCTATTCGACATCCGCATCAAACAGCTGCTCGCAGACCTCCTGCTGCAGCACTTCGGCGTGAAGGCGCTCGTTTTCCTGCCGCGCAGCGTATGCTGCGTCGCCGGCGAAGACGTCGATAGCGCGCTCGTGCAGGACACCGAGTTCCTCGTACCCGTATACGACCTCCGCGAGCTCACGACGAACATTCGGGTGCGCGGCGAATTCAGTGATGAAGAGGTGGCGCGCGCAATTCGCGACAGCGCGCCGATCGACCTGCGGCGAAGCCTTCAGCGCGTGCTTGAGTGCGGAAACGCGTCCGTATGGCGCGGTGCAGAGAAACTGACCCGTGAGCGCAACCTGTGGCCCGTGCTGACGCTGCGCACCCGCGTACGGGTATGGGACCAGCTGTACGACTGGGAATGAGCGGGGCAAGGGCGACCTGCGTGGCCCCGCATAGCGCTGCAGGCGTGCGGGCCCGAAAATTTCATGGGTAAGGGCAGATCGAGATTTCGGGCGCTGGCCCGCGGACTCGCACTCGCAGCGTGAGCTTAATAATTCAGAGCATGGCGCTACCGATGTGGCTGCCGCGGCTGCCGCGACTTGTTTCCGTCGCGCATAGGTTGGCGGGAATCCCTGCGTGCGCCGGTGCCTCGGCGTCGTCTGTGTCGGCGACCCCACGCAGGGCACTCTCCAGCGGGGCTTGCGAGGCCAGCGAGCAGGAGACCGTTGCCGCACTGCGCGCTGCGCTAAGTGCCGACGACCGCGCGCGGCTCGCGTCGATGCGCAACATCGGAATCTCCGCACACATCGATAGCGGTAAGACGACCTTCACCGAGCGCGTGCTCTTCTACACCGGCCGGATCAAAGCGATCCACGAAGTGCGTGGCCGTGACAACGTCGGTGCGAAGATGGACTCGATGGCTCTCGAGCGCGAGAAGGGCATCACAATCCAGTCTGCGGCCACGTTCTGCGACTGGAAAAAGGCCGGTCCCGACGGCGAGGTCGTGGACTACAAGTTCAATCTCATCGACACGCCCGGCCACATCGACTTCACCATCGAGGTTGAGCGCGCGCTGCGCGTGCTCGACGGTGCCGTGCTCGTTGTGTGCGCCGTGAGCGGCGTGCAGTCGCAGACCGTCACTGTGGATCGCCAGATGCGGCGGTACAACGTGCCGCGCGTGACTTTCGTCAACAAGATGGACCGTATGGGCGCCAATCCGTGGCGTGCAATCGAGCAGATTAACCAGAAGCTCAAGATCGCAGCGGCGGCAGTGCAGGTCCCCATCGGTGCCGAGGGTGACCTTGCGGGCGTTGTGGACCTCATCGACATGCGTGCGCTGTACAACGAGGGTGCGCAAGGTGAGGATATTCGCGTTGCGGACGTGCCGAGCGACCTAATCGCCCTGTGTCAGGAGAAGCGGCAAATCCTTATTGAAACGCTGGCCGATGTGGACGACGAGATTGCGTCGCTGGTCATAGACGAGGTCGAGCCAACCCCGGCGCAGCTGCGTGCGGCAATCCGGCGCGCGACGATCGCGCGCCAGTTCACGCCTGTTCTCATGGGCTCCGCGCTGGCTAACCGCGGCGTGCAGCCCGTGCTCGACGCTGTCTGCGACTACCTGCCGGACCCGTCCGAGGTGCTGAACACCGGTCTCGAACTCACGAAAGAAGCTGAGAAGCCGCTGGCCATCTCCAGCAGCTCTAGCGAGCCGTTCCTGGGCCTGGCGTTCAAGCTGGAGGAAGGCCGGTTCGGCCAGCTGACGTACATCCGCGTTTACCAGGGCCGCATGCGCAAGGGAATGCAGCTGTTCAACGTGCGCACGCAAAAGCGCGTCAAGCTCGCGCGGCTCGTGCGCATGCACAGCGACGAAATGGAGGACGTCGATGAGGCGCGCGCGGGCGAGATCTGCGCGACGTTCGGTGTCGACTGCCGCTCGGGCGACTCGTTCACGTCGGGTGATATGCTGACGATGTCGTCGATGTTCGTGCCCGAGCCCGTCATTTCGCTGTCCCTGGCGCCGAAGGGCAAAGACTCCCAGAACTTCTCGCGCGCGCTGCAGCGGTTCCAGAAGGAGGACCCCACGTTCCGCGTGCGCTTCGACGAGGAGAGCAAGCAAACGGTGATCAGCGGGATGGGCGAGCTGCATCTCGAGATCTACGTCGAGCGCATAAAGCGCGAGTACGGCGTCGAGTGCGCCACGGGCCGCCCTCAGGTCGCGTACCGCGAGACTGTCTCTGGCAGCAGCGACTTCGACTACGTGCACAAACGCCAGAGCGGCGGCGCCGGGCAGTACGCGCGCGTCATTGGCCGGCTGAGCGCAGCGCCCAAGAACGAGTTTGAGTCGCAGGTCGTGGGCGGCAAGATCAGCGACAAGTACCTCGTTGCGTGCGCTAAGGGCTTCGAAGACGCAACGCTGAAGGGCCCTCTGTGCGGGCATCGCGTGCTGAATGTGCACATGCTTGTGAATGATGGGCAGACGCACGAGGTCGACAGCTCCGAGTTCGCGTTCCGCACGGCCACGGCGTCGGCGTTCCGCGACGCGTTCCTGAACGCCGGTCCGCAGGTCCTCGAGCCCATCATGCAGGTGACGATCTCGGCGCCCGTGGAGTTCCAGTCCGCCGTGATCGCGCTCGTGAACAAGCGCGGTGGCGTCATCAGCGACACCGAGGTCGCCACGGACGAGTTCACGATGTATGCGGACTGCTCGCTCGAGAGCATGTTCGGCTTCGCGACAAACCTCCGCGCCGCGTCGCAGGGCAAAGGCGAGTTCACGATGGAGTTCAAGCGGTACCAGCCAGTCGCGCCCAACGTGCAGCGCGAGCTCATCGAGAAGTACCAGAAGGCCAGCGCAAAATAGATAGACTGTACATACTGGCGGCGGGGATGCCGCACGCGGCCTCGCACCGGGTCATATAGATGAAACTCAGCTGTAGGCACGCGCCTCCCAACAACCGAGATATTGTGCGCAAGTATGGTTCAGAGGACGTAGCCGCTTGAAAATCCGAAGCAGACCCGAATAACCAATACCAATGCGAAATTCAAAAAGAAAGCGTTCGTATCGCGTATATTAACGTTTAATCTGCGCTCAAAATCTACGCTGTAGCTGCACTTGTGCGAAAAGAGCGCGAGGGCCTACGCCAACTGCTCAATTCGAAGCGACCCCGACGTTGCATCAAACCAGCTCGTCTACGTTTTGCCTGTCTAACACAGAGTCTCTTTTCCCGGGGCCAATTGTTGCAGTCAGCAGACCGCAGCCTTTCCTCAAGCGACCGATTAGTGAGACCAGAACTCACCGCTGCAGCTTATAAATGGAGTGTTCGCGATGCCGGCAGGCTGGCATCGTGCGGACGCGCGGCGAGACGTTCTGTGCAGCGTGTTACCGCGACTTCGTTGCAAGGAAGACTCGGCCGCAGTTGACGCAGCTCCGCGTCAGCGGCGTGCCTGGCAGCACCGAGCCGCCGCTCGTCGTCGCCGGCGTCGCGTACACGCCGGCCGCGCTGGCGCTCGTGTGCGTGCTCGCGGACCTTCGCGATGCACAGATCCAAAAGCACGGCGCCGCCGGGTTCCGACTCGTGTGTGTGCACGTCGAGGACGCCGAGCCGCTAAGCGCCCCTGCGTGGCCGTTTCCGGATGTCGATCTGGAGAACCTTAGCTTGGAGGCGCGCGCAGGTGCCGCCGACGAGCAGGATCCCGCACCAGGTGTGCCCGCGCTCGACCGCAGCACGGCACACGACGTGCGCGCGATCCGCGTGCGCCGCCGCGTACTCGCCTACGCGCGCAGCCACGATGCGTTTGTCGCGTACGCGTTCACAACGACGCGGCTCGCGGAGTTGACGCTGGCCGAGACGGTGAAGGGCCGCGGCGCAGCCGTGCCTGAGCTCGTGGCACCGAGCAAGGAGTCTCGCGTCCTATACCCGCTGCGCGACCTCAACGACGAGGAGGCGCGCCACTTCTGCGACATGAACGGGCTCACGCCGTATGTGCGTGCGCAGGAGCTGCCGCCGCGGGTTACGACGCGCCAGAGCATCGACGAGATCGTGCACGAGTACTTCGGCAGCGTCCAGCAGGAGTTTCCGGGCGTCGTTGCGACGGTCGCGAAGGTCGCGTCGCGGCTCGCAAACCCGCGTGAGCCGTGCTCGCTGTGCGCAGACGCCCCCGCGGCGCGCAGCCTGTGCTACGCATGCTCGCGCATCCCGAATGCCGAGGCGCTGGCCAGGGAGCTCAACGAGGAGTAGGCGCTTGTGCACGCTAGTACTACCGACGGCTTGCTTTATCTTTAGGTGCTCGTTTTTTTTCTTGATAGAGAGTGCCTAGAGTGTTCAAGTTGTCAGAAGTGTACCTTTCGGGTAGCGCGGTGCGCTGCTGTCGGGGCTTAAGGCCCTTAAATCGGGGCAATTATACTGCTACGAGCCCCTTCCTTCCATTACTGGGTGAAGCGGCGCAGACTTGGCAAGATGTATGAGACAACACTGTCGAGAATAAATTAAGATACAATGGCGGCGCCGAGGCGCCGCACGATGCTATGTGGAGACTAGTCGGGCAGGGTGCCATGCGGCGCCCCGCGGTATTGTCATGACCGCTGCACCGCGGCGGCGGCCGTGGCAAGCGCCTCCTCCTCTTTGATAGCAGGGTCGAACTCGTCGTGCGCCTCTAATGGCAGCGCATGCATCTGCGGGGGAACGTCCGGCGCGCCGAAGGCAGCGGCCGCGACGCTTCCCATGCCATACTGTCCCAGCGTGCTTGAAATGGCGTCTAAACCGGTTGGCAGCATGGGCGCATAGATGTCGGTGTTCTCGCGTAACAGTGGAAGCTCGCGCGCGAGCTCTGGTCTGGGCTGCCCCATGCGCGCCTCCTCAGCACGGTAGCTCATCGGCATGCGCATTATGTCCACGTTGTAGAGTGCTTTCTCAGGCATGCCGTTCTGAAGGTGCGTCGTGCCTATTGCGGGCTCGGGGTATGCGGGGTGGATCTGCCGCCAGTGCCGCCGCATATTCGAGCAGCTAGTGAACGCACGATCGCACACGCCGCAGCGGTACGGCTTGACGCCTGTGTGCACGCGCGTATGCAGCTCCATGTTGACGCGCTGCGCGAACTGCTTGTGGCAGAACGCGCACTCATATGGTTTCTCGTCATTGTGCGTGCGCAGGTGGGTGTGCAGGTTCCCGCTACGGCTGAACGTGCGCCCACAAGACTCGCACTTGAACGGCTTCTCGCCGGTATGCGTGCGCATGTGCACAGTCAGTAGCGACGACTGCGTGAACTTGCGGTGGCAAATGTCGCAGTGGTACGGCTTCTCGCCGGTATGTCGCCTGACATGGGCTAGCAGGTTGCCTTTCAGTGTAAAGCGCCAGCCGCAGTATTTGCAGTCGAACGTGCGCTTCGTGGGCTGCGCGCACTCGTCCCGTCCGTCTTTAGGGGCCATCCCGAGTCCCTCCTGTAAGGCGGGATCCGTCGTGCTCGGCACTGCGGCCGCAGCGGCCGCGAGCTGCTGGCTCGCGTGCGCAGGCAATGTGTGGAACAGTGCAGCGTCATTGGCTGCGGTCTCCTGCTCATCCGCCAGCCGGTGGAGGCTAACCGGCGCGCCGGGCGGGAATCGCGAGCCAGGTTCGCTCATTTCTGCACGCGTCTCTTAGTCCTGATCTCGCCGCCGCTCGCGTGTGCTCTTTGATCGGAGTGAGAGACACAATCACCCTGAGCCATTTTTCTTACTAAGTTCGCTGCGTCAGCCAGGGTACTCGCGCGGGTAAGCGCGATCGTGCTGACACACGAAGGCGCACCGTGCGCCGCATATGCGCCCGATGCGCATGCCGCCCGCCGCTGACGCTGGCAAGATGCGCGCGCGCCGCAGCGCCATCCGTGGCGATCGGTGACTACGCGGACGCAATGCTAGCCGGTGCATTGTAGTTAGGAATCTAATAGCAGCAGCACTTAGGGGTGTAGATATACGGGTTAGGGGGCCGTGCGCACGGCATGGTGACAGTGGTCGCCTGTGGAGAGCATCCATGCAACTTGGAGCAATACCCAATGACTGCTATCGTCTAATATGCTGGAGGTTTTCTTGATATGCGCAAATGGACGGCTACGTGTACGCGCTTTTAGCGAGCGGCTCGCCCTCTACCTTGCGATACTTCTTTTTTCGATGCGGTGTATAGAGCGAGGCAACATCTTTCGCGAAGCGCACCAAGGTTGAGATGCTTGTCCAGTAAGGGGTCAGACAAGCAGGTGCGTGATTACTGCTCAGATAGGAATATTTTGCCCGCATTCTATCGCCAGGGAGAGAGGCCTCTCGGAGGTTTCGCGACAAGTGATGATTTGCACCCAGCGACGCTCCCGGTGGACACTTCTTTCCACCTTTCCAAAATTTCGCACAGCCACTCGAACGCGTATCGAGGACTGCGCCATCATAAAATGATGAGTCTGGGTCGGAAAGCTTCAAACAGCCAGTATTAATTGCGTCACCTGCTATCAGCACGGCACCTAGCCAAAAACAAGGGCTATCGGCATGTAAGCTTCGCAAATCTGTCTTCTCACTCGTATTAGCAGTTGAAAACATTGGAGGGGAGCATCCGAATGTATGCGAGCATCGTTTTTACATCTTTTGCCGTTTTCACCAACACCTTCGAGTTTAGACCTGCGTCATGCCTTATCTCCAACCGCTACCCTGGCCAATACATGATCGGCCCCTGTCATCGTGTTCACCCCTAGCCTTGATAAGGCTCTGAGTGCAGTTTAGGAAACCGTAAGCGACTAGCAAAAGCAGCTAAATATATACCGCACACCACCTGCAGGATATCATCAATGGGAGAACCAGTAGTTATTCTTGGCGCCGGTATAATCGGTTTGTACACCGCCTACCTGCTCGTCGAGCTAGGCAGGGGCGCGGACGTTACCATTGTTGCCAAACACCTGCCTGGCGACTTGTCGTGCAACTACACTAGTCCGATTGCTGGCGCTCATTTCAGCTGCGCCGTGTCGGGCTACAGCGATGCTGCCCTTCGGTTCAATCGGATTTCGTACCCAATGCTAGCGAAGCTCTTCAAGAAATTCGAGTCTCAGCTCGAGGAGGCCGGGCTGGACAGGCTGCCTCAAATCGAGCTCTTTGTGGAGCCCATCAATGAAAAAGTGATCACGGAAATGAAGACGTATGCTGAGAAGTTCGAAGTGCTTACAGATCGCGTCTGGCTGCAGGCCCGGGGTGCGAGGTACGGCATCAAATATCTGACCTACAACTTTTACTCGCCCAAATTCCTGGTTTTTCTCAAACAATATCTCGAGTCGAACGGGGTTAAGTTTGTGCGCGCTAGTGTAGGCTTTATCACCGAGGCTCCGAAGGCAGCGCAGCAGCCAGAGGCCAAAGTCGTATTCAATTGCACCGGTGTGCTCGCTGGGCAGCTCGGTGGTGTGAAGGATTCTAAAGACATCTACCCTATTCGCGGCCAGGTTGTTTCAGTGAAGGCACCGTGGATCAAGGAGAATATCAGCCTGGAAGGCTCCCCCCCGACCTACATCATTCCGCGCGTGCACAGCCAGGGTCGCGTCATCCTGGGCGGGTACTACGAAGAACACAACTGGACCGAAGGAACTAGCGGCGAGCAGACCAAGTCCATCCTCGAGCGTACGACCAAACTTAACCCAGAACTCCTCAAAAACGGACCGCTTGAGATTCTAGAGGAGCGCGCCGCGTTCCGCCCTGGCCGCGAGGGCGGTTGCAGGGTAGAGCGCGAAGGGATTGAGAATCTTGTTGTGATTCACAACTACGGCGCCGCAGGCACTGGATATCAGTCGGGCCTTGCTATGTCTCGTGATGCGGTGAACCTCTATCTAGGGCCCGGTCACGAAATCTGAGCTTCCGAATAGATCCATGTATAGAGTGTATAGACTGATTGAAGTTACACGGCAAAAGAAACACGCTTTCTAGCGGGTTTAGCTGTTTTTGAGGTGGAGGCCTTGGTGGGTTCACTTAGAGACTTGGGCTTTCTGCTTTTGAGCTCGCGCTTCTTGTCTTCCAACTTCTGCTTGCTCTGCTGCTCTTTTTCTTCAATTTCTCTTCGTTTGGCCTCGCGAATAGCCTCGAGCTGACGCGCTTTCTCTAGCTTAGAGGCATTGGACTCGTTGGACTTTTGTAGCACTTCGGCCAATATTATTTGCATCGAGCTGTCATCGACGAACTTCTTGCCTTTCTTTCCCCGGACTTTGACACCTACTGGATCTAGGGCTGTATTCAGTTTCGGAATCCCGAGTTCCTTTTCAGTGTACACGCGTTCCTTCTTTTTGGTACCAACCTTAGCTCGATCAACAAGCCTATTACGACTCTTGTTTCCTTTGGATACGCCTTGGTATTGGGGCCTCGAAAAACTAAGTAGATTAGAGGCCTGCTTATCCCGATGAACGTCGGGGGCCACCTCTCTTGGTGCACTAGCCTCTTTCTTCACGCCCTTATGTGACTTTCTAGGCTTTCCCATGCTGAACTAACTGACCAATTGAGTGCACTCACCCTCAAGCGGTCAACGGAAACTTGGTGCAAATTTCCAAATTTATTTGTACCCGTGCCCACGTATTTGGTAATGGCTGAACGCGCCGCTCTTTGGATATTGGCGCAGCCCTGCTAACGACAGCTTGGGTCTTCATCCCCGAATTATTTTCTGTATCACGAATTCATTCATGATTCACTTGACGGAGCCTGAAATCAAATCACTATATGGACAGCTCGTATGTTGCTGATGTAATCACTCAGTTGTCGCCATCGTAGTGGCCAGGATACTCTCTCTCTGCACTAGGTTGAACAGACTCTTCACTTTGGCTATAAGCGAAAATGGATGTTAAAAGCAATGCTGGGTCTGAGACTGCTCCAGCGGTTAAGCCCTGCTGCGTGTGTAAGGATGAAAAGGCTAATAGAGACGAATGCTTTCTATTGAAAGGCACCGACTCGCCAGACTGTAAAAGTATCCTTGAACAGTACAAGACGTGTATGGCGGGTTATGGATTTAAGGTTTAGACTCAATGCATTACCGCTGAGGCTCATACCTGCCTCTCCCATCGGAACTCGGCTTGAAGAGGACAATTGTTAGAGCTTGAGTTTTCTCATAGACTTTTTTTCATAGACCTGCTCGCTCGAACTCTGCGAATAGAGAAGCCCAGTATCGTACACTGCACTCCATTTATATAAATCACTTGCTGATGCGTCATCCGGGTCTGCTGGCAGCGGACTCGGTGAAGGTAGTCACCAACGCGAGTACAGCACAGCACTCTGAATGGGGAGCATTTTTTTGCCGCATCTGGTTTCGGGCTGGCACGTAGACCAGGCTATTCTGAGTGAGGATGATAAACTCGTGGTTATCAGGTTTGGAAGTGACGCGTCCACGGAGTGCATGCTCGTAGACGAGGTTCTGTACGGTATTGCCGAGCAAGTGCGCAATTTCGCCTCCATATATGTGTGCGACACCGCTGAAGTTCCTGACTTCAACGAGATGTACGAGCTGTGGGATCCGGTTGCAATCATGTTCTTTTATAAAAACCAACACATCATGTGTGATTTTGGCACGGGTGAAAACAACAAGCTGACGCTAGTAATGACAGACCCTCAAAAAATGATCGATATTCTCGAGACTATATACCGAGCTGCTGCGAAGGGCAAGCGATTTGCTGTGAGCCCTTACGACTTTTCCAAAGATAAGAAGTCCTAGCCACGTACCGCAGATAATAGGAAGCCGGATTACTGGGCCTCCACCCGGCTCACGGCATCCGCTTATACCTCCAGATATAGCCGGTATGCAAACGCCATTACCTGGCCCGGCTTCCCGCCATGCAGAGTCCATTCTCACATGTAAAGCACGCTATACCCTATCCCTATGTAGCGCTTAGAAAACAAATATACGGCGTCTTTTGGTGTATACGGCTCGGTACCGCCTGACCAGATCCACAATTCCATGGCAGAAACTAAAGTAGAAGACCGCCCTGTGCAGGTAAAACTGGCCTACGAGGACAGCGATACGGCGATCTCGGCGCATCTTGTGCCCTTGCATAAAAATGCTTCGCTTTCGTTGTTAACAGATCGCGACAGTATCATCATCGGAAGCGGAGCTATCAGGAACGCACGGAGACAGCAGAAAGGCCAGGAGCCGAGCAAAAGGCTCGATATTACGGGCTTCAAACATCTTTTGATGCTCATTCTCGTTGCCGGCAACGTGAAAATGCTGTTTGCTGATTTCTACACCAACGGATTTTGGAATACGCTCAACCACTTTGGATTTGGGAAACAGGACCTGGAGAGCGGATTGATGATCACCATCTCGAACTTTGTTTATACACCTATTGCGCTGGGTATTGAAACTGCAGCGAGTTACAAAAGCGAAAACTTCGTGAAGCGCCATTGTATCCAGCTTCATGCTGCCCTTTGCGTCACGGCGCTCGTGTTTGGCAGTTGCTTGACCTGGCAGAATGTGCACCACCCGCTAGTGGCAACGGCGTGCGAGTCGAACGTCATAGTCACGTTCCTGAAGCTCGTGTCATTCGCGCTCACCAATCGCGAGCTCCGTCTCTGCACAGAGCAGAAAAAACCGCTTCCCCGGTTTTATGAGAACGGCCCCTCGTACCCAGCCAATCTCACATTTTCCAATGCATTCTACTTCTGGTTCGCGCCAACCCTCATATACCAGCCCGTCTACCCAAGACGCGACAAAGTGCGGTGGACGCGCGTGCTTTCTTTGTTTTCGGAGCTCGTTATGGCGACTGTGCTATTCTGGGTGCTCATGCGGCAGATTGCTCTTCCGGCTCTCGCGCACTTCTTCAACCACTCTGCTTCGTTCACGACACGAGTCGAGGACTTCTTGAGCCTCTGCACGATTGATATCTCCTTGTGGCTTCTCGGTTTTTTTGTGCTTTTCCAGCTGGCGCTGAACCTCGTGGCTGAAGTCACGCGATTCGGCGATCGCACATTCTACCTGGACTGGTGGAATGCCAGCAGCGTAGGCACATTTTGGCGTGACTGGAATTTGCCTGTTAGCAACTTCTTTCGTAGGCACCTGTACACGCCGTTGCGCGCAGCAGGAGTTCAGCGGTCGATTGCCGGCAACGTCGTGTTCCTTGCTAGCGCCATCCTTCACGAGCTGTTGTTTGGCATTGCCACACACAACTTCAACGGCGTTGCATTCATGTGCATGATAGTGCAGCCTCTCTTCGTTCTGGCTACGCAGCCGCTCGAGAACGCCCGTGGCAAGGGCTCTACTCTTGGAAATTGCGTCATGTGGGCCTCAATGATGGTCGGCCAGCCTACGGCCGTGATCCTGTACTACGAGAAGTGGATCAGAAACAACCAGGCTCCGCGCACGTCTCAAGAGTGGAGGTACTGGATCCCTTCGTTATCTGGTAAGTAGTTCAGTCTGTCGTTTCTCTGCATGTACCTGATGTACAAATCTGTTCACACCCCGCATTCACTTGTGTGCCCTTGCCCTTTGATGCGCGTCGCGGCACGCTACGCATACCCTCATGAACTTACCATACTTCACCTAACCCTTTGTCAGCTTTGTGAGCCATTCCCGTTCTCGAATTTGTAGCTCACACTAGGTGTGGTGATCGGAGTTTTATGTAATGAAATGTACTGCAGACCAAACTCGGGGCAGATTCTCCCACAAATCGCACCGCCGATGTCGCGGTTTCTGCACTTCGGGGCTCAAATCAGGAGCAAAGGCACTTATGTGGCTCCAGGGAGCACATCGGCGCTGCCAAAGAGATCTCTGCGAAAGCTGGAATCTCGTTATGTACGGCCAGCGGTCTATCACAAGTTTGAACAGAAAGTGGAACTTAGCGATGGGTCAACGATTCTCCGCAAGTCTGTCTACCCTCGTGTAGAGTACCGGATGCTCCAGGACCAGCGCTCCTCGCCTATTTGGAATCCGAGTAAACCTAACTTGAAGACACTCCTGGCTGCAGATAATAGCAAGCTGGCCAGCTTCCGCAAAAAATTCGGCGAGTTGGGCGAAGAAAACAACACAGACGCTTTTGATCTTGAAGAAATTTTGAGCGCCGATGCCGTGCAGGTTACGGGAGGGAAGGTGGACAAGCCGAAAATCAAAAAGAAGAAGTAGGTGCGAGAGAGTACAAAAACAATCTGCCAAAATAATGAGATTCCGAAATGACCAGTGAAACTCGTTCTGCACATAGGATAGCAGGTAACTCGTGCGCAGTGTAATTGGACGCTCGTGCTCGGTGGAGCGGATAGTGCTCTTGCGTGCATTACTGGTGCCCAATCACAACATCCTGGGCGCTTGCTTGTGGTGTACGCAGGTACCACGCCACCACGGATTACTAACCGCGATACTGATATAACGTACTTGATGCATTAAGAGATAGAAAAAAAACGCGGCATTGGAGCATTAGATAGTGTCCGCAAGCGCCTCCAGAAGGGAGTGATTCTCATCGACACTGTCGACATGATACTTTGCAATCGTCAGCTTAGACTGCGGGCCCACAAGCACCGAGAATAGACCCCGCTGGTTAGTCTGATCACTGAGAACCCGGAACATATCCTCGTCGGTGGTGTCATCCCCGCATGAGAGCACGAACTCCGGGAACTCGTTACGCGTGCGCGCATCCTCAAAAATATTTTTGACAATCTCACCTTTGTTGAATAACTTGGGACGAATCTCAACATTGGCCTTACCAGACATGACGTCGATGGGGTACTTTTTGGCAACTGTGAGCTCCAGGTATGCGCGCAGGTGGCTCGCCTGGAAGGCGCCAAAAATGGGATCGGCTTTGCGGTAATGCCAGGTGATGGCGCTCTTCTTCACCTCAACGGAGGTGCCCTCGGTGCGCTCAGTGTAGCTCTGCAGGACGTTGATAACAACTTGCATCCACGACATGTCAAGCTTGGACACAAGGTTCTCCCACGGGTCTTCACGCGACTGATTTTCACGCTTCACATAGCATCCATGCTCCGCACTGAGGTTGATCTTGTACTCAGCCCAATACTCGTCCAAGAAATTCATGTCGCGTCCGCTGATTATCCACACCTCAGTGCGCTCGTCGTCGCACAGTCGCTTCATGATGCGCTTGATGCGTGCAGACGGCACGGCAGCAGCAGGATCGCGCACGATCGGGGCCAGCGTACCGTCATAGTCCAGACAAAGCAAACGGCGCTTAGCCTGCTTAAAGGTAGACACTACCTTCTCCACGTCGACGATTGGAGTGTAGTGCTTTACCTCGTGCTTCAGGTTCTGCAGAACAAGATGGCTGAGCAACTCGATGATGGAAGACCCTACGTTATACTTGCTAACAGCCGTGTCAAACAGACGGAGCTGCTCGCTTGGAGTAGGGTTTGAGACAAGAGCTGCGTTCAGCACAGAAGCAACTTGCACAGGATCATACGGGTTCACAGGGATACCACCCTGCATGAGCATGTCCGAGATTCCCATAAACTCAGAAAGAACCATGGCTGTCTTGCTGCCCTTGCGTGAGCGCTGGCAGAGCGCGTACTCGATCGCGACCGAGCTTGCCCCCTCACGAAGCGGGGTGAAAAAGCCGACATCAGCTTGCTGAAGTAACGCAAAATACTCGTCCTGGACCATGTGCTTTGTGAAATGGACGATCGGGGTGTAGTGAATATCTCCGAACTGCGCGTTAATGTATGAGATCAGCTGTGCCATCTGACGCTCCAGGCTGGGCGAGAACTGAAAGGTCTTAGTTGTGATCTGCACGAAAACGGCTTTTCCGCGCCATTCCGGGTAATTCTCCAGAAGCATCAGAAATGCACGCAGTTTTTGCAAGATCCCCTGCGTGTTGTCAAGCTTGTCCCGTCCGACAATGATGCGACGATCCGCATAGATCTGACGCATCTCCGTGGCAAGAGAGGCGACCTCCTTGGACTCCACGCGGGCGAGCACGTGTGCGACATCAATACCGAAGGGCACCTCGACGCACGCGACGTAACGTCCGTTCACCTGCAGCTTCGTGCCTGTGCTCTCGATGCCTGTCAGTCGCGTGGTGGCTGAGATGAAGTGTTTGATGTACTGATAACTCTGGAATCCGATAATAGTTGCGCCCAACATGCCCCGAAGTAGCTCGCCACGTTGAGGGAGACTGCGGAAAAGCTCGCTACTAGGAAACGGCGAGTGGACGTACAATCCGATCAACGCATCCGGCAGCTTTTCCCGGAGAATGGACGGGAGAAGTAGCAAGTACATGTCATGAATCATGATGATGTCGCCTTTCTTGTAGTTGCTGACCACGACCTCCGCGAATTTCTCATTCATCTCCAAATACCTCTGGTACCCCTTGGCAGCGTAGTCAGGCTCTTTCTCTACACTCACATCCTTCAGGTTGTAACTGTAGTGCAAGGTAGGCCAGAGAACGCCCTCTGCGTAATCTCGCCAGGTCCACTCGGTGCCATCCAACCACACGGGGAGGTTTTTGGGCCCAAGCAGTTTTTCGAACTCCTGCTTTTGCTCAGTGGTAAGGGCAGTACCATCCTCAACACCCTCAATCGCGCCAGGCCATGCGATATTCACGCTCTCCCACTCGGACCGAGAGTCAAGATACGAAAGCATAGCTGTGAGGCTCGTGAACCCCCGGCGATCCCTCAGCTGGGGTTGCGGCGAAATAGCAAGCACGAGCGGGAAGTTCGTGGTCACACTCAGTACTCTTCCGCTAACGGGCTCGCCTGCGGTCCGCGCCTCATCAGGGCTGAGCGCGACGCGGGGCACAGGCTCGACTTTGGGCGGAGTCCGTGATTCCTGGTACGCTGCAAGATGCTCGTTGCTCACAAGCCTGCCAAGATACGGTGTACGGTGGTACTCAATTGCGTCACTCATATTTTCACTGAACAGACTGTAAGGCGCTAATTGCTCTAAGGTCGCAGATGTAGTCTAGCCGGTTGCTATCTGACTCAGCGGATCCGTGGTCTTGGGACGCGTGCCGCCGCGAATTAGTGTTAGACAGTGCTGAGTGATTAATTTGAGAAGTGCGTAGAACCTGGAGACTTGAAGCCCTTAGTTCCTTAAAGCGTGAGTGACGTTCGGCGACTCGTTGTTGTATCTACGCGACGAAGCAGTGTTTATTTTGCACACCGAAACGGGACATGGCCCTTAGTTTTCATCCTAATAGTTAACTAGCTCAGGAAACGTGGCCTAAATAGCGTTAGCACGCGGTATGGTACGTATCACGCATCTCCCTATAGCGCGGGGTAGTGTCTATTTATAAACTCTACTTGCAAGAGCACTCGCTTGAAAGCTTGGGCACGGATATGCCCCACCAAAATACTGAAAAACGGTGAAACGAGGCTACTGTCTTGTCAGCCTAAAGCCGGAAGCTGGAAGGTTTATAGCACTTGATCAGCACACACAATAGGATGTGTTTTGTCACTCAGCCAATGTGCGGGAGGTTATGCACACGTACATCGTGACGTGAACATCACATGATTGTGATGTGGATTCGTACGTTGAGTCTCTCGCGCAACACAAAGAAAAGTCCACAAGTGGTTGCTGTGGGTCCAGAAACTAACGGAATCATCATGGTCACGGGTATAAGTCACCAGTACACCTCAAGACGTTCTCACAGTGTATCGTACAATCGCGCGGCTGTTTTGAAGCTGGATGGATCTATCAATCAATCGTAGTACTTAGCCATATATCTGGTAATCACCAGAGTCATTTGATAGAGATACACCGTGGTGCTATCTGACTGCAGCTTTGCCAGGATAAGCAGACGCCTGCGCGGAGCCACAACCGGCCGGCTGCTTTATCGTCCGGTGCATGGCAGCTTAGGCATCATGTCTCTTGCATGACGAGCCTTATCAGCGAGCGTATGCCTCCGCGGAGAGAAATATATCCCACGTGATCGCAACTGACCTTCGGCTTTTGCCGGGTTCAACCTCGAATCGAACAGTAGAATTCAGTACTAATTCAGCTGATAGCTCTAGAGAATGTACTAACGACTTTTTGCCTCTTCAAATCGGTAGAAAGGGGCAGAAATCTCGGGATCAAAGCTGTCTCAAGACATTGTACATACCCCTTACCCGTGGCCCCATGGCCTAAATATGCAGGCTAGGTGATAAGCTATTCGTAAAGCAGTTATAAAGATGCGCTCTCCCGAACAAGTGAAGTCGCATCGTTTGCCTGATAGTCCGATGTCTTTCATAGGGCTTTCTGTTGAGAAATGGCTCGAGGTCAACTACGACAAGGAGACAGTCATGTCAAACCTCACTGCTCTGTTGGAGGAGACTACTCGCTCGGCGGGCCCAGAGTGGATTCATCTCTGCAACGCAGCAGAGATTTCTATCCAAGTGGACCTTCTACCGGCCTCTCCCTGTTCTGAATATCCTTTGTATGGCGTCCCGATTGCAGTGAAGGATAATATTGACGTCCAGGGGCTGCCCACTACCGCTGCGTGTCCAACTTTTGAGTACGTTCCCTCAGAAGATGCAGAGTTGGTTAAGCTCTTTCGGAAAGCTGGTGCTATCGTTCTCGGCAAGACAAATCTGGACCAATTTGCTACAGGCTTGGTAGGTACACGATCTCCATACGGTATTCCTCACTGCGTTTTCAGCAAGAACCACGTCAGTGGCGGCAGTAGCAGCGGTTCAGCAGTTGTTGTCGCTAATGGTATTGTGCCTTTGTCTCTGGGCACAGATACTGCAGGGTCAGGTCGTGTACCTGCTGCGCTGAACAACATCGTAGGACTCAAGCCTACTCTGGGTGCCTGGAGCACCACAGGTGTAGTTCCGGCGTGTAGAAGCTTAGATACAGCGTCGGTTTTCGCTCAAGGATTGAAGGATGCTCAGTTGGCGTTCAATATTGGCACTGCGTACGACGAAAGCAACTGTTTTTCCCGTAAGTTTCCGGAACGTCCAATTGCCAAATTCCCCCAGCGACCGGTAATCGGGGTTCCCACTGCTCTCGAATTTTTCGGGGATGTTCAAAACGAAAAGCTATTCCGAGCATTCGTCGAGAAAGTGGCCAGTTCCGGAGCTGAAATTCGTTACATCGACTGTGGTGATTTGTTTGCTCTGGCAAAGCTACTTTATGAGGGCCCATGGGTGGCGGAGCGGACTTGGGCTGTTCGAGATCACATTGAGGAGCACGGTGAGAGCAGCCTTGACCCTACAGTACTCTCGATTGTTAAAGGCGGCAACAATATTGCTGCCGTCGATGTCTTTGATAAGGAGTACACTAGACAGTCGCTAAAGAGCAAAGCGCACAGGCTGATTTCGAGCCTAGACGCTCTCCTCATGCCCACTTGTCCCCTGAATCCCAGAATCGAAGATGTTCTCCAGAATCCCATCTCAATCAATTCTCAGCAAGGTTACTATACGAATTTCGTAAACTTGGCCGATCTTGCAGCTCTTGCTATTCCCAGCGGCTGGCGCGTCGACGGGCTACCGGTTGGTGCCACGCTGCTCGGCCCAGCGTTTTCGGACTACGCATTGATTGAATTGGCTGGTAGATTCCTCTCCACAGGACGTCGGTGTGCAAATCTTGATCGCGTTGACGAGTCTAAAGACGTGCTTCCAGCCACCATTCGCAACGTTTTGCCATATGCATTGAAACTTGCCGTAGTAGGCGCGCACCTTTCTGGTATGCCTCTCAACTGGCAGCTCCGCCACGCCAGAGCTACTTTACTGTGCCGCACCAGAACGGCTGCAAAGTATAGACTTTTTGCTCTGGATACCAATCCTCCCAAGCCTGGAATTCAGGAGGATGATTTGAATGGGCGGGAGATCGAAGTCGAGGTGTATGAGATTCCTTACTCCACTTTCGGCTTCTTCGTTTCACAGATACCTGCACCTTTAGGTATTGGAAAGGTGGAACTCGTTTCGGGGGAGACCGTGTCGTCGTTCATTTGGGACGGTCATGGCAAGGTTGAACGCGAAATAACGGAATTTGGGGGTTGGAAAAACTATGTGGCGTCTGCAAAAGTAGGCAAACCCTTCACAAAGGTACTCGTTGCGAACAGAGGTGAAATTGCTGTGCGCATAATCAAGACTTTGAAACGCCTGGAAATTAAGAGTGTTGCTGTGTACAGTGACTCCGACAAAGACGCCGAACACGTGAAGCTAGCTGACGAGGCGATATCCTTAGTAGGCACAACGGCCGCGCAAACCTATCTCTCTATTCGCAAAATCTTGGACGCAGCAGCCCAGACTGGTAGCGAGGCTATTATCCCTGGTTATGGGTTCCTCAGTGAAAACGCGGATTTCGCCGATCTTTGTGAGGCGCTGGGATTCGTCTTTGTAGGACCTTCTGGAGAGGCTATGAGGTCTTTGGGACTCAAGCACTCTGCTAGAAACATTGCCAAGAGAGCTGGGGTTCCGCTGGTCCCAGGCACGCAGCTTCTAGATACGATCGAGGAAGCTCTGTCCCGAGTTGAGGAAATTGGTGGCTATCCGGTCATGTTGAAGAGTACAGCTGGCGGGGGCGGTATCGGCTTACAGAGAGTGGATAGCGACGACGAATTGAGAAGGGCTTTCGTGACAGTCAAGCATCAAGGCGAGGCCTATTTCGGCGACTCTGGGGTCTTTCTTGAGAGTTTCGTTGAGAATGCGCGTCATGTCGAAGTTCAGGTATTTGGCGACGGCTTCGGGCATGCAGTTTCGCTAGGTGTTCGGGATTGCTCCTTGCAGAGACGCAATCAGAAGGTCATCGAAGAAACTCCAGCACCGGCAATGCCTGCGCAGACATCCCTTGATTTGCAAAGATGTGGGGCTAATCTCGCCTCGTCGATGAACTACAGGTGTGCTGGAACCATCGAATTCATCTACGATTCTGCGAGAGACAAGTTTTACTTTTTGGAAGTCAATGCACGGCTTCAAGTTGAGCACCCCATTACAGAGATGGCTACTGGAATTGACCTCGTGGAGTGGATGCTTTTGGTTGCGTCAAATCGTGCCCCATTCGATAACGAGACTGTGATTTCGCCTTCAGGGTGTGCGATGGAAGCCAGGCTATATGCAGAGAATCCAGCTAAAGATTTCCGTCCTTCTCCAGGACAGATCACAGAGATAGAGTTTCCAAGCTGGGCCCGCATCGATGGCTGGGCTCATAAGGGTACCGTTATCAGCAGTGAGTTCGATCCGACCATTGCTAAAATCATTGTTAAAGGAAAGACGCGTGAAGAGACACTCCTTAAGCTTCAGAAGGCCCTGGAGGAGACCGTTGTAGGCGGCATCATCACGAACCGCGACTATTTGTTGAACGTTGCAAGATCCGAAATGTTTGCAGAGGCAAAGATGCACACAAAGATTCTGGACAGCTATGTTTATCGGCCCTCTGCTGTCGAAATCCTCAACCCGGGTCCGAACACCACAATTCAAGACTATCCTGGTCGCGTGAAGTTCTGGAGAATTGGTGTTCCTCCTAGTGGACCAATGGATGCATTTTCGCATCGCGTCGCCAACAGACTCGTAGGGAATCCCCAGGATGCGGCTGCACTTGAAATCACACTCAATGGGCCCACTATCCTCTTCCATTGTGACCGTATAGTGGCTATTACTGGTGGCTTATGCGATGTGCTTGTCGATGGCGAAAAGGTAGCACTGTGGCGTGCAATCGAGGTCAAGAGTGGCGCTAAGCTGAGCGTAGGCAAGATTTCATCTGGTTGCAGAGCTTATGTGGCCATTGCTGGCGGACTCGATGTTCCAAAGTATCTTGGTAGCAGGTCTACGTTTGGTCAGGGTAAGATTGGTGGCTACAACGGCCGTCCTCTTAAGTATGGTGATCTTATCCCTATTTCCCCCACAAGTGACTACACATCGGATTCCCTGGCCGCTTTCCCACAGTCTCTGATTCCTAAGCTCTCGCGTCACTGGAAAGTCTCTGTCACGCTTGGTCCGCATGGCGCACCTGACTTTTTCGATCCATCGTTTATTCCGACTTTTTTCGATCAGGAATGGAAAGTTCATTACAACTCCAACCGCTTTGGTGTCCGTTTGACTGGCCCGAAACCCACTTGGGCTCGTGCAGATGGTGGGGAAGGAGGACTTCATCCAAGCAATGCGCATGACTATGTTTACTCTCCTGGTGCTATCAATTTTACTGGAGACGAACCCGTGATTCTGGGCTGTGACGGTCCTTCCCTCGGCGGTTTTGTGTGTTTGGCAGTGATCGTTGAATGTGAGCTATGGAAAATTGGGCAAATGGCTCCTGGTGATACCATCAAGTTCAATGAGGTCCAATATGACGAGGCAAGGATCATGATGCGAGAGCTTGACAACATCATTGAGAATTTTAGTCCTATCGAGCCGGCAATCCCTATGGATATGGACAAGAAAGCTCTGTCTCAGTCTGGCATCTTGTTCCAGAAGAACGATCCTAAGTTCGTCATCAGGCAGGCTGGTGACCGCTACGTGCTGGTTGAGTACGGCGAGAATGTGATGGATCTAAGCATGCGGTATCGCGTACATCTCTTAGCGGAGGAACTCAAGAAGGTTCAAAGTATCGTTGAATGCAGTGCTGGAGTGCGATCTTTGCATGTCGAGTTCAACCCGAAACTAATCTCGCAATCTAGTCTGATCCAACTGCTGGTGGATATCGAGTCGTCTTTTTCTGTGGAGTCCGATTGGGAGATCAAATCTAGAGTTGTCCATCTTCCAATGGCCTTCGAAGACAGCCAGACTTTGAAAGCTGTCGAGCGGTACGCCGAAACCATTCGCAGCGAGGCGCCGTGGCTTCCAAACAACGTGGATTTCATTGCGAATCTGAACAACGTGCCCCGTTCCCAAGTCCGTGACCTACTATTCACTGCATCATTCATGATTATGGGGCTTGGTGATGTCTATCTTGGCGCTCCTTGTGCCGTCCCGCTTGATCCGAGACACCGCTACCTCGGATCTAAATACAATCCAAGTCGCTCGTGGACTCCTAACGGATGCGTCGGTCTAGGTGGCATGTATATGTGCATCTACACGATGGAAAGTCCCGGCGGCTACCAGCTATGCGGGCGCACTGTGCCCATTTGGGACAAACTCTGCCTCAATCAGTACACAGTCAATGGCGAGCCGTGGATGCTGAAGCCTTTCGACATTGTTCGATTCTATCCGGTATCTGAAGCGGATCTCGACGCAGATGTTACCAAAGTCGAGCAAGGACTCTTCGAGCTCCGCGCTGACGAGTCGACCTTCAACTTTGGCAAGTACAAAGAGTTCCTTGCGGAAAATCAGGCGTCCATCGATGAACACAACCGCAACATTGCCGCACAGCTCTCTACCTTTGCTAGCGTGGTCGCCGCAAGTGACAGAGATGCTACGTCGACCTCAGCCGAAGCTCCTGACTTGACTCAATACAGCGAGAATGCAGTGTTCGTCTATGCTGAAATCACGGGTCGGTTCTGGAAGGCAGTCGCTAGTGAAGGTGACTCGGTGAGCCCTGGCGATCCTCTGGTAGTTCTAGAAGCCATGAAGACTGAGATGTCGGTTATGGCGCCGGACAATGCCAGTGGTAAAATTGTTAAGATTGTACACACCAACGGCGACCTGGTAGAAGCGGGGGATATTGTTGCCGTTATCGAATAAGATTAGACAGTAAGAGCAGCTACATCACGTACAACTAATTTTGACTCTAAATGTGTCTACACTTTGGTGCTGGCTAACACCAGACCCTGTTGATTACTAATGACTTCATTCACTGCTTGGCACGCGTCCCTTTCAGCTCTATGTCCGAGTCGCCTCGGTCATCGGCGGTGCCTGAGCCACCGCAGGAGGAGCCTGATGTCGTGACTGACCTTCCAGTACTTCATACAGCCAAACGGCTAAAACTTGAGGCTCGTAAGCTTGACGGAATGCAGCGTGAGCTCTATAGCTTAATAGGCGAGAACTCGGCGCCCGTGGTAGTGGCACCAGACTCGAAATTTAAAACAAAACCCGGGTTCAAGCAAAAAGCGGCTAGCTGGAAACTTGTAGAGGTTCATCCCAAACCAGGGCTCGTGCTGCACCATTGGGCTCGCGCGGCCCTCGTTACCGGAAACGTTGACGTAGACAGGTTCGCTCGCTTCAACACCCCGTTCGAGATCATCAACTGGGAAGACAGCGACTACGAGTCATTCGAAAGCGAGGACTGGTCTTTACAGGAAACGCGGTACTTGTTTGATCTCATAGAGACATTCGAACTCAGGTGGTTCGTTATTGCTGATAGGTACAACTATCCCGGGAAAACGAGGTCTCTTGAGGATTTGAAAGAACGTTACTACGAGGTGTGCACGAAAATAATGCAACGTACGACAATTTCGAAAGAGATAGACGCCGGGCCGCAGAACGAGCAGCTGATAGCCGCAATGAGATATCCAAAGGAGCACGAGATCAAACGAAAGTCACATCTAGAGCAGCTTCTTGCCCGCACTCCGAAGGAGGTGGCTGAGGAAGAGGCACTTGTTTTGGAGTCGCGCAAACTTGAAGTGATGGCCGAGAAACTGCTCGGCGAGAGACGCGAGATTCTGCAACTCTTGGACTCGCCTCAGGCCATCAGCTCCCGACTCCGGTCGGACTTGAATACTAGCCAGGGCGTTACCCAGTTGCTGGCGGAGTTGCAAAGCGAAAAGGACAAGAAAGCTGCCGGCCCCAGCACCAAAACCAGCGAGCCCGAAACACCTGCGCCAACCGATACTTCGGTTGTGGCAAGAACCGTTCGCAGGAAGCTTTCCACTCGTGAAATGTCTGCATATGGCATCAGCTACCTCAACTCCACTTCGCAAAAGCATACTGGTGTGTACCTCCGGTCGAGTAAGATCACGCCTGTCCGTCAGAGCGTACTTCCCAAAGTGCGCAACATCGCGAATGAACTTGGATTACCGTTGAAACCGGTGATGCCTACAGCACGCATTTGTCTCGCTTATGATAACCTATTGCAGGAAATCAATCTCCTTTTAGAGGCAAAGAAGGTTTCTGACAGGCTAAAAATGGAGGTTGAAGTTCTTAAGAAGTCCCACGAGTCTGCGAGTTTGGGCCCCGAGGAGTCGAGCGTGGTTTCCGAGTCGGGGGGGGATTCTCTCAAAAGCTCGACATCGGTGGACGAAAAGCTCGAGCCTCCAGGACAGAAAGCCTCGTCGGATGCTCCCTGTAATGGGTCTGACGATTCTCGCGAGGCGGTCCAGGGCACTGAGCAAGCAGATCACCAGACCCCGTCGCCCGTAACCTCGAAGGCGTCCGCGGACGATGAAATGGAGGTAGATGGCTAAGCTCTGAGAGTAACAAGTAATTTTATTTATTAATTTCTAATCAGTGACTCTGCTAAAGCTGCAGGCGCTTCTTGAGCGCAAAAGCTACTGCCGGGCCGCGAGAGTAATAGACGGGGAACTGATGTCAATGCGCTACGGATGACACCGAGGGGGAGGGGGGGGGGTTATAGCATGCAATCCTGTTAGCGAGTAATAGCCCTGCAAAATCGCGTAATGCTCCGCGAAACCCGACATGTACTGTTCTACTGCTGATGACATAAGTCACTTGTATGGTGAGGGGCCCGTAAAGTATGGATTCAGTGCAACTTGACGAGGTACAGTGGTCGTCGCCTGAATGGGTGCAGGCGTTTGGTCTCAGAAATGACAATGTGATGGACTATTTTGCACTCTCGCCGTTCTACGACCGGTCGACTAACAATGAAGTGCTCAAGATGCAGTCCAATTTCAATGAGCAGTTGCAGAGCCGGCGCGCAGATTTCAAACAGGAACTGCAGAAAATGAAGGGTATGGAGTACGAAGTCCTCACAAGCACCGAACCTGACCTCTGGGTCATTTGCAAACAGGAGAGACATAGTCCCGAACTCGCCAGCGTCGTTGCCGTCTACTACGTATGTGGCCAGAATATTTACCAGAGTCCGTCTGTGTACAACGTGCTCGTATCGCGGCTATTAGCGACGTCCAATAATCTTAAACTGGCGCAGGAAATAGCGCACACCTTGCCAGATTTTAGCTCCTCTGGATACACTTATGATGTCGAAGCGCCCGGATCGGCAGAAATTGGGAAGTCAAATGTATCGTCTCATGCTGGAGATGAGCTCAAGCTGCTCAACTCCTCTCTAGACGTAACAATACTACAGAGCAAAAACAGTGCGCGGTGAAGTGTCTTGTAAGTTCACGGAAGATCTGATGAGCATTCCTGCGAAATTACGGGATATCAAGTCTGACAGACTGGACGCGGCATGCTGCCAAAACGCGAGACGACGTAACTTCGTAAATCAGGCACTTGGAATGCATCGTGAAATGCGAGTCCCATTATTGACTCGCTCAGCATCAGCTCGCAGGAGGCACACACTAATGACATAGACTCGACTAATTCCAGTCTCCAGGACTCATCGTTCTCTTCCGCATCAATTGCTGCTTGGCATGCACATCGGAGAGTGGCTGACGTGTCCCCGCTAATATTAATTTGCATGGAAGCATTGTCATCCAGAAAGTTTCTTTTTAACTCTGCAATCGACCGACGCAATCCAGCTTGATCGTCGGGATGAGTTAACATGCGCAGTATTGGTTTCGCAGTGTCCAGAAATTCCAAAGTTTCGCGGGAGTGATTCTCGCTCACGTACTCTTTGAGCACGAGTTTCATGCCAGGATCGTCATTGACGACGTGCAAGTTGAAACAGCGATCGAAGGCTTCATTGAGCAAGGTCCGAGGGAAGCTCATTTTTTCCCAATCCCAGGGCGTGTTGTACTTCGGCTCGCGACCGCCCTGCGATACGGAAAATGCAACAGGGAGCATTCCATCTTCTAATTCTTCTGTCAGGTCAGCTGGAAGGTACTCTTCCCCCCAAGTGCAGAGGCGCGCCCCTCGCTTTGAAATTCTGTACAGTGCTGAAGTAGATAGTTCGCCTCCACGAGTCGCCGAAAATGCAACAGCGTCTACCACGAGATCGCTGATAGGTGAAAGGAAGCCGTTGCGTAACAGGAATCGAGCCAAGGTGTTGCCCTCAGATCTCGTCTCGACCGTTGTACAATCCATCATCCATTGCCACAGCGCGTGACCGCTGATGACGTATTGGACAGAATATTCCGACATGGCGGCAAACTTAGAGGTAGGCTTCCGTGCAAAGGTCAGATCTTTGAAAACAAGGACGCCTTGTTTGTCATAGTAGTGGCTAATCCTTGTGCTGTTCGGATGGATTGCGCCCTTGCGCTGATAAGCTACATCTGTGCATTCGGGCCAGCCGAAATTGTCCAAGAGTAACTCATGGGGAACTCCTGATGGATTCAGAATCGTGGTTTTATTTTTTGCAAATACAACATTTGGCTCGTGCTCATTGAAGATTTGCGGCCTTTCGCCGAGTACTCGTTGCCAGAGCACAATAGCAAGACCGGTCGATAGCCTCAATTTTCGAGCTGGGCTTTCGCGCTCGAGTCGGACTAGTGGTAGCGAGTTGTAAGGCGACATGAGAGCGGCACACACTCGCTTTTGCTGGTCAAGACTGAGGGTTAAACAGTTGATCCAAAACCACTCTTGTAAGTACGCAAGTCCTTTCGCGGTTGGTTGCACGTCCTGCGTTTCGCTAACTATCACAGTCGCTGTCGGCTTGTACGGAAGGTGCAACAAGTGCGCGCCCATGTACGAATTTAGCCGTTCCATCGCTTCAAAGCGCGTCATGTTGATTTTGAGGAAATCCACTGCGTCTTTAGCTTTGAAAACAAATCCAGACTCACAGGATTTCTTTATGAAGAAAGCCTTCTTGCAGTGCGAAGCTGGGTCAAGGGGCATGTGAGCTAGCATGCGACCAAAGTCGTTAAATGCCATAGATAGGATTGTTGTAAACAATTCGTGTGGTGGTAGTGTGATTGTTTTATCTGAAGGCTTTTCTCTTATCTGAACATATGATTATTAAGTAGACGCTGGGTGGGTTTCCACATTTGGAAGAGCCGAAACCATGCAGGGGTAGACGCGTTGGTGAGCTATACAGGCCATCGGCCAAACCTCCTGTGCGTTACATACTATCATGAAAATAATTGCTATAAACTACCAGTTTACTAGCTCTCCGAATTCTGTGCTTCTCACCCCTGCGCAGCCGCGCCTGCGCAGCCGCAGCCAGTATTATTAACACAATGATGCATTAGCTCAGGGTTATGGGAAGAATAGAGAGATTGTGAAGACGGAAGCCGGACGCGCTACAGAAAGATTTATCCAGAAGGCATTATCTGGCTACGAGAAATTTCTCTATCCCATCCAATTCTCATGATGTTGCAGATATTGAGAGCGATAAGAGTCTTGATGTTGAATCATTAGCCTATCTCGCTACTCAGCCCGTACCCCCCCTACAAGGGTTCAATTCTATGTCCCGCATACTGCAATGGAAATGACAAATCGATGTCAGTTGCTATATTCTCATGGTAAAGTACAAAATGATTCTGGCATTGATTATTTCGTAGCCAAAACCAACTCAAAGAACGGGTTGTGTCTATTTTATCACCTTAATTCGCCCTTATAAGATTTTTAAAACGAGTAACACCAAGTTGGTGTACAGCCCTACCCCCCCTGCGATGCCATAATTAAAAAAAAAGAATGACCTGAAGACTCCAGCGCAAAGGGAAACAGTAATTGAAATAATACGATCGGATAGTGCTCTTCAATCTACGTAAACTTTTCCAGCGATTCTCACTTTCTTGTGCTGCGCTGCTGGGCAAATCTCGCGTATCCAACCATCACTAAAACTCTAGTTTATGCACAAGGTGGTTACGCATTGGTAGCGCAAAGTGTCGCTGATTACACGCCTTTTCGTATTATTCTAATTTGGTCAAATTCGACGATTTGAGCATGACGGCTCGAAGGACGTTAGCTACACCCATGCTTGTTCGCTCATTCAGCAACCCTGCATAGGGTGCGGGAAAAAAGACATTTGTCATATGCAAGGCAGTTTCGGTAACGGACATAAGTAAGATTACACGTTTAGCTGCTCAAGTAGGTAGCGTTCATGCCGCAGTGACTACGACCAAATCGGCGCTGCTTATGGATATGTATGCCACTATTTAGACGGAGCGAAAACGACTATTTGGGACACTTCGTCGCGAAGATCGTTATATACGCATGTGCATGACGTGGCAAGTTTCCCGTTTCGTGGTTTAGAAAAGCCAGCACCAGCAGTTCGCCCTTACCTCTAACCCCAAACGGTACGATATTAGACCATCAGAATCGATCATCTATAAAGTGTAGATACTTTAATATCCTTTTTCTCGTGATATGGGATGCGCCTCGAGTAAAGTTCGTCCCGAGCCTTCGGACTCCAAGTATACACCGTCACCTCATAGTGTGCCTCAGAAAAGGACACCTTCGATGACTAGAGTTAAGGCGTTGGCTAAATTAAACGCCAGCGTCGACAAAGAGTTACAAAATACCCAGAGGCAGTCGGCTCAGAAAGCCCTATTTCTAGGGACGGGAGAAAGCGGCAAATCAACATTGTTCAAACAAATGCGGCTCAATTACGGCCAAGGATTTTCAGATTTTGAGAGGTCTCAGTACGGTAAGCTCGTGTGGACGGAGACACTGCGGATGATGCGCATGCTGGTTGATGTTTGTGACGAGAATTTAATTGTTCTCGAGCCTCAGCTTGCGAATGCTCCCAATCTAAAGAATGCCGCCGATTGGTGGATTGGTGATAAAATTCCATTGGATGTTGCGTACTCGAAAAACGTACTCCAATCACTGGATTTGACAAGAAAGGCATTCTTAGAGCAGGGTATGAATCCGGAGGCGAAGGCCTTCCTCAGATCCCATCTGGTGCCTATCGAGGAAGAGAACAGGAGCACAGCTATTTTGGGCGAGGAAACCCTCAGCAGGATGGCAAATACATCACCAACCGAACCTGTGACCAGCTTGTTTTTATTGGGCCAAGATGTTCCATTCCAGAAAATAGAAATGGCGATGGCACCAAAGGTTTTTCTTCCAGAGGACGAGGTACCATCACGGACTGAGATCGCGAAGGCCGTGTATGTACTGTGGAAGCGATGTCCGCAACAATTGAAAGGTCTAGTTTCCTCGAACTGCCTGAGCGTTGAGACTAATGCTGCCTATTTCTTGGATAAAATACGAGAGATCCAGTCGCCAAACTATATGGCCAGTAATGAAGACATTGTGCATGCCCGTATAAAAACCACTGGTATTACTACCGCAGTGTTCAAAGTCAAAGGCCACGACCTGACCGTGACGGACGTTGGAGGTCAGAGAGTTGAAAGGAGGAAATGGATCTACAGTTTTGATGACGTCACATGCGTGTTATTCGTGGCTTCGGTGAGTGAGTACGACCAGGGATTGAACGAGGATGCGAGTGTCAATAGACTGGATGAAGCACTAGCTGTTTTTTCTCAGACTGTGAACTCGCAATGGTTCAGGTCCAAAAGCGTGCAACTTTTTCTGAATAAGACGGATATTTTGAAAGAGAAGTGCAAATTATCGAAATTCTCAGACTATTTTCCAAAATTTAAAGGAGACGATCGCAATCCGGACGAAATTATTGATTTCATCGAAGAGCAGTTCAAAAGTAGATTCAGGTCCAGCGGGCGCAGTTTGTACGTTCACAGAACCTGCGCCACTGACACGAATGCGATGAAATTTGTGATCGCGTCCGTCAGTGACATGATACTAATGGAGAACATGAAATGGGCAGGAATGATTTAGACCTCGTAGCTTAGATCATACTTTTCATTGGTAAGGATAGTTCTTTTCGGCATTTCCCCGGTCACACTTACAATTAACTATGCGCAGTGAAGAAGACCCAATCCAAAAATGGCATCTAGACACCTGGCAGTGAGAAAAGTAGTAGTAATGCAACGTCGCAGCAAAATCAGCCCACGGCGGGATTCGAACCCACAATCTTCGCATTACCGATTCCAGTAGAAGTGCGACGCGTTAACCATTACGCCACGCGGGCTAGATATAAGGCTGGTGCCCGTGGGTAGTTATTCACTCAGAACAGGAAATCTCATTTGTGCATTGAGCATTTTCTGCAGAACAGGAATATCTAGAAGATGTTTGTATGCATGCCAGTCTCATAAAAAATCCATGAATATACATCTCATATATCATTTGAGAGTAATCTAAGCTCCGAACTCTCGCTCCAAGTCTCCAAATTGCAGAGTATCATACAGCTGTGAGTAGTGAGAGGCTAAAAGTTCAGCTTCTGAGCAGCCCTTGCGGGCCAAAGCCCATAAATCGTTCAACAGCCCATTTTCATCGCTTTTATAGTAGCCATGCACGTTTTCCGCTCTAACGAAGCGACGTTTCTGGAGATTTTGCTCAACTTTCAAAGCTGCCGAATTGAAGCTTAACAATGGCGAAGGAGCTAAACGCTTAGTGCCCTTGTTTCGTAATGGTGTTTGAGTATTTGTGATATCGGCTAACACAGAACGCATTTGCTGCAATTAGAGACCCGGAAGTGAGAGACAAGGATAAGCTGATGATATATGTAAACAAACACATAAGCACGGACGCAAACAAGAGTAGAACCCAAGCCCTAGAGGCAGTGTTTAAGACAACTAGAGGGGCGCTGGAATGCTGGACTCCGTCCCAGTATTCGAGCGCCTGTCAATAACGCGCCCTTATGTAGATTCTAATTGGTTCAATTCAAAGGGATCTGTGCCTCAGGAGTTGAATTTATGAGTCATATATTTTGGCACTGAAGCACTTTGCCGCTTTGCTGGAAAATTAAGCAAGCGCACTCAAGTCGTAACAGGGCTTGAGGCGCTTGCAGTTTAAGATACTTACTACGCTCAGCTGTTATTGTCTACTGCTGCGAGTGGTTCATCGCAGCCAGAGTTATGGAAAACGTTATTAAAGCCGAAAATCTCATTTTGTATGACACAGTAGAGTGGCGAGCAAACAGGCGGTATATACCGCATCGGCCGGTTCAATGCACGGTACGGACTGCCCCAATTCTACGAGTCCTGACCGTCTGGAGTTTCATGCTTTTAACAGGAACTCTAACCATTCCCAATACGGTATGCCCGGGTAACCTCGGTTTTTAGATGCTACAGCCACCATGATATCAAGCCGAGACCTTCTTCAGCACAACTTCCCACAACACGCATGCCGTCTTTGCCATACTCGGTGGATTCAACACGAAATCGCAGCTTTTCGTTGGTGTCTAAGAACAAGTCCATATCGTTAACGTTCCAGACCCAAGCTTGCTCTTTGGCAACGAACTGAGCGTTCGCGAAAAGCATATGTTTAGGCAAAAACACATCATCGAAAAATTCCATTCTCACATTGATGCCTTCTGGAGTACAGCTACTGATCCACCCCACAAGAATCTCACCACGGAAAGGCGCGAACACTAGTAGCCGAAATGTACATGGTACATACACTGCTCCGTCTCCGTTTCTGACCTCTCCGTCGGCAGCTGCCAGCACATCGTATAGTGCGACCCCAAGACCGACTGAGGGCACGACACGGTTTGAAAATTTACGGTTCACCTCCTGTTGAAGTGCGGCTTGCTGCGGCAGCTCAAACGTGTCCGGGTCGAGTCTAATCAGGTCCTCTACCGTGGCCAGCGTGAACATGCTGCTGACACACTAATCTGCGAGCCGGCGGAAGCATTGATGGACGCAGAGGCGCGAGAAAGCCAATTCTACTAAACTGACGCACTTGTATGAGAAACAAAGGCTATAGCTGTTTTTAGAAGCTAATATTTGACCTTTTTCGTACTTTCGGACTAGCGGAGTCGCCTGGCCGCCTGGAAGCGCTGCTCCGCGCCTCCACTCCTAGCCTCATCCTATCTGAGACATTACTCGTGGGCTACTCTTTGCGCATTTACGATCTAAACTGAGAAACTTCCGTGGGTAAGATCCTACTCTGATGGCCTCTCAGGCTAGCAACGAAGACATAGGAAAAAGTCATTTACATATACAGAAGGCGCCCAGTAACTGCCGCTGCACGTCGCTGGCTCTCACATGCAGACCGGCTCTTTTTAGAGGCCAGAGTGTTCTAAAATAACACGAACTCAAAAACGGTGCACACCATCCGGCTCCGTTCTATCGCTGGAGGATAATTGTACCTGACAATTCCGCCACGCGGCATCGACGCTCGGCATCCTCAGCAAGTTGGCATTTCGAATACAAGACAGAGAAACTGGAGTGAAGAATGCTCTCTAGCGCAATTTCTCTGCTTCAAGGCGCTGGTGATGCTTCAAAACTTCGCTCAGACTCTAGAAGCACTTCGGTGTCATGTGTGGCTTGTTCGCTTTCAATCTCTTCGCTCACATTGATGGTGTAGAAAGAGTAGGCTACTAGGACCGCCCCCATCAAGTACAACGGCGAGGCGTACCGGTGATGGAAGACAACCTCGCCCAGCATGCTCAGTGGGATGGTTGCACTGAGGCCTACGCTCACGAGCAATGGAGATGTCATGAGCGTCGACAGGACCCAGCAGAAGTCGCTGATGATAATCGTGACGCCGTTAAGGGCCAAAAGCCACCATATCTTCGGAGACGGCGGTAGGGCAAACGTTTCCACGCCAAAGTAGTCTAGAAGACATATGAGGGGCCAAAGTCCAGCAAGCGTATACACGCCTACAAAACCAAAGAACAGCTTTGTGTTCAGATTAGATTCTTCTCCTACCTGCTTCTTCAAGAGCGTGGTATAGAAGCCGTAGAGCACGGCGCTTCCAAAAGCGAAAATATTACCCAGTACAGCAAAGGACGGGGCAGTGACCTTACGACTATCCTGGCTAGTGATCAGCGCGATTCCGAGGAAACTTATCAGCAGGGGTGCGAGTTTTGACAATGTGAATCGTTCGACTCCGAAATATGTGCCGATCACGAGTGTGAAAAACGAGGAGGAGCAAGAAATAATGGTGGCACTCTGTACCGTCGTGTAGTAATAACTAGCGTTATTCAACAAGTTCGACGAAAACCAGAGAACGAAAAACACCAAGCTCAATTTTGCTGTTTCCCGGATCGTGAATTTGTGCTGAGCATGGTTGTGGTTACGCAGGCCCAGTGGAAGATACAATGACATCAGGCTTGTGTTGATGTACGTGACGAAGTATGGCTTCGTGTACACGTCTGCCATCTCGCTCATGAAGAACCCGCTGGCAACCCAGAGTACAACGACAACGCCTAGGAGCGTCAGACCAAGAAACCATTGGGGATGCGTGCTCATTGCTGTGCGCTGGCTTCGAAGCCCTCAATTCCGCTGCAAGGAGCCGCTTGAAAGCTTAAGCAGTAATTAAGAGTCGCTGCTGCGTGCTGACAGACCGCGCGCTGGAAATTACCAATGACAAATTCGCGGTGGGCTCATACCATGTGATCTTCAGATCCCAGCGGAGCCAGACAGTGGCACAACTCTACAGACGCGGTTCAGAGTGGTCTGTGCTCGCGCCGCGCTCGTTTTGATTTTCGAATCTCGACAATTTAGGCCGAAGTGGTGTTATCAGCGAGATTAGGGTTATGCTTCCACCGGACTTAGGTAGGGCGGGCGTTTGATAACACCGAGCGGCTATTTTTGCCAGCGATCGCCGTTAGTCCGGTCACTACCTGCGACAGGCTCGACAGGCTGCAAAGCCGTGTCGCATGCCTGCGTTTGATATCGTGAACTTCATTTATTTGCGATTTACTTGGGTTACAGTAACCCCAATACAATAGTCGTAGCCAGATGAATATTATTATGCTAATTGAGGCTGCCGCGCGACACAGAAGACAAGCCTGATGCAAAGCGAAACGTAGGCGTGAGCGCGGTATAATAGTGGTAGGGGACTAGAGGGGAGTCGCGGACGTATGCAATGGTTTTTTCTTAAGACGTGGCCAGTATGAGGCTCGCAAATGCCTATGGAGCACATGCTGCCGCGTCCATGAATGTGTCCTACCTCTCCAGTGACTGCTCGAGCTCGCGGCACTGCTGTAAGACGTCTCTGTAGTATGCAATGTAGCTGTCGGTCAGCCCGCTCAGCGTCTGATGAAGCTCGATCGCCTCTGTCTGCTCAAAAACCCGCACCTCGCGCTTCGCGAGTACTTCGAGCTCGTCCGAAAGCTGCTTCGCATACGCGCTCTCACTCCGCAAGCCTTCAATCCGCTGTCGTAGCTTAGCCATGCGCTGTTCGCGTGCCTGCTCCTTGTTCACGCCACGCAATTCGTTGATTTTTGATTTTATAAAAGACGAAGAGAAGCTCGAGGACTCGGAGCCGTGCTCGACGGCCACGAGCTCGTGCTCGGCGCGCTTGAGGTACTCCACCAGCACCTCATAGTCGATCTGCCGCTGCTCGCGCCGGCGGAGCATCAGCTTCAGTGCTTGCACGTAGTGTGCCATGTCGTGCAGCGAACCGCCAAAGTTATGGTCTACAGCGCGGCGCAGATCACCTGCGGCCACCGCTAGCGCCGCAGTTGCGTTGCCAAGTGCCGCAAACTCGGTTTCAGAGCCAGGTTCAATCTCGGCGAGCTTGCGTGCGAAGCGTGCAGTGCTGCCGAAGTCCGCTGACAGCTCAGCCTGTGTCCGCGACACACGCTGCACAGCACGATCAATGCCACCAATGTTCTGCTCGTATCTTTCAGCGCGGTCGCGCGCGTCAATCATCTCCTTGGTCTGGTGTCGCGCTTTGACGAACGCGTTCATCAGAGTGTCGCCGAGATGATCAAGCGCAGAGGGGTACGGGGCATCGGCAGGCGGCACCGAGACGCTAGTACCCGAGCCTGGATGCAGAAACTGCGCAAAGACGCGGGCGCGTCGGAGCTCATCGTGCTGCGAGACGCGGAACAGGAAGCGCGTGAGCGCGACCGCGCGCCGTAACGTAAATTCGGGCGAGAACCGGTCCCCAGCAATGTACTCCAGCCGTGACTTGTCCGGTATAGGGGGAATGACGCACGTGGGATATTCCCTCACCAACGCGTCGTGCAGGGCTACAAACTCGCTGAACCGGCGACGCACCTTCTCTACGCGATCGTCCTCGTGCTCTTGAGACGTCACAAGGTACGACACGTACGCGCTGCTGCCGTCACTGACCTTCTGCGGTTCGCCAACCTGCAGGACTGTGTACCGCGGGTGCTGGCTGATGACTGTCGTATCGAGCATCGCCTGCGGAACTGCTTCGGTCTCAAGCTTGTCTTCTCCTAGTCCAGACTCCGCAGAGTCAAACGGCGACGAGTTCAGCTTGGCCTTACTGTCCATGCCGTCCGAGTGCGCGCTTACGGGGGGAGAAGACGACTCGGCATCAGAAAACGCAGGCTCGGAGTCGTAGTCCGTGTCCCACATTTCCGCTGGGAGGTCTGCTGTCGCTTGAATTGGTACGTGGATTGGGCACAAGCAGCAGGGAAGGTAGGAACCAGGCTGGGCAAGGAAGCATCCGCCGCCGCCGCCAGCATAGCTGCTTTGTCATAATACGGTAATTTTAAAGCCAGGCAGTATTGCGTCGCGCGTTTTGGTTGGGACAAGCTCAAACACGCGTTGAGCGGCCCATGTGTTAAACACAGGAAGTATGGCGCCGGGAGTCCCACCTCCCCGTTTCAGGTGCTAGGTTTTTCCGTTACTAATTCCGATTTCCCGAGACACTCATGCAGACTTTCCACAAGTCCGTATGGTAGGCTACTTCTCCTCGAGCCTACGGCTATAAACTGTCGTATCAGGCTAGCGTCGAGGCTGAAACGTGCCTACATGGAGAAGTAGCATTCGGCCACCATCGATCTAACTCTATCTAGATGATCTAGTGATATACGCACTATTCTAATTGGTGAAATAGTCTTCGGCGAGGAAGTTCAGCTCGCATGTTGAGAATTCTGGTTTAGAGACGACACAGCTGAGGCGAGGAGATGAACTTAGACTTCTGGCTTTCTCGAATCTACCCAAGAGTTCTGAAATACATACAGCCACAAGTGGCGATCTCGGCTGGCGCCTGAGGCTGTGAATAGTTTTACGAGGGTTAGATGTGTTTTTTTAACGATTCTAGCCAGGCTACTGCGAGATCTCGCATGGGGCCGTGGCAACCGCTTAACCCAGCTCCACTAGCTAAGTAAGCGCCCCGCCACGCGTTACAGAGCTGACATTCTGGGCACGAGATCCCATCGTGAGGGCCGGCGGCACAGCCACAAGTGATCACGCTCCTCCATTTTGGGGCACGCTAAACTAAGACACGCCAAAGCGCGGCAGTGCCGCGGAAAATAAAAAAAAATCGTGAAGTCCTATATAATAATGTGATTAATGTAAGATAGGCGCATTGGGTCATACTCATCCATCATTGTTGGGAAACGGCAAGCTCCGGAGAGGTGGGCTGAGAGCGTGTCTTAGACTTCGACCGCAATTTCGGACTTTTGGAACCGTTCGGACTCCTGGATAGGGAGCCCTCGCAGATATCGCGCATCCGATGTCGTTGCATGGCGTCTTGTCTATTAAACCCTTTGCCGCAGGGGCATACAAACGGGCGGTCGTTCGTGTGGCAGCGCTCGTGTCTTCGAAGGTCATGTGGCCGGACGAAGTTCGCTTCGCATATGTGACAAACGTAGGGCCTGTCGCAAAGATGGGTCTGGATGTGGGACCGTAAATTATAGGTGCGCTTGAACAAGCGCAGGCAGTTGGGGTAGAGACAGATATACGTGCCTTCCGTCTCAGTGTACCCCAGGTATTCGTCAACAACGCCCTCCGGAAGGCAGCTCTTCCGCTTTTGTTTCGGCTTGCGTTGCTGCTCGATAATTGCCTCGCTTTGCTCAGAGCGGGGGGCCGTAAGAATAGGCTGCCAGGTAAAGCCCTCGTGCTGCGGTGGGCTGTCGGGCGAGTGTACATCACTCAGAACGGGACTCAAGTCTGGAATAGACGAGCCCAATGTCGAGCCAAGGTGGGGCTCACTGAAATAGTGAGGCTGATGCGGTGGGCCCATGTCATATGGGCTTCGTTCATAAGGGCGGTCTACTGATATGGTTGGAAGGTAATCGGGCACGGACGGAGAGTCGGTATAGTCACTAGACATGGGGTAAACCCGTCCGTTCTGCGGAATGAGCGAAGGGGTGATCCCCAGTGAGTTGTAACCTTGAAACTCGATGCCCTCAGCCGTATCGGGCACGCTCCCAGGCAGTCGGGCCATGTTGCGAGGCATTGGCGGGTGTCTCGCGGGGCTCGAGGGTGGCGAAGACGGTATATCATCGAAGTTGGAGCCCTCGTAGTAGCTCCCGCTCAGGGGATGCGCATTGGTTGCGGAATAAGTGTACTCTGGCTGTGCAATCCGAGGCGGATAGTAGGTGTTCGGCAGGGGCGCCGGCGCATACGAGTCCGGTAGTCCTCGCGCAATCGAAAGACTTTCCACATTGATGTGCTCGTTTCGGGGATCAAGATATTCGCTGTCGAACTCGGAGCCCGCGTAGTCAATAGCGCTGTGCAAATCCGGCTCAGAAGAAGGCAGGAATCCGCCATGAGTGGGCATCACAGGCATAGACATCGGAATTCCTGAGCCTCGCACCCCTAGGGAGTTGGCGTGCATATTCATGTTCCCTGGCGTGTATTGCTTAACGTTGTAGCGACCCGCTTCCGTCATGCGTAGCGGATCAACGTCGCTCATGATCGCTTTAATTATTCGTGTAGGCTGGAAAGAGTCTGACAGATCCAAAGTGGTGTTGCTGCATGCTTAACAACCCGCAGATCGTTTACTATCTCCGCTTTAGGTAAAACGTAAACAAACAAACAGCCCTTGGATACGCAACCCTACCCGCCTGCAGAGATGCCTCGATCCCCACGGTGACGGGTGGCCCGCTTCGAGGCGCGCAGTACTAGAGAGTTTAAGATGGAGAATAGGAGAAAAGTAGGTTTTTGCGATTCTGTCGCGTATCCTTTGCGGTTGAACTCTAGATTGCAATATCTTGGTTATTGCATAATGTGATTGTTTTTGTTATGACAAACCACGCACATGCTAAGCATGATCTGCAGTTTGTTTACCGCACAACACGACTGAATGAATGGAAAAACCGCGCTCACTGATGATTGCGATTGAAAGGTAGCAGTGTCTATGGTTCCGAGTGGTAACATTTGAGCGCGACCGTGCGGCATCCCCCCGCGTATATACATGGTCCATCTTAGCTGTCCAAGCCAGGCTGATGATATAAGTGCTCAGTTTATCGCTCGCCCCACTATTTCAGCGAGTGTAGCAAAATTAGCGCACACTGACACCAGTTTGTGGACCTCAAACAGAAGGTGTTTCGCGCCGAAGATCTTGCTGTGTCATGAACCCCACGAGCTTGGTAATCGGAGCCGCCTATGGTGTCATTGCCTGTTTCTCGCCCAAACCCTGCTCCGTCTTTGCGAATGAGTGTGCCGCGCGCCGCGGCTCACGAGCCTGCTGGCCACAACTGCGCTTTTCCTCTCGAATATGACATTAGAATCAGAACTGCGAATAAGGCTGCGCGTCACTTCATGTTTGTCAGTCGCACGTGAGCCCTCGCGTTTGCTGCTGACATTACCCTCATTTAATTGGCCGCTGGCGGTTGTTGACACCTCCACAAGCATGCAAGGTGCAATTCGCAACGGGATGCGTGCCGCACGGGCGGTTCGCAGCGCCTGTGCTATCACACATTCTGTGCGCTTGGCCAAGTCTTACCCACGGACATTTTTGACCTCGCAGGCCCGCTTCTACGCGCAAATTATCAAGGTACCTGAGATGGCCGAGTCCATCAGCGAAGGCACGCTGAAAGGCTTCACAAAGCAGGTCGGCGACTTCGTGAATCAGGACGAGGAAGTTGCCAGCATCGAAACCGACAAGATCGACGTTGCCGTTAACGCGCCGCTCAGCGGCACCATCACCAAGCTGCTCGCCGAGCCCGAGGACACGGTGCACGTAGGCCAAGACCTGATCGAGGTCGAGCCTGGAGAGGCCCCGAAAGAGTCCGCGAAGCCCAAAGAATCTGCCGAACAGACTGAGTCCGTTCAGCCCAGCGAGAAGTCTCACGACGACGCTACCTGCAAGGCCCCCGCGAAGCCGGCCGCCAAGGAGGAGAAGCCAGAAAGCAGCAAGCCCAAGCCGAGCAAACCCACAAAATCTGATGCGAAAGCCGGTGCTAGCGAGTCCGAGGCCGAGCCCGCGGCGGGCAAGCCCACGCGCGGAAGCACGCACGTCAAGATGAACCGCATGCGCCTGCGCATCGCAGAGCGCCTGAAGGAGAGTCAGAACACTGCGGCGACGCTGACGACGTTCAACGAGGTCGACATGAGCGCAGTGCTCGAGATGCGCCGGCTGTACAAGGACGAGGTCATCAAGAAGAAGGGCGTCAAGTTCGGCTTCATGGGCCTGTTCGCGCGCGCGAGCGCGCTGGCCATCCAGGAGTACCCTGCTGTGAACGCGGCTATCGAGGGCACCGACCTCGTCTACCGCGACTACGTCGACGTCTCGGTGGCCGTGGCGACGCCGAAAGGCCTCGTGACGCCCGTGGTGCGCAACGTCGAGAGCCTTGGCGTGCTCGAGGTCGAGCAGGAGATCGTGCGCCTGAGCACCAAGGCACGCGACGGCCAGCTCACGCTGGAGGATATGGCCGGCGGCACCTTCACTATCTCGAACGGCGGCGTCTTCGGTAGCCTCATGGGAACACCGATCATCAACCTGCCGCAGTGTGCCGTGCTGGGTCTGCACGGCGTCAAGGAGCGCCCCGTCGCCGTGAACGGCAAGATCGAGATCCGCCCGATGATGTACATCGCGCTGAGCTACGACCACCGCATTGTCGACGGCCGGGAGGCCGTCAGCTGCCTGCGCACGATCAAGGAGCTCATAGAAGATCCGCGCAAAATGCTGCTCTAGACCGTTAGATAGACCACATACACCCTGGCCACGGCCATTCTGATACTCCATCCCACTCACTAAATGTCTCTTCTGCTCAATGGACAGGCTAACGTAAATAACTGAATGACTCTTGCATACCAACTAGTTAGAACGCGCACAGCGATGTCCACAGAGCCGCTACGACGACAATCGGCAGCCAGATCAATAGCTCTAGGGGTGAACATCGTGCACTTGTATCATCGTAGCGCCACTCGTTGGTTCCTTCAAAATCGCACTCGTTACCGCGTCTAACATCGCAGAGTTTGACTTGGAAGTTGTCATCAGGCCGCTTCGCTCTTGGCGCTTGAGTGCTCGCGCCTTAAATGCCCTGCACTTCCAGGAGGGGATAATCAAGCTCAAAGTGTCGCCGGCCCCGTGGCTACGGGCAGCGTGAAGAGGAGCCACCACCAGCTACGAGTGTGTCGGGAACGGTAGCTTATTTCGCAACGCTCGACGACATGGAGAAATGCAGCTGCAACTTCTGCCGGGAGTCTGTGAAAACTAATATCATTACGGGCATGGCTAGGGCATGAGCGCGGCAACAGGGGGGGGTTAGACGTGCTCCGTGTTCGCAATCACGTCGCGCCAGAACAAAGCCACCTTCTCACCTGCATAAGAGAGGTAGTCGAACTCGTCGGTCTCCTCAACGTCCAGGTTCGGCAGGTTCGCCTTGACCTCGTACTGCGGATTATTCTTCATGTTCTCTATGCGCAAGAGATCCTCGGCGTCCGTAGGCATCTGCACGATCCCCCACACCGCCCAGCATGCGTTGACAATGGGCAGGAAGTCGCGGATCTCGGCTTTGAGCTCGCGCACGCTGCGCTCAATTTCGGCCTCGTCGAAGACTGTCATGCCGTGCTCGACATACGCCACCAGAAACATGTCGATCTCGGCCTCGACTGGATAACGGTCGAGCCAGATGTGGTGCGGCTGGTCCGCGTGGTGGTAGTCACTCATCCACTCGCAGAAGTGGTTCGCGATGTCGTACCCGCGCACGTTCGGACCGGAATACTCGAAGTCGATGACGACCAGCTGCCGGTACTCGTTCTGCGGCTGCAGCAGTGGCGAGCCCTTGGGCGGCTCGAGACGCAGGATGTTCCCGTATTGCGTATCGTTGTGGCAGAACACGAGCTCCTCGCCCGCGTACTTGCTCTCGAGCATCGCGCGGTACTCGCGTACGGCAACGAGGAACTCGAGCAGCGAGCGTCGCGCGCCCGGCGCCGACGGCGGCGACCGCTCACAGAGATAGTTCTCGATGATGGTGCCGTGGCCGTCGAAGTTCATCACGGCGTCCGTGATTCCGGGCGCCTTCTGCTCGAACAGCGCCAAGTGTTTCTCCGCCAGCGGGACCCACTTGTCTAGGTTGCGGAAGCAGCGCGCGCCTTCGGCGCGCTCGGCGGGCGCAAGGGGCACGCGGTCATGCAGCTCGCGCATGCGCCGCGCGATCTGCACTACGACGTCGGGCCGGCGCATGTCCTCTTTAGTGAGCGGCTTCGCATTCAGGAACTGCTCGAAACGGCCATTGGAGAACGTCCCCAGCAGCCGCGGACCGATGTTGAGTTGCGACAACTTGGCGATCGTCGCGAGTTCCTTTCCGCGGTCAATGAGGAAGCCGACCTGCAGGCCGTAGATGCGCAGCAGCAGGTTCACGGGCCGCCGGTGCGTCTTGTCCTTCTTCAGCGCCGCGACGACGTAGCGCGGCGGCTTTACGGCGTACACTGAGTTAGTGAGCGCGCCGCTGATGCGCACGATGTCCAGATCCGGCGCCATCTCACCTGTGACGTGCGACCATCCGGGCATGCGCATCTCGTGGATCAGCGCAATGAGGTCCTGTCGGAAGTAGTCGTTGGGGAGCCGATCATCCAGGTACGTTTTGGACGCCGGGATCGCGTGCCCCTCGGGGTCCTCAAAGTGGCTGCGCGCAGTGCCATGCAGCGTCCGCACGCTCTCGGCGCTCCGCTTGCGCGCCAGCCGGGGCCAGCTCTTCGACGTCATCGCATTCACTTGTGGCTTACAGATGTTGGGCGGCGGCTGTGGTCGCCAAACCAGACGTGGGAAAGGGCTAAGCAAGGTGCCTGGCCCGCAACGTAAGCGCGGCGCTGCGCGTGCTGGCGGCGCTAGGGGCGCAGCGCGCGGAAAGTGCGTGGGTCTTCCCACATTGCCACGTGGATGCGGCCGGGAGCAAAATCGCGTAGGTTCCGGCTGCTGCAAGGCGGCGGCGCTGGGCTCTCCGCGTAGCTATACGCGGCGTGTGCGCGAGCTGCATGCGGTCAGCTAGGGCTGCTTGCTGCGCTACGCGCGGTTTGCTGAAGCCGCCTGCTTGCGGCTGGGATAGCTGGGGGTCTGCGGTGAAGCCCGGTCTGGCTGCCATCTGCCTGGGATAGATTTTTTACAATTTGTTAGGACCGCGGCTACTATAGACGGCCTTCTGCAGGGCTTGCGGCGAGACATACTGGGCCCGTAACTATCGGTTGCTTACCGGGCCTATGGAGATGCTGCTATTGCGTTCCTTCGTTGGCGAGGTTTTAATCTGTCGCACTGTCGCCCCGAGGCGCCGTGCCCCAGATAACTCGCTAGGGGTACCATCTCGTTCATGTTCAGCTTGAACGCGTTGCCAGCCGCTGGCCCGTGGCACCCTAGAGGTGGCCGCACTCGTGGCTGCCACGTTTCTGTAAGTCCAGGTCTACGTACATTTAATTTGAGCCCCCGAGAGCGCATCCGCCTGGTTTCGACATTCTAGCGCTTCGCATATATAGCAGCAGTGCGCGCTATACCCGCGGCTTCCGCCACATCGCGCGGGCTCTGCGCGTGCCGCTTATCCCAACCTGCTGTGCACAGGGTTGGGAACTCGCATGTTCACCACGCCGAAGACCTTTGTGGATGCCGCGTTTTTCGCGCAATTGGCCAAGGTCAAACTCGAGGAGCAGAAGCTTGCCAAGGACGAGCTTGCTATCGAGGCGGAGCTGCAGCTGACGCCGCACCGGCCGACCACTGCGCGGCTAAGCGAGCGCAGCTTCGCCCCCGCGCACGCGCGAAGCGACGACGGCAACCTGCATGGCACGCTGCTCAACGTGAACTCGTTGGACGAATTCAAGCGCATCGACAAGGTCGCCATGCAGAAGGAGCGTGTCGCAGAGCTCTGCGCGGCCGTTGGCACTGCCGCCAGCCAGCCGCCAGCAGCAGCAAAGGACCTCGCGGGGCTACTCACACGGTTCGTGCTGCTCACCTTTGCTGATCTCAAGAAGTATAAATTCTATTACTGGTTCATGTTTCCGCAGGCACCGTGGGCCTCACGCGTAGAGAATGGCAGCACGGACCCCGACCTCAGCCAGATGTTGTCGAAACGCCATGCTACCGAGCTTCCGCTGCTCTGTTGCATCGAAAACGACGATTTATGCTCGCTGGAGCGTATGACGCCACAGAGCCGCTTCCTCGTGCTCGCAATGGATGGCGCTGCTTACCCATGGTATATGACGAACTTCGTTACCTACCTCTCTCTGCGGGGATACACGAAGGCCGAAATCTACGTCTATCGCGACCACGTGCGCGGCTCGGTTAGTGAGGATGCCGACACGAGAGCGGGTACGAGCCCAAGCGCATGGATCACTGTGCACATCCAGGTCCCACGACTCGACGGCACTGGCGGTGCCGGGTGGGAACGCAATTCTGCGGGCAAGCTTAGCCCTAAGCTGACTGATTTGTCCAGTTTGTTGAATCCTCTGCAACTGGCGGGTCAGGCGGTTGACCTCAATCTCAAGCTAATGAAGTGGCGGGCATGTCCAGACATCAACCTCGAGCGTATAGCTGATTCGAAGTGCTTGCTTTTGGGTGCAGGCACGCTAGGCAGCTACATTGCCCGTGGACTACTTGCGTGGGGGGTCCGGCACATCACATTCATCGACAACGGCACAGTGTCTTACTCGAATCCGGTGCGGCAGCCTCTGTACACGTTCGATGATTGCGTAGCGCAGAATCCCAAAGCTGAGGCGGCCGCAGAAATGCTGCGCCGCATCTTCCCGCAGGTGACGGCGGCAGGCCACACTTTAGAGGTGCTGATGGCTGGCCACCCCCTGCATTCATACAACCAGCAGAAGAGCGACTTCAAGAAACTGGAGTCACTGATCAAAGAACATGACGTTGTATTCCTGCTCATGGATAGCCGCGAGTCGCGCTGGCTGCCGACGCTGATCTGCTCCGCACTCAACAAGCTCATCATCAATGTCGCCTTAGGTTTTGATTCCTACGTCGTCATGCGCCACGGAATGCAGAATGGACTCGGCTGCTACTTCTGCAACGATATAGTGGCTCCACAGAACAGCGTGTCCAATCAGCCCCTTGACCAGATGTGCACAGTGACGCGGCCAGGCGTTGCCGTGATGGCCTCCGCATATGCCGTGGAGCTTTTGGCTGTGATCATGCAGCACAAATACCGCGGACGTGCGCCGCTAAATGCGTCCACCGTTTTGGGTGATGTGTACCATCAGCTTCGTGGATTCCTACTCACGACCGAAGTCATGAAAATACACGGTGAGGCTTTCTCGCAATGCCCAGCCTGCGGCGAGTCTGTCAAGGAAGCCTACTTGCTGCACGGGTTTGATTTCGTTGAAAGAGCTTTGAACGAGCCGGCTTACTTGACTGAAATTAGCGGGCTGGGTGATATTCAGCGCACCGTGGAGGATTTCAGTGACCTCGAGCTTGACGATGACTTCATCGAGTAGATCGCCTGATCGCTATTCTGGCGCACTGTACACGCGACCCTAGGCTCACACTTGCGGTGGGATCAGCACAGTATTCGCGTGCAGCTGCCGGAGATTCAATTGTGCATATAAATAATAGAGTAATGTGAATTGTCGCGAAATAAGCGGTTCTCCACTGACGTGGCTCGGTGGTATAAGTTTTGTGGCTGCAGGTCGGCACTCTACATCGCCCGCGCTCGCATCGATGACTAATATGGAATATCAGCCGAAGCGCGCGAAATTAGTGGACGACGATGAGGGCGCGCAATTTAAGAAGATAGAGTCCATTGTCGAAGCAAAGATTCAAAACATTGAGGAGAAACATGTGAAGGAGGAGGAGGAAGACGATGTGGATGACGACGACGATGAGAGCGATGAGGACAGTGACAGGGTGAAGGGCAAAGACGACGACGATATCAGCAAGTTTATGACCGCCTACGAGTTCCAGGGCCAGCGGTACGTTTATCGCGAGCGTGCGGGAGCGGTCGAGGAGCGCGAGGGGCGTATCGAGTTCCGCGTAGTCCATAATAACGGATCCGAAGAAAGTTTTCTCATTCTCAGTGGTTTGAAGTTGATTTTCCAGAAACAGCTCCCTAAAATGCCCCGGGAGTACATATCGCGTCTGGTTTACGATCGCAACCACGCGTCTATTGCCGTGGTGCGCAAACCCATGACCGTGGTTGGCGGCATCGCGTACCGTCCGTTCGAGTCCCACAAGTTTGCGGAGATCGTATTCTGCGCGATTTCTAGCAGCGAGCAAGTGCGCGGGTACGGCGCGCACTTGATGAACCACTTCAAGGATTATGTGAGGAATACATCCAAGATAGAGCACTTTTTGACGTATGCGGATAACTATGCCGTGGGTTACTTTAAAAAGCAGGGATTCACCAAAAACATCACACTACCGAAGGAACTGTGGAAGGGTTACATCAAGGACTACGAGGGTGGCACGCTGATGCAGTGCACCATGGTGCCTCGAGTCCGCTACCTCGACGTTCCGAAAATTTTGCTGCTACAACGTACTGCTATCAACAGCCGAATCAAGCAGCGCCAGCAGCAGTTCGCCATTGAGAAACAGGTTCGTCGTAAGGGCCTCGAAAAGTTCAGGCAGCCCGAATTTCAGGGCATGGATCCGTTAGAAATACCTGGCGTGAAAGAGACAGGATGGACTGCCGAACTGGACGCCTTGGCTCGGAAGCCGCGTAAAAAAGGTGAGCATGGTATTATGCAACTGATCCTTTCGGAGATGAAGAATAACGCTGCGGCGTGGCCGTTCATGACACCGGTATCGAAGGAGGATGTCCCGGACTACTACGATCTCATTGCTGAGCCTATGGATTTAAGCACGATGGACCAGAAGCTTGAGAAAGACCAATATGACAACATGGACTCGTTCGTGTACGATGCCCGCCTGATATTTAACAATTGCCGAAAATACAACAACGAGGCCACAACGTACTACAAAAATGCGACGAAGCTCGAGAAATTTTTCAACTCGAAGCTCAAGGAGTATCCGGAGTACGAGCATCTGGTGTCGTGATTTCTGAGCCGGCCGCTTCTTGAGCAGCTCGTATAAAAATCCCCAGGCTAATGATGATGTACATATATAATCCACGAAACTGCTCGCAGAACTCAATAAGATGGGTAATAGTGTCACGCGTATGCCATGAAGTCATACGCACTAACACCAGTACGTGAACGCTCTGACTGCCCACGGCCGCCGATGGTTGCGTTCACGCTCGGCGCGAATGACCTCGCGCAACTCATTCGGATCTTTGATGCGGACACCCGTGAACACATCGATATCGTCCAAGCGGACCCACCACCAGTCTCTCGTGACCAGTTTGTGACCCACAAACAGGAAAAGGATCAGTGCCCCCGCTGTCCAGGTCTGGAAAAAGATATTCGCCCGGCCCGAGCTAGAAAGCGAGCGGTATCCTTGGGGCCAAAGTGCTGTCCAGAACTGAACCCCAAGCACTGCGATTGACAACACAAGACCGACCACAGACTGGATATAACCTCCGGGTGCACTAAACTCAAGATCCTCAGTGCCTAACCCCCGGCGCTTCATCGCCATTCTATTCCGGATATGGCAGAGATTGATAGACCCCCACGTCACTATACTGGACAGCCCAGACAGGCTGGAGAGCCACGTAAACACCAAACCGTACTTGGGTGTCGCTGCCAGAAATCCCAGCAAAGCAAACGCGAAAGTGATCAGATTCGCGTATACAGGTCTTCCTTCTCTGTCAATGTCCATCAGAAACTGTGGTGCCAAGCCCTGTACCGCCAGAGACTGCATCGTACGCGAACTGCAGTAGGTGTTCGCATTAGCGACCGATATAACCGAGAGCAAGACAACGACGTTGAGAATGCTGGGCAGAACACGAATTCCTGCATTCCGAATGGCAATGACGAACGGCGAGGCGGAAGCTCCGTTTGCTTGCGTTAGCAAGGGCTCTGTCCACGGGACAAGAAATCCCATGATGGTGACACTAACGAGATAGAATAGCGCAATTCTGAGCGAGACTTGTCTGACAGCTCTCGGAATTGCGTCTTTAGGACTTTTGGTCTCGTAGGAGGTGAGCACACTCAGCTCAGTATTGCTATAGCTGTAGGCTGCGATGACAAGCACGCGCATCACACCAGCTCCACCGTTTGCGAAGGCGCCGGGATCGTGCCAGTATCTAGCGCCCAAATAATTGTGATCAGGCCCCCCGCCTGCAGCAATCACAATGCCTACAATGCAAAACCCTACCACGCCCAGAACCTTGATCACAGCAAAGACAACCTCCGATTCTCCGAACACTCGAACTGAACAGCTGTTGATGACCACGATAAACACGAAGAACAAGGAAACCCAAGCTGCTTTGTTAACGTTAGTAGCTCCATTATTGTCCGAAGACCAGAAATCTAGCGCGACCGCTGCCGAGCACAATTCTGATGCAGTTGAAGTCAAGTGGTATAATGCGTATGTCCACCCGAGACTGAATCCCCACGACCTGTCCACGAACCGGCTGTTGTAGGCGGAGAAGACGCCAGCAACGTCGTACCGCACGCCAAGCTCGCCTAAAGTATTCATAGTAGTGAAAATGAGGACACCCATAACGAAGTATGCTATAAGGACACCCGCGGGTCCAGCCTCGTGCAGCGAGCTCCCAGTGCTGATCCATAAACCAGCACCAATAGAGCCAGCAATGGCCTGCGCACTCAAATGGTACGCACTCAAGCTTTTTTTGAGCGGTACCACTGCCGTTCCTGCGATAGCACGTTGAGCTTTGGTCAGATTGGCATCTCCGACCTGTACACGCTCGACCGGCTTGAAGCTTGAGACGAACCTTCTGAATACACTAACATTCCCGCGGCCAGTCTGATGAACAGAGTGTTCTACAGAATCGAAATCGTTGTAAACGTACTTCTCATCTACCCCATACCCGTGCTTATGATTCTGTTCCAAGTCCGACATGTCTAAAGAGTTCGTAAGATCGTGATGGCTAATGATAGGCGCGGCTCGTATTAAGGGCGTACGCTGAATGCTTTGCGTGAAAAAAGTTCATTAGCAGATCATTCAACGTGAGCTGAGGTCACGCAATTCGACTCTGAACCCTAAACTCTCGACTGGGGTGCCTGCAGATGACCAAAAATGTACAGGTATGAACGAGTCAGCGACAAGGTGACGCAATACGAAAACAGAGTAGCATCCATGTTATACTATATCCTGTATCTTCACTAACTGTATACTCCACAACGAATAGTTAATATGTGGGTCCGGGCCCTGCATGTTTCGCCGAACTTCGCGAATTTTGATGATGTATCATGGGCGTGACCCGTACCCAAGTTAAGCAGCCAATGCGTTCTCTGTTCAACTGCCACAGTTGGAGAGGACTTCACATTGCTATTGGCATCAGTTGTGACTGTAATTAAAGCTAGAGATCACAGGAACTACAGAAAAGTTGGCAGTCTCAGTTAAGCTCGTCCTGATCGGCATCAGAAGGCAGCTGCTTCACAAGCTCCTCCAGTGCAGCGTCGCTATAGATCTGAAATCCCTCCTTTGTGACTTTTGCAAGTTGCACATTTTTGGCTTCAAGTTTCTCTTCCATCACCTGCTTGAGAACCTTCAGCAAAAGTTCTTCTGCCTCCTTAAGCGTCATATTAGAATAATACTTTTGTTGCAACTCGCTCTGCGCGCCCTCGCTGCCGGACCCGATAGCTTTGGCGTCATACATGTAGAACGTACCTGTCGGCTCCGTGTGATAGAGCTGCGGGCCAAGTCTCTCGTCGTAGCCAGCAATAAGCAGCGCAACACCGAAGGGGCGACTCATGACGCGTTCCTGCCCCTCACCACTCTCTCCAAACCGTAGAGCAAGGTCGCAGATTGACTGCGTTAGTGTCTCCACACTCGTGGGCTCGTTGTAATTGAAGCTGTGGCTCGTGGCCTCTACGCGCGCATGATCGATCATCATCCGGGCGTCCGCAGTCAACCCACTGAAGGCGCAGCCTATGTGGCGGTCAATCTCCTCGATCTTCTCAATGCTTCCGCTCTCCAGCAGCCGTGAGGTTGCGCGCTTCTCCACGCCAAGGATAACGCCCTCCTTTGTTTTGATGCCGACAGCCGTCGAGCCGAGCTTGATCGCTTCCAGAGAGTACTCGACCTGGAACAAGCGGCCCTCGGGGCTGAATGTGGATACGCCTCTGTCGTATTCACTCCTCGTCAAGAACATGGTAGAGCTACGGGTGTGGCGATTATTACATAAACATAACGATGCGCTCAGTCTGGTCACGCCAGGGACCGCGCGAGAACCACAAAGCCGGTATCGAGCAAGTAGAGGAATAAGTGAATCATACCATATTTGACTGACCGAACGTAATGTACCAACTCACAGCCGCTACGGAAGTTCACTCCTCAGTGCGGCTTCACTACGTGCTCTCGGGTCTCGAACTCGAATATCTAGGTGGCGGGCGCGTGGGAATTTGCTTTTATATCGGGAATTGATAAAGGATGTAGAGGAAGAATCAGAAGGGCTGGATCTTCAATTTTTCTCAGCGGCGTTCTCTCAGCGGCCCTCTGCCTCCCTCAGCGTTGTTCCTACCATTTAAAAATTCGGACAGATACTTCAGCTTGCCAGTTTTGGCTCGCTGAATGTCATAGTTAGTCCGCACGAGATTCGAAGTTATTTCGTGTAACCCTAAACGCGTTGACGCGGCACAGGCTCAAGTCGCACCGCGCGCCATATTCGTGGTTTGAATGTCGTGGTCAGTTCGCCTATACGATGATGTTGAGTGCTCGGTGTCGCTGCTTCCACGCTTTGCAAGTCTGGACGACCATGGGCCTGAGTTGAGTGCCAATTTGGACGAGCAAGAAGCCGAGCTTCTACGAGATGTGTTTGCGATTCTCCACGGCGGAGAGGGTGCTTATATCCGCTATGACGCGTCTTTCGACCCCACGGTATCCGATGATAGACTCCGCGGCCCAAAATATAGAATTGACGCCCGCGTGCATACTAGCTTCAAAGATATTCTCATCTCGATTGCGAAACTAGCGTCTGCGAATTATTCTGTGAGGGTCTTCGCGGAACAGTACGTTCTCGTGGAGTACGGCTCGGTTTTGAATGCTTTAGCGTGTTCGCTACGAAGCTTGCACAAACAGTTCATGGATTTTTTGAGTCCGCTGGAAGAAAAGCCACATCAGAACAACATGAGACAGCTGAAGCTGCTTAAAGTGTACACTCATCTGCTTCCATTCAAGGCGTACATGATCCAGTCAAAACACCTGATAAAAGCTTTCTACAATGGCACAACCAAATTAAACAGTAGCCTTATTGTTGGCGAGCACTTACTAAATGAAGAAAATCTGGCTGGAGCTCTCAGTTTGAAGTTCCCCAAGCCCGGACATTTCAAAGGGGGCGCTGTTCTGCGTCTGATTACCGAAATGCTCCGTGACTCTCTAGGTGATTCAGACGCCGTAGTATTATTCCAGGAGCTCTTGAACGCTGTATCTCAGCCGTACTTGAGAATGCTAACAGAATGGCTCACAACGGGCACGCTTAATGATCCTTACGACGAGTTCCTCGTTCAAAAGAACACAGGGTTCTATGTCGACAACGTCGGCACCCAGTACAAAGAGTACTGGAATCGTCGTTTCGCTTGTCGACTCGACTATAGGCCAATGGCCTTCGACAATAAGGAAATTGAAAGCAAGGTCGTCGAGACAGGCAAGTATGTGAACGTGATCCTACGCGACATAGGTTCGTCACAAACTCAAAGTGACACTTTTGTATACGATCCGATTATCTTGGCGGCCTTGCAAGAAGTCTCGAGTGTAGAGGACCCGAAAATGTTGACGTGTATCGATGACGCTCACAGTTGGGCGAACTCTCAGTTGTTGCGCCTTCTAAGGACTCACAAGTATGGACTCTCAAAGTTCCTCGAGAAACTGAAACAATTCTACTTCTTCATTGGCTCAAATTTCCTCGAGATGTTCCTCATATTCGCTGATAAGGAACTTCTCAAACCCGTGCGCGAAACTGAGGATGTCGCACTCAGAAATGCTTTGGCGATGGCTTTAGATCCCGAGGATACGTGGTCGCAATTCATGTCTGTTTCGAAGGCTCAGCGGCCTCTTAAAGAATCGCTCACGGATGTGCTTCTTTATCATAGAGAGTCCGAGACGAGGTCCGACGAGGGAATCGGATACGACTATCTTCAGTTTGATTTCACGCCTCCATTCCCGCTTTCAGTATTTATTTCGAAACGCACGATCCAAAGATACCAGTATCTTTCCAGGTTCCTTTTAGAGATCAAGCGCACGCATAGCCTCGTGCAGAGAGTATGGTTTACGAGACTTAAAGATCCCGCCTTCGTCTGCTTTGAATTCAGTGACTCTGTGCCCGAGGATGTGATTCGCCGGGCCAGCATGCTCCACGACCGGATGGCGCGTTTTGTGTCTTACTTACAGAATTATTGCACAGTGGATGGCATAGAGCTTCATTGGAGCTCGTTTTACGCCTTGCTCGACTCATCGCTCTCGGTCAGTGAGTTAGAAAACCAGCACAATTTGTACCTGAACAAATCAATGGACGCCTGCTTCCTGACCAAAGAGAATGGTCTCAAGTACGTCTTGCTTCTTCTCACGACTGCCAAAAAATATTCACTTTTCCTGCAGGCAAACCTCAAAGCCGTCCACTTCATCACCAGCGACGCCCAGGCTGATGACGAAACTACGTCACAGCGGCGTATTGGTACTGTTGCGTGGTTGGGAGAGACAATCTGGAAGTTTCAGGTTAGCTTTGAACACAGCATCAAGCGCTTTTCGAGTGCCATCAGTGAGAATGCATCTTACAGCGGATTGGCTGATACGCTGGCTATGCGCTTCAAGCAGCAGTTGAGGTCTCTGGTGATGGAACCTCTTAGTCCGTGAGACGAACAGATAAATCGAATTAAACAAGCCTACGAAAAGAAGCACTTTTTGAGAATCTTCTCAGGTCCCGAATCACTACATACTTCATTTTACTGTACCAACGGTTGCTAGGAACATATTCAGTATTGTAACCGATGCCTTCAATTACACTTATGCGTCTTCTCATTCTTTTTAGGTGCCCCGTGTTTACCAGGCTCACGAGTCAGCTTTAACTCGGGGCAGGTCTGTCACATCCGATTAGTAACATCATTTCACCGAGTCACAATCCAGAGTAAACTGACACGGGATTGTATACATCACATGCACCTACCTGCACGGCCTTCTCCGTTGAGTCAATCTCTTTTACAACCGACTCTGCGGAGACCTGCTCTATTAAAGCTGCTTTAATAATGTCTCTGATTGACGGGAAGGCCATCGCGGCAGACGTGCGTCGTGATATCAGCGAGAAGATCGCAGAGGTTCAGCGCAAGCATGCTGATTTCAAGCCTAAGCTCTCTATTATTCAAGTTGGGGATCGCAAAGATAGCACCACGTATGTCAAAATGAAGATGAAAGCCGCTAAGGAAGCCAACGTGGATTGCGTCATTTCTAAACTTCCTGAGAACGTCAGTGAGCAGGCCTTGCTTAACTTGATTCACAGTCTCAATAATGACTTCTCTGTTGACGGAGTTCTCGTGCAGCTCCCACTTCCTCCTTCGATTTCTGAAAAGACTGTCACGGAGTCCATAGCGCCCGAAAAGGATGTCGACGGATTTGGCGTAGATAACATTGGCAAAATATCCTCCCGCCAAGGCACTCCTCTCTTTTACCCGTGCACGCCCAAAGGTATATTGCACATGCTGAACGTATCAGACGTGGAGATCGCCGGCAAGGTCGCGGTTGTTTTGGGCCGGAGTGACATTGTTGGGAATCCCGTTGCCTCGTTGCTGAGGCGCGAAAATGCCACAGTGATCCAGTGCCACTCCCACACTCCCAACCTTCCTGAGCTCGTGAAGCTTGGTGACATTGTTGTCAGCGCCACCGGGCAGCCCGAGCTCGTCAAGGCCTCGTGGATCAAGCCTGGTGCGGTCATCATTGACGTCGGTACCAATTTCGTAGACGACAGTAGCCGAGCCAGCGGTTTCAAGATGGTGGGTGACGTTGACTTCGACGACGCCAAGAATGTGGCCAGTAAGATCACCCCCGTCCCTGGTGGCGTTGGTCCCATGACCGTTGCTATGCTGCTTTCCAACGTTTACGATGCAGCTCTGCGTGCCCTAGAGCGTGAGAACAGGCCGCTGGTCGTAAAACCTCTTCCGCTGGAGCTATTGAGCCCAGTGCCGAGCGACATTGAAGTCTCGCGGGCACAACAACCCAAAGACATATCTGTCCTTGCTGGAGAGATCGGTTTGCAGGCTAGCGAAATGGAGGTTTTCGGCACCACGAAGGCCAAAATAGGGCTCAATATTCTCGACAGGTTGGCGCATAAGGAAAACGGTAAATTCGTACTGGTCGCGGGCATCACCCCCACCCCACTGGGAGAGGGAAAGTCTACCACTACGGCTGGTCTCGCACAGGCTATTGGTGCGCATCTCAAGCGACCTTGTTTTGCTTGTGTCCGCCAACCTAGTATGGGTCCCACGTTCGGTATTAAGGGCGGCGCGGCAGGTGGAGGCTACTCGCAGGTGATTCCTATGGATGAGTTCAACATGCATGTCACAGGTGATATTCATGCGATCGGGGCAGCAACCAATCTTTTGGCAGCTGCAATCGACGCCAGAATGTTCCATGAGTCGACTCAGAAGGATGGTCCCCTCTTTAAGCGGTTGGTTCCCGCTAAGAAGGGCGTGCGCAAGTTTGCTCCTATCATGTTTAAGCGTCTGAAGAAGCTCGGCATCGAAAAAACTAATCCTGACGATCTCACTCCCGAGGAAATCAAGAAGTTTGCGCGATTGGACATAGATCCAGAGAGCATCACCTGGAAGCGTGTCGTCGACGTGAACGACCGTATGCTTAGAGGTGTTGAGATAGGCAAGGCACCTACTGAGAAGGGGCACACTAGGGAGACAGGTTTCGATATCACTGTGGCGTCGGAGTGCATGGCCGTCCTCACGCTTTGCACTTCATTGGAGGACATGCGTGAGCGTCTCGGCGCTATTGTCGTAGCGTCATCCAAATCTGGTGATCCTGTTACGGCCGATGATATTGGTTGCGGTGGTGCACTCACAGCGTTGATGAAGGACGCCATCAAACCGAATTTGATGCAGACCCTGGAAGGCACGCCTGTACTGGTCCATGCAGGCCCTTTTGCAAACATTTCTATCGGCGCCTCTTCAGTGTTGGCGGACAAAATTGCTCTGAAGCTCGCCGGGAAAGATGGGTACGCGGTCACCGAGGCAGGCTTCGACTTTACCATGGGAGGTGAGCGTTTCATGAATATTAAATGTCGCACTTCAGGTCTGAGTCCTGATACGGTAGTAATTGTGGCCACTGTTCGGGCTTTGAAGTCTCACGGTGGTGCCCCCGAAGTGAAGCCTGGTATGTCGTTACCCGAGGAGTACGTTACCGAGAACGTCGACATCCTGGAGAAGGGTTGCGCAAATCTCGCTAAGCACATTGAGAATGCCAAAAGCTACGGTGTGCCCGTGGTTGTCGCCATCAACAAGATGACTTCGGACACTGATGCCGAGCATGAGGTTATTAAGAGAGAGGCACTGAAGGCTGGCGCTGTAGAGTGCATTGTCTCGGACCATTGGGCTCAGGGCGGCAAGGGCGCTCTCGCCCTTGCCGAAGGTGTTGTACGTGCCTGCAACTTGCCGAAGGATTTCAAATTCCTCTACGATCCGAAGGTGCTGAACGTTGAACAGAAACTTGAAATTATTGCCAAGAAGATGTACGGTGCTAGCGGAATTGAATTAAGTGAGCTGGCCAGAAAGAAGATTGAGCAGTACGAAGAACAGGGGTTCGGGAACTTACCGATCTGTGTTGCTAAAACCCAGTATTCACTTTCTGCTGATCCGTCGCTTAAGGGCCGTCCGGAGGGCTTCATTGTCCCTATTCGTGACGTCAAGGCCAGTGTGGGCGCAGGTTACTTATATGCGCTTGCGGCAGAGATTATGACGATCCCCGGTCTTCCCACTGCTCCTGGCTTCTTCAACATCGAGGTCTCAAAGACCGGCGAGATTGACGGTATGTTCTAATAAGACCTAAAATCAGTATATAAGCGCAGATGGCTTTTTTTACGCTCAGCACTCTCACCGGCAGGTTATGATCGATGTTCGGTTCTATCGGCGTGTGATGCTGGAAACAGCGGGACGCAGTTAGCCGCTAGGCTGTTGTTCTTGTGTAAGCCAACGTATGTCAGCTATAAAAAGGAAGCTGGATGCAACGGTGAGAGCTCTCAAGCCAGCCCCGAGAAAAAGTCTGGCGCACTCAGATTACTCCGCATTGCAAGAATTGCGGGAGGCAATCTCGAGGCGCTTAAATAGCAGCGTGCGCGATATTACCAAACCAGCACCATTCGATGAAAAGCACGGGCTGGTTTACAAACTGCTGAAAACAGATCGCCGAAGGCTCAAAGATTCTACCCTTTGTTCCCATGACACAGTGATGTGGCTACGTGACTTTCGTAACCCTGCTGCTGCTGCATGGATGCTAAAGCTGGCGGGCCCAGATGTTGGTCAAGTGTCCAGAAATCAAGTATTACAATGGCTGCGTGACAATGGAAGAGCGCAGGATATGCGGATGCTTTACGACTGGACAAAAAAGTGGGGCTTCAAAGACTCCGATTATACCAAAAATATCGTGCTGAACCCTAAAACCGTCGATGAGGCACGCGAGCTATACAAAACTACAAATTTCGCAGCAAAAAAGTCTAAAAAGGCTTTCGGAAACCACCTTCTTAAAATTGTGATTCAGAACGGATGTCCCCCTAAGGAAGTGTTTGGATTTTTTGTAACCATTCCCAAGGACATAATTACCTACCAACTGATGCTGGCAGGGATGATCGAACTTCCGGCTTTGCGGGTATACAGAGACCAAGTTGGGGCCTCTCTTCAGAAGGATATCGCTGCCGGAAATGTAAGAGCAGACGACAAGCTCAATCAGACTTATCACCGACTACGGCGTTTACCCATCACCGATCCTGCGATGACAAAACAGACGGGCGTAGTGACCTAGTATCACCTTGATGGCGTTCTCGAGAAGGAACATTGCGTTTTCCGATATACGGACTCTCGGATTCTCCTGATAGAGAACTCTTGTTTCGGTATTCAGCCCTTCCTTCATAGGGTTTAGCTTTGGAGAGCAACGCTGAAATAATTATGACAGAGCCCATAGCGTCGTATAGACATGCATGATCATACACAGGAAGATAGAAGTACAAATATGTATATTTAATGCCCCCTCATTGATACTAGCGAAGTCCACGTAATGGTCTATGTCAGATTCGAGGAGACTCTAGCCCAGTATAGCGCTCTTGCTAAAATTGCCACAAAGGTGACTTATGAGGCACCTTCACAAAATGCAAACGTCTCCCCCAGTATCTGCAAGTATGCGAAGTTTGCTGTGTGAAGTCTGTAGCAATTTCCACACCGGTCATTCGCTGACGACGTCAGACAAACTCTGGCACAGACTGTTAGAGAGGTAGAGGTTTCTCCCTGCTCGCGAGCTGGGAATTATTTTCTAGTAACGAACTTCGCCCTAAGGAAGGCTTACAGCTATCGGGAGTCATAACTGACGGACAGGAAATCTAGCTGCCCTCCTGCTTGAAGAAGTTACGCTCTACTCTAAATAGAAGTCTCTTCACGAAACGGGATACGTGGCTCTGTGGTTGGTTAGTTCTGTCAGAAAATTTAGGATCACATCAAGCTTGCATCAGTGTGAGCTGAGTTAATGAACATTCATCACGTACGGTTTGTATACTCTCTGGTTGCAGCTTCACGCAAACGGTAGAGAGAGAAGATGATGAGAATGTCAGCGTGAGTGTGGGTAACGCTCAATCACGTGATCAAATACAAGCCTAGCGACTGGTAGTCCTGTGCTAGCGGTCGCTACAGATCGCAGATTCTTTGGGAAGCTGTAATGGTATTTTAAGTGTAATATTTGGCGCTGAAGTTTCCAACTCGGGGAGGCACTGGGTCTGGATGTTATGTCTCTACCAATCCGCGATTCCACGGGTTGTGAAAGATGAGAATCAACTAGTACAATTCAGCATCAATTGAATGTGGTTCTTAGCACCCTGGAGCACCATGAGCCTCGATTGTCGAATATATGACAGCCCAGGCAATATTCGTCAATGCTCTGACGGGATGAGCAGATTACTAACAGGGCGAACAGTCTCCACACTGCACAATCGTTCACAACCCGTAGACTAACTCTGTTTAGGAGCTCAGTATGTGGTACCGAGTGACACAAAAGCGCTCGATAATAGGCCTTCCAAAGAAGCTCAGGGAGACTGCCTTTGCACTCGGTCTAAAACGGCGCGGAAGTATTGTGTATTGTCAGGTAAACCAAGCAAACTCGGGCCAGATTTTGACCCTCAAAGAGCTCCTTGAAGTCCAAATTGTGGATAAGCCTCTAACAAAGGAGGATGAACGCCTCCTAAAGCGAAGACCCCCGGGATTCGTTTTAGAAGGAACGGGAGACGGAAATCACTCACACGCCTCGCAATAGAGTGCACCGACCCTGTAGCAGCCTAAATCTTCATTAATGATCGAAAAAGAGTCTGGTATCTGTATTGCAGTGTTATAGAAGGATTTGCCGATAAAATTCTGCTCATTAAAGCTTCGACCAGAACAGCGATCTCCCCTCCAATGGCGTTTCATCTAGCAAAGCTCGAGCAAAAGATCTGCCATAGGCGTACTCTGGCGCGTTCTGGTGTGGTGACGGACCTGAGGTAGCATGGAGGACTCTCGGAGTTTTGATAGCGTCTCGTTCAGGAGTATACATGAGGGATTCATCAACTAGGCGCAGTACGGACTGTACAGTGTCTAAACTGACGTCCTCTTCGCCATTGTAGCTATGGGTCATTGTGCGCTTCCTCTTCGGCTGGCTTGCAGAAGATGGGCTCGCATGACGACGCCTCAGTGGGGTCAGAAGATTGCCGTGCACGGTAGCAGAATCATCGGGAGGACACATTCTCTTGAGTGGTTCCCCCTCGGAGTGAAATGAGTCCAGTTTCGTGATGATTTCTGTTTTAAAGGACTCCATATCCTCCTTCTTAGCCAAATTTACCAATGGATCGCCGTAGCGCGTTCTATCCGTTTTGGACTCACCTAGCGTCTCGAGATAGGTTGCAAGTAGTCGGGTGAGATCTGATCTGCTTCTGTTGAGAGCATTATTCCCGTCTACAACTATTCCGAGCCGGCGGTTCCCCGTTTGGGCTTTATTGCGCGGCTTTATTTCACACAACAGGTCATCAACCCTGCCGTCATTTGATGCAGTCCTTCGATGCTGAGTTACTCGTACGCTCCTAGGTCTCATCCGTGCTATGTAACTCTCACGATGAAGGCGCTGACTCTCGCTGACTCTCACAGCCTCTGCTTAGCTCTCGTGGCCATATTATGCAATTATCTGCTGAACCCTAAACAATGTAAACAAAACAAACAGGTACGCCCCATTGACGTCACGAGCTACTAGATTGCATTCTTTAGCGTTAGCTGTGTCAGTTGTATACTGAATTCGCGGTCGATAATGCTTTTACAGGCGATGCAGCGTGGAGCAACATATGTCAACACATTGAGCCTGAACGACAGCACTACCGGGTATCCATCAGCAATGCGCGTTGCTAGAAGAACCTACAGTGTACGCTCACGACGATCTAGCCGTCTGGAATCAGACTCGAGTCCGAACTTTTAGGCCCATGCGCTCGGAATCTAACAAAATATATAGTGCTAGTAAATTGTCTCTCAGGTAACTTTACATCAGAATGCCACAGGGGACTCGTGGGTACCTTCGGGTATCAATGACGTGGGTGCGCGCGTCGAGGAAAGTGGAAGACAGGGCTTTGTAACTTACGAGATAAGTGTAAGGCCGCTCGGAATTAGACTCAGAACACCAGTTCAGGTTGCAGCGTGCTGTATCTTTGGATGGAGACGCCGGCAACCGTTATTGATGAAATCAAGTCGGGGAATCTAGAAAGAGCGTTATCAGAGATCTACAAATATAGAGATGCTCCAACGCTACTAGATCCAATTTTACGGGAATTAGTGGGGCTTCTCTGCGGCGAGTACACCCGCATAGCTTTACTAAAATCAGATGCATCGCCAACCACAGCGCCCGCGCATAAAGTAATAGAATTAATCTACGCTTTGCGCACAATTCGCGGGGAAAAAGTAGTGCTGCAGTGCCTACCTGCAGATTTCCGACTTCTACCAGGGATTCTAAAGGTACTTGCCCATAAACGCTCCAGCGAGTGGAAATCTCGATACATCTTGCTGCTTTGGATTGCCGCGATTGTGCTCGTTCCTTTTGATATGGTACAAATTATGCCCAACTGCCCAGCTATCCTATTTGACCTGGCTATCAATCACATAGGGAGCACTGGCATAGAACGCGAGGCTGCAAGTACTCTTTTGGCTCGAGTCTTAAGTCGCGAGCCTGATCAGGCCGAGGATCGATTGACGCAACTTTTGTCCGACTACGCTGAGGACACTACATTTGCACGTATGGGCAAACTTCGCGCCATTGCCACTATGTTAGACAGAGCTGGCTACGTTCCTAAAAGTTTGAACGCTATCATACCCTCTCTAAAGATGAATTCCGCTCTGCAACCCAACAGAACTGAAGGAGAGATAAAGCTATCAATGAAGGTATTATGCCGAATAGCTTTGCGTGATTGGTCGCAGGTGGATGACGCCTTTGTCGTCTTTGAGTCGTTTCTTGGTCACAAATCTGGTACGCTACGCTATTCTGCTGCAAAATACATAGCGCGACTCGAATCCATGTCTACAGATGAAGAGCTCGAAGGTAGCTGTCTGCGGTATTCAGAGTTACTCTCGAGCGGTGATGGCGTTGCCACAGATTCGAATTATTGGAGTGGCGTGCTGACTCTCATCGCCGAGCTTCTATTTGTCGTTAGAAAACCAATGCCGGAGTTTACTTCTCGACTCTGTGAGTGTCTAAAGACAAAGGGCTTACACTATACTCAAGAACGGTCAAATCATTCTGTGGGGCAAAATGTACGGGATGCAGCATGCTATGTATGCTGGGCTCTGTTCAAATCCAAGCTCGACGCCACGCCGATCTACTACGACTTATGTGACTCGCTAGTGGCTCTTGCTTGTCTCGATCGAGAAATTAACGTACGAAGAGCGGCAGCTGCGGCACTACAAGAGGGACTGGGTCGTTACTGTTTGATGGACTCAAAAGAGAAGCTTAAACTGATTGAGTGCGTGAATTATCATGAATTGAGCTCGCTGACACGTTGTTACACTGAAGTAGCTCCAAAGCTGTCTACGACAAGCCGTTTCGTTGACTATGTCATGATTCATGGGGTTCAAAGTGTTTATCCCGAGATGCAGCGCTTATGTGCTCGCTCGATGCCCCTGTTTGATGGTATTCCGTATGAAGCGAAAATTGACAGGCTTTTAGCCGATTTTAAGTCTGAATATGCTAGTGGCATTTGTATGGCTCTAGGATACCTGTTCACTGCATCCAAAAGTCCTTACAGGGTGCCAGAGATCCGAAATATTCTCTCAAACTTGAAACCAGTTTCTGAACTTGAAATCGAAGCAGCCCTACGTCTGGCACCCTGTGATGTTTCTACAGTGCCATTGCTAATTGGCTTAATACACAGCGATGAGCCAGAGCTAGTCATTTCAGCGCGCGATGCGATGAAATTCGTGGACTCCGACGAGACAGCAAAGCGAGAGGTCGTCGAAATCTGTGTAAGAAAGATTCGAGAGAATAGAACCTTTATCACTTGTCTGTGTGAGCTGAATATACCTAGTACCACGTTCACCAATTTGTTGTTCACAGTCGACCCCGAAATTCGTGCAATTGCTGTGCAGCGACTCGAAGCTGTAGATACATCTTTTCTGACGTCGTGTCTGGGAGATTACACAGTAGATGCTCGCGGTGATATTGGAGCTTTGGTTAGAGCAGCCTCAATTGCTCGGATCGTCGCTTTAAAACTTGACAGCCCTGATATTCAGAAGCATCTGTGGCTAATATGCAGCGAGCCCAACAGCCACCTCAGGTCATTGGCTGGTCAGGCATTATATGAAAGAGGCGCGTTAGGCACAAAATGCGATCCAAACAGCGGGGCATTCTATCAAGAGATATTACAGAAGTGCCCCGATGAGTTCCGGGGCTCTGTTACTCTGGGAATTGTTAAGTCTATCGGGTCGAAGCCTAGCCTGCAAACTATGAGGGCGTCATTACGTGCTGTTGTGGCAGAACTGAGTGACGGTAATTCGTGGTTTCTAAACCACGTTTTTGCACTGGATCGGGGCTCGGTAGACAAGTTAGCGCCTATTGTGCGTACTTTACAGAAGCTTGCATTGTCAGGGTCGTATGAGCCTTCTTCTCGAGCGATAGCTATCTCGTTCAACTCACTCATACGGAAAAATACCCCTGAAGCAGTCATGAGAGATGCCATAGATATACTGCAAATGGGTGACACGATGGCAATCGTGCCTTTGCAGAAGGCTCTCAGACTATGCAAAAACGGCTTGATGAGACAACGCGCTGCTGAGGCGCTATTCGAATTGGGCATAACCCATGCAAGGCTGGAAAGCACGGATTGGAGCACTGTGCAGAATTTAGATGCCATTCCGAATCTCTGAGCCCACAAGACTATCGAGAGACTACTGCCGTTATCTCTATTATTATTTAGACATACATTTTCACACCAGCACGTTCATTCCTCCTCGCTACTGCTGTCGTCGTCTCTATGCAAAATACCGGCTGTGCCAATCACCACCGTCTTCGAAGTGGCAGTCTCTCCTGGGGGGACAATATCAATAGTCGAATCGTCAAATTCATCAAGCTCGAGCGCAAGATCGTCTGCGAGATGATCGAAGTCCTCATCGAGACTGCCCTGAGCCTGACCACTCGACTCAGAGGTGAAAAGTTCTCTCACAGAGTTGCCATCAACAGCATTAGGCGAGTCGACTGATTGACTTGCCGTTTGAGAGTTTGAGAGTGACGTAGTGGAAGGTGGCGTGGTCTCGCAGTTGTCTCCTAACGTATTCGATTGACCGTCTCTCCATAACCTGGAATTACTAGATGTAGCTAGAGGATTTGAGCAAGCCTCAGGGAATCTTGGCTCTTCGGGCTCCAGGGCGATGGGAATCGCAGTGGAGAATAAGTCCGATGATTTTGACACGTTATCGCTTTTATCTCGCCGAGTTTCAGTGGACTGCATCTCGATTCTGCTTTCGGAGGGTGCAGACTGACGCTGCGCTCTGGAATCTAGCGAGTGTGCAATCTCCGTAGCATTGTCAAGCCTCAAGGCTTTGATCTTGGATCGCTCCATCGACTTCCGAATGAGGCGCAGAGGCGATGATTGTCTTTGCTGTTTGCTGGCGCTTGGCTTGGCAACGGTCGGGACCTGCTGCGGCAATATGCTTGTATTTCTGGTTTGACTCGAGCCGGAAGATACCTGTGTTTTCATAGTTAGTTTTGAGGATCGAGTTGCTTTAGGCATTTCCAGTTGACCCTCTCCCGATGTCTTGCTCGCGGGTATATCTCGTGTCGATTGTGAGCCGGTATCGCCAGTGGTTTTGGGACTTTTCTGAATGAAGATAGGCGACGCGCGCAGGGCGCTATGGGAGACAGGTGTTTGTTGGGCATCTGCTGGACCTAGATTTGTAGAGGGCCCTTTTTTGAGGAATGCTGCGCTGTTGGTCCCCATAGGGCGGGGCTGGCTACGCCTGGGCTTCGCAATCGGGACTGCTTGGATATCGAGGTCAACCATATGAAGTTCATAACATTGTGAGCTCTCGTTGTAAACAAGGACACAATCAACGCCGCTGGCAGCATGGCCTGCACCTTTGTATACATTACTAGACTCTGGCTCTCCGCAGTTCGACCCAACGACTGCGGCGCCCTCCACTGCAGAGGGCCTCGAAATTTGCTCTAAAAGATAGTCACCTTTCGGAGTCTTCTGAACACCGTACGTTTGGTTTGCGTATCCAGCCGCAGAAGTAGGACCAGGCCCTGGTGGCGATGTGAATCTTAGGGTGAAATTAGCCGAGTCTGAGGTAGCTGGCTCCGCGGGTTGTACATCGCCAGAAACAGCGGCCTGCAAACTCAGACGGGTTGCTTCACTGAGCTCTACCCGGTGGAAAGGAAATCTCTGATCTTCCATGACAGGCACGCGTCACACCTGCACGTTTAGACTCTCACCCGCGGGACAAGATGCACCCTGGTTACAGAACACTGTTTCGCCGTGATATTGTTAAACTAACATGTGCTTCTTGGTGCACTGGAAGCGTTTTGCCTCAGTAGCAGGCATTAGGGAGAGCACAAAGTAATTTAAAGACAATTCGTGGAGCGAGCACAAACCTAACGCCACCTCTGGCGCGCCGCGAGAGTGGGAATCTTGTCGCCCAGCGCTCCCACCAAAAACAAGCCTCTATGCTATAGCTCTCGTCATTTCGTAGTGTTATATATGATAACAACGCTCGGTGCTATCTTCCTGAGACAAAATAGTTGTGAAAGAAACGTGTAGACCGTACGCTTGTATACTTAGCTAAGCTCGAATCTCTTTGTGTCAGCCGCGCGTCAGTCGCTTGGTGGATAAGAAGGCCGCTCACATGGCCATGCAGATCGTGCTTGATAATGTGGAAGAGAAGATAAAACGTATTCTTCTGCAGTTCTCCAAAGAGTTTGCCAAAAATGGAAACCCGAGCGTCACGCTGCGTTTTACCGGTGGCTGGGTGCGCGACAAGTTGTTAAAGCGACCTAGCCACGACATTGATGTTGCCATAGACAAGGCCACGGGCGAACATTTTGCGAAGGATTTACATGCCTACATGATTAAATTAGGCCTAGACGAGATCGGTGTCCACAAAATCGCGAGTAATCCCGACAAAAGTAAGCACTTGGAGACTGCAACGACACGAATCTGTGGTCTGGATGTCGATTTCGTGAACTTGCGTAGTGAGGAATACGTGACTAACTCCCGAATCCCTCATGTCACGTTTGGCACTCCTTTGCAAGACGCGTTGAGGCGCGACGCCACCCTCAATGCTCTGTTCTACAATCTAAGCACTGATAAGATAGAGGACTTCACCAATCGCGGACTCGATGACCTCAAAAACGGCATTTTAAGAACACCTCTCAATCCATGTGAAACCTTTGCAGACGACCCACTGAGAGTGCTACGCTTCTTGCGGTTTGTGGGTCAGCTTGGCTTCGAGATCGCGCATGAAACGCTTCCTGCTATGAATGCAGAGTTCGTCGGGGATCTACTGCTCCAAAAAGTCAGCGCTGAACGAGTTGGCCTCGAAATGACGAAGCTGTTGACGTCAGAATACCCGTGCAAGGCCATGTCGTACCTTCTCGATCTTGGTCTGGGTCCTTATGTCTTCAGTGTCCCCGAGATTTTGCGACAGAATTCCGTGTCTACAGGGAAACTCGAGGTACTGACGTCCGAAAACTTACAGAGCCATCTCAGGACTTTTAGCAGCGTTTACGACAACGACGCTGTGATGCGACTGAGTGCGCAGCAAAAATGCATACTGTGGCTCGCTGTCCTCCTGCAGGACCTGCGCTTCGAGTCCAGAGGCAAAGAGGATAGTCCGGTTTCGCACATTCTCAAGAATAGTCTAAAAATGTCCAATGCTGTGAAGGAATGCGTCTTGATCATGTTGAGATCGTCGTCTGCTTTCGACAATCTTCAGACCAAGGGTAATTCACGCCAGGCGTTAGGATTGTATGTCCGTAACGTTGGGCCTGAATGGGAGCTCAGCGTACTGTTCAACATGGTGCGGCTTCAGGAGAAAGATGAGCCCCTGATCAAAGCGCGGAATATAATGGCTGACATTGAAAGCCTCCAGCTGGCTGAGGCATACAAACTGAAGCCCTTAGTCAATGGAAAACACCTAGCTCAGTTGCTCAACCGCAAACCTGGAGCTTGGTTGGCCCCAATGCTCCAGAAAGCGGTTGAGTACCAGTTAGCAAATCCGCATTGCACAATCGCGGATGTAGAAGCCCACCTTGTCACTGACAAAAGCAATACATAGATCGGCAAATCTTCGAATGATTGTATTTATATAAGAAACGCAGATAAATGAAACGCAGAAGGAAAACGACGCATCTCATTTGCTGGCGCTAATGCGCGCGTAGGAAGACTGCACAAGATACGTGACACTGCCAAGGATGCGAACGATTGCAACAACGGCATTCGACCATAGAAGAACGGCAAAAAAGTAGGAAATACGCTCACGGACGCTAACGGTCATACCAATAGCAAATGAAGGCGTGGATGTGATGGCCCATATCAAGACCACATTCGAGACAAGCCACATCACGATAAGATACGTACGGAAAGTACGGCTCTGGTCATCGTTGGAAATTGAAACTTTCTCCTTCTTTGCTCGATAAGGCTCCAATGCCCGCTTCACGACATTTTGAAAATTGCGGTCAATGTCCTCCAGATCGAGCACAACCTCCTCAACTACTTGTTCATCGCCATCTTGTACTGCTTTGACACTCGGAAGAGCTGTCAGATTGTCGATTCCCTTCGTGCCCCATGAAACGTCATGCCAATTACAGAAAGCGTAAACATTGAGCACGTTCACATAGTTTGCCTGCATGAAGATGTACTGTGGAAATGATGTGATCAAGTGCCAAGGGTCCAAATAGAGAAGAGCTGACACAATGTATAGCCCGAAAGTAGAGCACAGAGCCACAACGACAAGTGCGGTTGTCGACGTGAAGAAGTTGCCGAAAAAGTCCGATAGGGTCTTCACAGTGTTTCCCATGTTGATGAGCTCGTTGATTGCTAGCCACAGGGCAATAACAAGACCGTAGTACTGGATAATACCAAACACGACCACCATAACGTAGTACATCCAAACAGATCCTTTCGGACGGTTCCCCAGAGCTAAGATAAAGCTTAGGACGACGAACAAAGCATAGACATAATTCACGATCAGTGAGATGATTGAAGAGGCCTGTGTGGCGAAAGGAAAGGAGTGGGAGTTATCAGGACTACCAAATTCCTTAGGGTTTGCCGATAATTCGATGATGATTGTGATCGTCAAATAGTAACAGCCGAGGTTAAACCACGTAAGAAATTGGGAGAGCAGATTGTACAGGAATTGAATGTGCAGGCTTAGCATTCTGACAATATTCTGTTTGCTCCTGTAGACTCGGCCAAAGTGCAGAATAGAATATATTCCCGCTGCAAAAGATCCATTGAGCCAGCGGCGGCGCTGTCCGATCAGGTCACTAATGGTTGTAGGGACGTCCGTCTCTGCGGTTGCTTGCTTAACGTAGGTAAGATGCCACTTTTCACCACGTTTAAAAACCACTTCAAGGCACAAGATGCGATCCTCTGCCAAAAACATGTTTTTGCGGAATATGCTCATTCCGTTAATCCCTTTAGGGCCCAAGCGCTCCGCCATGGTATGGTCTCCTAGGAAGTACTGAGCAAGCGGCCTTCCTTCGACAGCCCGGTACCGATACGCGCTGAAGGCACCTGGCAGGACAGATATGTATCCAAATGCGGACTCAAGCGGCTTGTCCAATATATTGCTGATTTTGTATTCGAAATTCTGCGAAGCAACCAAAGGATTCAGAAGAGCGCGCTTGTTTTTGCCCAGCATGGCATGAATCTCGCCACAGGCGCCTCCGACATGGGGATCATTGTAAAAGCTTTGCCATAAGTAGAGCAGCGATCTGGCTCCCGGTCGCGTGCCGGCATCAATAAGGACAACAATCTCCGGTCTTAGCATGGGACAAAAAGCGTTGAAAACCCAGCGGTGTGAGTTAATCTTCTTTGTGTTCTGCTGCTTGATGCATAGTGTCATTTGAATGGGAGGTAGCGAGTCCTCGTTTCCATCCTCAGGTCTTACCAGCTTCTGATTGGGCAATACGCATAATTGAGTCGTGTATTCAAAGATATGTGCCACAGTGTCCTCACCGTTGACTTTGCGCTTCATGATACCATCTTGGTAGCAACCCATTGTGGCAAGCACGTCGAGAACATTTTTGTCGCATGGCTCAATCCCGTCCATTACAAGAACAACTTGGATTTTTTTCCAAGCCTCGTTAGGACCGTCCCAGAACTCAGACTTCCGCAGATTGCAAATATCTCTTATATTCTGCATGATACCGTAGAGAGTGCGCGACAAAAGCTGCTTATCCTCATTGTAGTATGTGATGCAGATCAAAATCTCAGTTTCGCGGCCGTACTCGAGCCCACGGAGAGAATAACCTTCCGCCGGAGTGAAGTCATCAGGATCACACGTGGCAGCTGTATAACGAATATGCGAGAACTCTGTACTGGGTGAGTCGGCATATCTGGACTGTATGGATAGTCTCACGGCAGAAGGTACCGGATATTCAGTGCGGAAAACCTGTCCTTGAATTAAGCCAACTTTGCGAGTATTTGCACGTTTGAGCAGACTGAGATTCTGTCTGCGGGCCCAATTCTGTTCTGACAGATCCTCTGAAGAGCTTTGGTGATACTCGGAGTCCTTTATCAGAGAGGTAACTGGGCGGCTCGTAAACCGACGTTCTTCGTTGCCCCATGCGTGTTCATCCTCATACTCACCATCGACAATACTCTTCTCGTCTAAATCTGAGTCGTAAGTGGGATAGGGAACCTGAGAGTTGGTATGTTGATGCGAATAGGGCACTATGCGTGGCAAATCGGAGAGTGGATGATCTTCTCCAGACTGCAAACCCGAAGTCGAGTGAGGTAGATTTGCCGTCGACAGATCACCCTCCTCATCGAAGCCGTACGACTGATAGTCGACGAATGGGTCGTCGTTGGAGTCGAGCTGGTTGTACCTGGACATCTCGTTCACCAGAGCAAAACTATGTTGACGTTGTGTACAATTGAGGAAACATGTTTACATATACCCTTAACCTTGTCACATGATATCATTAACACCATGAGAACCCTCTCTCGTTATGTTCTATATATAAGTCGCGAATAGTTTAGAAACAGAACTGACAGCCAGTACGTGTAGTGCCCCGATTTTGTAGAAGCTAATAGAGTCACAACTGCAACTCCAGCCCCTAATTTAATTTGCTTGATGTCAATGTTCGCAACAGTAGTTGCTGCGATCCGAAGCTGTACGAAGTAATATGTTCTATGCAAAAAGCTGCTGGCAATGTTAATCAGCCACTCAATACCGAGGTCCTAATGGCGAGAAAGTTAAATCTAGCGTCCTGACTTGAGTGACCGAATATAGACATCAATTCAGAAACTTCATTCCGGAAGTTCCGCGGATATATATCGGCACGATGCCGTCGCCAGGAACATTTTCACGAGTTGAGACCATCTAAGATTTCACCCTTTCACCGATCTTGCGCGCGTTAGGGATATTTTGGGAACGCGTATACCCTAACCATTATTGGTCTCTACTAATTTTGTCGCGAGAGCAGTGCCAGATTAGGGACCCCAGCACAACAGACAAAGCGAACGGACAAGGCTATCACCAGGGTCTGATTCTAATTGAAGGGAATCACCCCCCCCCATCCATTCTTTTCTACAGCGAATGAATAGTCGAGCTTAACGCCAAATGCTGGACTTAGTGCGACGTCGACTACGCAACCACGACGGTTCTGGAATTTAAACAAGAGAGTCCTGGCATGTTCATCAAGCCAGTACATTGCAGTTTGGCGTTAGGGTACACAGGGAAAACGCCTCGCAACTCTCGCCCTTGGAGGCGGCGATCGATCCTCCTGGCGTCACTCATAGGCACTACTACATACGGGGCATTTATTGTCACCGGGCACGTTCTGCATTATGCAGAGACAGACAGAGCAGACGTACCCGATCTCAAGTATCTTTTTTGTCACAAAACAAACCGCGCTATAGTCCACGTTGGATTTTGTAGCGACGTTCACAAGCTTACGCACAGAAGGCTCAACTAGAAAGACGGAGATGAAGAAGTGTATGAGGCCAGCCTCATCTTCTTCTCGGAACTCCAGATAGGCTCCTCCAGTAAACTCGGATGCCTGTTGTAAGAATGAGCGCGGTGGCCCGAAATTTGCAACATCAAGCGGAACACGCAGTTTTTGGGCGGTGAATATAGTGTTCATCGTCGAAATGTACTTGGAGCCAATGTCTTCGCTCGAAGCGCTTACAACAAGTATATGACCGCGAGTAGAAGGATTCTCACGAAGATGGCGATTGAGATGGCTCAGCGCAAGGGATAGGGGCCCTGAGACCGAAGCAACCCCGTGGGTACCGCCTCTATGAGCGTCAACGATCTGTTTGGATATTGCAGTCAACATGCTCTCGTCAAAACCTTTGAACTGGCGTATCATTGTACCATTTAAATGAACTTGACTCTGTGGGTCCTCTTCGGAGCTGTTTCTGGATGTCGAGTGTAGAATTCTGGCGCCCATAGAGTTGAAGCCAAGTATTGCAAGGTTATTATTGCTGTTAAGGGCGAGATGAGCATTCACGAAAACTGTCAAATTCTCAAGAACCGTCCAAAGGGGTATTTGAGAAGCATGCAGCCATCCATCGCTGTGTAGATCGATCACAACCACCAAAAAAGATGAGGCTTCGGTTTGAGAAGTTTGGTCGAAAGGGGCGCCATTCAGAAGCTGTGCACGGGTATCGTCCACTGAATCCATCAGAGGTAATCGAGGGGCAAAAGCCGTGCTGATGTGCACTTTGCCTCGTCAGAAGCTTTACCACTCCGCCAACTAGTTTGCAGCCGTGCAGTGATGGAAGAGTACGTTAACGTGACGTTGTCAGCTAGTGCGTATGTAATCATATGCGCGCTAAAGCTGTTTCCCGGTCAAAAGCAATGAAGCGAATTTGACGCACGCACGCCACGAAAGGAGTCTGTCGCGTTCTAAAGTATATGGTCTTTATCGCTAAGCAATACCCGTCCTATGAGACTCGGGCGTTGTGAAAGTATCCAAACATGCACACATTTCATGGCACGTAATGCGTGGATATGCAAGAATTGGTATATTTAGGGTTCATAGAGGAGCGCTCATCGAGTTGAGCGAGCCTCATTAGGATGCAGAGTGATTATTATAGAAGTTACAGCAGATAATTAGACGCGCAATAGAAGTTCATTCCACGGGAGCCCTCGAGCTTGCACTAGACTTAGATAGCCGCTAACTATGGGTTTCATTAGCCGTTTCTCACAAGTTAATAAGCTGAGGCCCTTAAATCGGCCCGAGGCAGCCGACTTCGCTATTTGCTCTTTCAGGAAAGCATTATTCCTGAACTAAGTGATCTTAAAGGGTGAGGAAAGGCGAAAGGCATCTCTCCACCATCTCCGTTCTATCCTCCTCTCGTTCTTGTTACTTCCAACCCCTCCTTGTGGCTTAGAGCATTTTCGCTGTGCGGTTATGAAATGTATTATCAATCTAGGGCAAGGTCCTGGGCAAGATTTTGTTGTTTTCGTGCACCGAGACGCGCCATTCGCGTTGGATGCATAAATTCTCAGAGAGTCTACATCATGTTACAGGGTGTAATATCTAGTTATTCTAACCTCTTGACAAATTTATGATCGACTGCGATAACCCAGGGGGTTCGTTAAATTCAGCGACTGAGGCTGATTAAGACGCGTGGGATGTGTAAGACACTCGGCTTCTCTCCAGTTTCCGCGGACCTGCCCGCAGAATTGCTTATGCGTAAGTGCCCATCACAGAAGCCGAGGCCGAGGTGACCAAAGGGCGTGCACGACTCATTTAGGACAGTGGGTGCATAATAGAGGGCTCTGTAGTTTTAAGCTATATACCGGTACTCGTCGCGTACAGATTGCCACGTTTGGCTTCGATTTTTTAATGATGCGAACACGTTTTGACTGCGAGTTTCCTAACGAGGCGCGCGTCTGGGTATTCTAAAATTAGTACATGATGCTTGGTAACGCCATCGCGAACCCTTTTGGTACAGACTATTACTTGCTATGCTCGTCCACTTACTTACTTGGCAATTACGTACCCACCGTACTTCCCGGACGCAATTACATACGAAATATGGGGTGCATACAGGGTCAATGTAAAAATTATGCTAAACCTATTCCGCTCCTGATGCAGGATATCACGCATACGGCGGTTACAGATAAATTTCACAGAAAGGTTGGTCATTGTTGGAACGAGACGCTCTGCGCGAGAGTTGAGGCTACTTTCACGATCCTTGCGTTCTTATTTTCTGTGCACTGTTGCAGGGGCTGAAATCGCGACGGCTTTTCAAACATGTTTATAATTATGTAATTAAGTATTTCCCACTGCGTCCGCGCGAGCCTATAACGACAGGTCGATCTCATTGTCCGTCTCACGCCAACGCATTAGTAGTAGGCCCTGAGACAAAGCCAGAGCCACGTTCTCTTATATTCTCTGGTTGATCTGGAGTAGTCTTTCCCATGCCTGAAGCATATATTGAGGCTGTGCGTTCACCTGAGACTGCGGCCGAAAGAACTCCGCGATCTCCGATCCAGCCACGCGGCACGATTTCGGCGGCCCCTGGTGGCGCGACTCATGTCAACCAGGCTAAGCCTTTGCTCGCGCGCGGTGCCTCGTCCTCTTCCTCTTCAAGCGTAGCCAGTTCTCCTCCAGGAGCGAGCAATGGTTTGCGCCCGCAACTGCGGGTACATACTGGCATACCCGAACCAGAAACGATATCCGAGGATTATAGCCAAACTGATAGCGGAGAGGAAACTGTGAGCAGGACACGGAGGATGTGGATTCGGAAAAAATCAGGAGGCGCGGCGACTAGTCTGTTGGTGCACGGTAATGAGCTCGTTGACGATGTCAAAACCAGAATTTTAGAGCGTTACCCCACTTCTCTGCTGCTGAAGTGCGATCCGGCTGATCTCGTGCTCACAGTGCAGACGCATGCCGGCATTAGGCTCGAACTACAGCCCGACGAATATATCGTCAAAGTTATTGACAAATATTTCCCCAAGGGTATGCGAATGAACGATGCTGTCGAAGTGGGGCCTCCAGTGGCTAACTGGGGCCTTTACGACAAGCCGACATACGGTTCGACAAGTCGTTCAACATCGCGTTCCAGCATTCGTGGGTCACGAGGACAGCTTGCACAGCAACCAACGCCTGTTGCAGTAAATGCTCCACCCTTTATGCCCACGCCTTCGCAGACAAATCTACTTGCTGCGGTCACGCAGGCCTCCGGCTCCAGTATCCCAACCGGCCCACTGAGCTCTGCGACTGCGACACCTAGCACCCTGACACCGTTTCCGCCCGCTAATGTGCACACATCTAAGTCGCCAAGCCCGACAGACCGTTCTCCAGTGGATATGAGGCGTGTGTCGCCACCTAGTGCTCGACAAACATTAGTACGACATGATTCGAACGCGTCCTCACAAGGCGGTTCGATGCGTCGCCGCAAGCAGAGCAACACTAGTGTTTTGCTGCTTCCAAGACAATTAGCGACTGGTAGCTCCGCTGTTCCGGCGCCAAGTCCTAGCATCGATGCTGTCACTGCGCCATCGACCAAGACCTCCAATGACTCCCCTGGTGACCTCCAGAGTGCTGTGCGCTCTCAGCTTGGCAAATCGCACGGCTCGCGGGAGATGCTCATGTCCCCCTTGCTCGCTAGTGACGGATTTGATTACAAGGCGCCGCTTGCTGTCCAGTTACATGACCGGGCAGTTCAGGATGCCGAGGAGCCCCGCAAAGATGTGAACAGCTCTCTATTCGAGCTTCAACAACGGGTTAGTCCCAGCATCCAGATCTCACAGGAAGGTCGTGCGATCATCGTTCCCCAAATTAAGGTCCTCATCGTAGAGGACAACCCCATCAACCAGCGCCTACTGGAGGCCTTCATGAAGCGCAAGAAGGTGCGTTATGGCGTTGCCAAGAACGGTCGTGAGGCTCTTGAGATGTGGAAGTCTGGCGAATACCATCTCATATTCATGGACATTCAGCTCCCCGTCATGACAGGGTTGGAGGCTACCAAAGAGATTAGACGACTCGAAGTTGTTAATGGCATCGGGGTATCGCATACGTACAAGCGACCCAGCAGTATCCCTCCGGAAGATGTTATCATGAAATCTGACGGTGGTTTTCGCTCACCCGTCATCATCGTAGCGTTGACGGCGTCAAATGACCAGGACGATAAGTCTGATGCTCTTGCAGCCGGTTGTAATGATTTTTTGACCAAGCCGGTGAGCTTCTCTTGGCTGGAAAAGAAAATCATTGAGTGGGGTTGTATGCAGGCACTTATCGACTTCGACGGCTGGAAGACGTGGAATGACGCGAAGACAGAGGATAATCACGGACTTGCACTTAACACGCAGTCAGCTCCCGCGGTTGAGACCACCACATAGCAGGAACGGCGTTGCCATGCGTCGTTACTGCAATTCAACATCATCAGTTATCTCCCTTGTGAAAACGACTACATACATTGCATACCTTAACTTCTATTCACCTCTCGTGATTACTCGTTATCGAGGAGCAGCCTTGCCAATTTTGTCTGAGCACATGTGGTGTTTGAGGGTTAAACCTCTCGGAATTCAGGAGTGCGAACCGTAAGGTCTCGCTTTCTTCGGTCGCATTCTTGCGAGTCGTTGCCCGGATCTTTAGAGAACTCGATATTTACTCAGGAGATCCATACGAGATGAACGTCTGTCCCCAAAGAGGCCCACTCACCCCAGAGACTCAACTCTTTGGTAGCACAGGTGCTTTCCATCACGGCGAGCGAAAAGGGTTACGTAGACGTGCACGTTGCCTCAGACACTCTGGAAAGATACTTCTCGCAACCGCTGGACTACACTGGCGTTAGCGTCATCGGCATTTCTCGAAGAGGATGTTATCCCCCCCCCCGAACTTCCGAACGCTAGACCCGTGTCGAGCCTATTTCTCAGTGCGGCAGAGCACGCGCCGGATCTCAGTGCGAACGAGCAACGCACCAACCCTGATATAGAGTCCAGCCATCATCGGCACGGCCTTGTAAGTCACGTCCTGTTTGAGGACTGGTTGAAGTACCTGATACAGACTCGCAAGCTGTTGACGTTGGCAGCACGAAAATGAATGCGCGACCTGATAGAGTAGAATTTACGGCAAGCCACAGGTTGAACATCGGGCCTACTGGTGTTCCTGTGTTCCAGAAATACGCCCATCATTGACAGGAAGATGCTTGTTCCGTGCGCATTCTTCCTGGATAACACAGACACGGAGTACTGCTGGCACTGAGCCCAGTTGTATACCGAATCAACCCCGAGTACGGGGCGCATATGACCTACTATCACACCGTCAATGAGTGCCTACGATGGGGGGGTTGCTTGACCGTTTCATAGTTATACGAGCTCATACTGAACAGCACGTCTTGAATGCAGGTGTGGGCACTCAAGTTACGCGCAGGCCTTATCGTTCACTTTCCTGACACTATTGATAAGTTACAAAACTATCTCTAACCGTCAATCTAAGCACGGCATGAAAGATCCACGCGATTATATCGAGAGGTCATTCATTTGCAGCGGTGCATCAGTGATCCTTCCCAAAACATCCGAACAGTACTAGATATATGTTTGCTTGCTAATTGTGATCGTCTCACTTTGAGGTGACCACACTCAAGAAAGCCACTTTATCTAGCCTCGTGCGTTCATTACGCAGCCTGCTCAAAGGAGCGCACCACCCGGCGCACCTGAGACCGACATGAGGCATCTTGCATAGATTTGCGGACAGTGCTTTTTAACGTGATTTTTGACAATATCATGGATCTGCCCTGATGTGAGATACAGCATCTTATGGTATACGGATGGACTCATCTATATAGAAACTCTTGCAAGGAACCAGTTCAAGCGAAAAGTGTTACAATGACAAGGCAGAAGGTTTGAACACACGTCCTCTAATGTCAGGCATGCGTTCTATGAACAGCCGAGCAGATGGCCAGCGCTCGGGGCGAGGCACGAAACACGATGCACGACGCTTAGTTCTTGAAAACTTGTCGATTCGGAACAGAAACCGCTCGAAGAAGGCGCGACTATGCGAATTAGGCCTTCTACGAAACCTTGCGTATTTCTCAGGGCGATTCGCGCTTTATCTGCCTGCGTTTACGTTGGGTACAAGAAGCAGGCGTTGTGATGAACCTGCAGAACGTAGGACGCATGCGCAAACAGATAATCGCCGTCCCAAATTTACGCTGCGTGTTCACGCGAGCGTATACAGTGCACAATCAGCGAGCATTCGCTCTGAGCAGCTCATCCGCAAGTAGCTGCAGCACCGATGCTAAGAAAAAAAGCAATCCTAAAGGTCAAAGAGAGCCTCGGATATATCTCGGAAGCAATCAGGGTATCTATTGTGCAGTTTCTGGTATTTTGACCTTATTATCGTCCTTCCGTACAGCAATCAGTAAGTCATCCAGAATCTCGTCTACTTTGCTTTCATCACTTGAGGTGCACTGTGCGACAACCTTCCTAAATTTGGCCTCATTTTCCAAGGAAGATGCGTTTAACTTGTCTCTTAACCGCGTCAAGTCCTTCTCGATTTTGTTATACGCGGTTATGCGGGCGCGTAGCAGCACTGGCGGGTACCGTGATTCTTTGGTGATTCGGAACGGCTGGTCAGCGTCGAAACTAGCATTGCCGATTACCGGAATCTGGCCCTCCACTTTGAAAGTCTCATTCTCGTGCTCTATGGCCTTCTCGAGCGCAGCCAAACGTCGCAGGTTCAGGTCGCGCTGCTCAATGGACTCGCTTAGGTTCTTCTTGCGCGCAACAACGACTTCGAGCTTCTCGGTGACGCTTTTGAGCATGCTGTGGGCGTCTTGCAGTAGCTGGTTCTTGCCTCTCAATACGCGGCTCAGCTCGGCATCGACTTGGGAAATTGCAGCAGCGCACTCCTCGACAATCTCTGCTCGGCGCGCGACGCCGTCGACGTTGGTGCGATTACACGCGCGGGAGCTCTGGCTATTCGCCAGCGCCCTGAAAACAGTCTGCTTTTTGCCCTTGGTGTCCTGCTTGGGTAAAATACCGAAGTCTGTGGGCTTGAGTCCGGCCCTATTTCCCAGATCCAGGGATGCACCGATGTCTACAAGCTGTTGCGCGATGCTGTGCGAGCCGACGCGAGCGGCAATGTTTAGTGCGGTGTCTCCGTTCATATCCTGCGCGTCCACAAGCTCGTTTACGAGCCACGTCACGCCGCTTGCGCCCCGCCTCCTGACCGCCCATTCGAGCAGCGTGTCGAGGTAGTAGCGAGACGCGTCACTACGGCCCGGGATGCCGGCTGTGAGCGCTATGTGGTGTAGCACCGTGCGGCCTTGTGCATCTCCCAGGTGCAGGCATGGGAAGAGCAGGTCAAGAAGGTCGCTGAAGCTCTGGTTGTCGCTGCTATTGGTGACGAGCACGGCCCGCACCAGCGGCGACTCGCCCTTGCGGTTTCCACGGCGGCAGTTCGCCCCATTCTGAACCAGGTCAGCGACGAGGCTGACCTTTGCGAGCGCAGCGGCCCAATGCAGAGCCGTGTGCCCCGCGTCGTCGATGGAGACGTCAAGCTCGATGCGACGAAGGTCATGGCGGGCGAGGATATTGCTGAGCGTCTGCACCTCGCCCCGGCTATTGCTCAGAAACAGCTCCGTGACGACCTCGCGCGAGACGTCGATGAGGGCATCGTTCCCCTCGGGCTCGAGCGGCGGGATGGTCATCATGTCCTCACCTTCGTAGACCTCGGTGTGCTCATCGTGCATGGATACGTCGCCTGGGGCGGCATTGACCGTGCCGAGGTCGAATCCTAGAAGCGGCTCGACGATCTGCGTCAGGTTGTACGTGGACGCGAGCTGCCGTGCGACGCTTACAGGGACGTACGATCCCTGACACTTTTCGACGCGGCCCTGCGACTTTTCCGCGAGCGGACCGAGCTCCTCGAGCACCGAAGCCTTCTGTGCACGGTCTATGCGCGCAATGTCCAGCAGTTGCGTCGCGTTCACGCTGCCGTCGCTGAGCCTGCGCATCAACGTCGCGTCAGGAAGGTTGAGCTCGAGCACCTCCGCGTCCGCATACTTGCACAGAAATACGTGCGGCGTCGCTGTGGGCTGTTTAATAAACGGCGCTTCGTGGGGGCCCTCCATGCCGTACAGAAATAAATAACAACGCGCCGAAATCCAGCTCACACTCGCGTTCCTTACCCATGTATTTGTAATGCGGAAGCGGCGCGTGGCTCGCGCCCGCGTTTTGTGGTTCGCCCGAGTAGCCGTAACGGCTGCAAGCGCCCTTTAACGCGCCTGACATCATGCTGATCGAGAATTGATGCTACAGCCAGCACATATTCTGCTGTCGGTACGAGTATTTAAACTACGCTGGTGGCTGCCGCGTCTGTACTCCCGCCAGCGCGGTGAGAGCGGACAAGTACCCCTCCAAGCTGGTGCGGGTAGCGAGACTGTTCATAAGTTCGCAGGAGCCCTACAGCCAGCAATGAAGTGCTGCGCTTAGTGTGGTTTTGCGGTGTTCCGCCCAGACGCGACCCTGCTCTGACTTGAGCGCGTGTCGGCTTTAGTCTTGGTCAATTGGACCAACAGCAATCTGCGCGACTTGCAGACAGGCGGGCGCGCGAGCGGCGTTTGCGTGCATCGCAATCTGGGTGTTTGCTTACTACTACGGACTGCGCGGCAGCAGGCGTCGTGCACCTATAACACTGCGGCTCCGCGCCCTGCACCTCACGCGAGCCCCTCGACGAGAATGCCAGACCCTCCCGTTATAGCTAGCGTGCAGCCCTTGCTCGCGCGCGCGAAGGAGGTGCGCGCGGCAGACCCCATTGTGTCGTACTTTTGCCGCTACCTTGCCGTCAAGCGCGTGCTCGAGACCAAGCTGCACAACTCGGACCCGAAGGTCGCGGACTTTGTGACCGACGTGCTCACGGAGCTCGAGCAGATGAACAAGACCGATGCTGTACTGCAGAGCGACCAAGCGAAGTCGATCCTAGCCGACAACGACGCTAGCAAGCAGTACGTTCTCAAGTTTGCCACCTCCGTGCTGGACAACGCAGTTGGCCAGACCGAGACGTTGGCCGTTACCCGCGCCACAGCCAGCGCGTTTGCGGCGGCCGCAGTTTTTCTTGACCTCGAGTCGGTGTGGCAGCCGCCGAGCGCTGCCACAGTCGAGAAAATTAGGTTTGCGAAATACCAGGCGGCCCGCATTCTGCGGGCTATTCGCAACGGCCAGGACCCGAACGAGATCTTCAGAACGGAGCAAGACGCAGCTCTGGCCGAGGCCGGTCTCGATGCAACGCCCGGTGCAAGCGAAGCGCCCGTCGATGACGGGTCCACTTTTGAGACAGGTGCGCCATCGGAAGGGACAGCGGGCAGTGACACGCGTGACCGCAGCAGGCAGACTGCGGATCGCCCTGTGTTGGGGAACTCACCTGAAGCTGCCCCTGAGCCGGAATATGCTCCCCAGCCGCAATTTATCGCTCCTGTACTTGAGCCAGGCCATCTGCCCGCGGTGCCTGTGCTTGACCCTCGCTCTCGCGAGCCGGCGGCGCCTGCTGCGCCGAGGGCTGTTATGGAACTAACCCAGGTCACCAACGTCGCACAGAAGCATGCAAAATACGCCATGTCGGCGCTTAACTACGACGACGTAAAGACGGCTATGGCAGAGCTCGAGGCCGCACTGAAGGTTCTGAAAGCTTTCGAGGGCTCTGAATGACAATTCTTGGCTCGTAGTAGTAGCCCTACGTAGATGTTGCTATAATTTTCCACAGCACTGCGCGTGCCATTCGCTCTGGATACACGACGCGCGCGTGCGACGCCGCGCACGCTACCCTAAACGCGCGGAGAAAAGTGGCCACGAAAAGCCGCTATTCCAGGCTTGCACCCGCTCGCCCGCTACCCGCCCCCATTCTACACACAATCGGCACCCCAATCCGCATTTGTAGGCTTCAGCTTCTGTCGCGATGAGTACGCAGCTAGTCCGCCAGTTCACGCAGGTATGCACGCTCTGCACCTTCCTAGCCAAGCAGGGTAAGCAATGCGAGGCTAGCAAGCTTGGCGCGCCTCTGCGCGAGCTAGCCGTATTCAAATACCTTATGCCGGAGGATTCCAGCTTCCAGTACGAGGAGACCGTGTTTGACCCGGTGTTCGGCAAGGCGCCCGAGCGAGTCCTCGTCTTCTATTTCCCTGACAAGAAAGCGCGCCAACGCACAATACAGGAGATGCAGCAGATGATCAAAGACCGAACCCAACAGTTTCGCCAGGCACTCGCGAGATACCTCGCTAAGGATGCCCAGACACTTGCCGAGCTGTTCGCGGTAGCCGAATCCTTCGTCCCCGAGAAGGGTCAGCCAGTCAATGATTTGCATACGCGGAGCAATACAATTATTAAAGCAGAGGGCTCGTATCAATCGCTCATCGTCAAGAAGGCGATGTTTGACGAGCTGAAGGATTCGCTGAGTGAGGTCGTCAGCTCCTTCACAGAGCCCGCACGCGAGGCGCGATTCGGGCCATGCCCACCCGAACTGGAAAGGTACGTGTGTGATCACACACAGCTCTACACGCACCAGAGCGCGGCGCTCGCGCTGCTTCTGGCGCGCTCTACGCCGCACCTCATGGTAAGTACCTCTACGGCGTCAGGAAAATCCCTCATTTTCAAAACCATCGTCCGGTACGCGCTTGACCAGTCTCCAGACGCCTGTGCGCTGTTCATATACCCCACTAAGGCGCTCGCGCACGATCAACTACAGTCCTTCCACTTCCCGGCCGCATGTGCATTCGACGGCGATGTCCCTAAAGAGCAGCGCAACAGTATCAGAGACCGCGCACGCGTACTCTTTGTTAACCCCGACATCCTGCACACTACGATCCTGCCTAACTGGCGAGACTGGATCCGGGTGCTCGAGAATCTGCGCTACGTTATCGTGGACGAAGTACATTACTACGGCGGCGTATTTGGTGCCAATGTTGCCATGGTGATGCGTCGGTTGCGCCGGATCTGCAACCAGATCGGTGCCGAGCCTCGATTCATCGGCTGCTCGGCCACCGTAGAGAACCCTGTCCAGATGCTGTCACAGATCATTGGTGTTCCGGCCAGCGAAGTCGCATGCCTTGGTCCCGAGCAAGATGGCTCGCCAACGGGCCAGAAAAAGTTTATTTTTTGCACGCCCGAAAAACTTGCCAAGGGAAGCATCATCAACAGCGGCCGGTACCATCCAATCCGCGAGGCGGCCCCGCTGCTTGTCAAAATGGTCAACAAAAATTTGCGGGTGATCGCATTCTGCCGATATCGGCGTGAGTGCGAGCTACTACTACGTGCTGTGTACGAGCTGGAGCCCCTCATGGGTCCTAAGTCGGGTCACGGCTCGGATGACCCGTCTGGACAGGCAAAGGTGATGGGATATCGTGGAGGCTATTCCGCAGACGACCGGCGCGTCATTGAGAAGCGCATGTTCGAGGGCGATTTGCGCGGCATCGTCGCCACCTCTGCGCTGGAAGTAGGCATTGATATTGGAAATTTGGACGCAGCAATTATTGTTGGCTTTCCGTATAGCATTGCGAGCTTCCGACAGCAGGTTGGTCGCGTCGGCCGCCGTAGCAACGAGTCCTACGTCGTATATGTCGCTGACGGCTCGGTTCTTGACCAGGCCCACGCGCACAACATCGAAGGCGTGCTACATGGCAAACTCGAAACAATTCCTATTGCACTGCACGACAGCATTGTACGAGGCCATCTTCAGACTGCGGCATACGAGCAGCCGCTCGATGAAGATGATCTTCGTTTTTTCCCGGAGGTGGATCCGATATCATCGAATTTGACAAAACTCGACGATGGAATGTGGACCTTCCCGCACCAGCCAGAGATCAACATACGCAAAAGCGAAGAGGAGGAGGAGACGCTGGTCGTCAACGAGCAGAACAAAATCATTGAGCGCATCGAGCGCGAACGTGTAGGTTTTACCCTCTATGAAGGTGCTATATTTGTTCACCAAGGCGTCCCGTATTTGGTGACCAACCTCGAAGAAAATCTGCTGTACGCGAAAGTGCGACGAACCAGCGTCAAGTGGACAACCCGCCAGCGAGATTTGACGGACGTCGATCCCGTGAGCCGTGCGTCGTCAAAAGACATTTTTTTTTCCTCTCACGATCTGAGGATGCTGAGCACCGAGGCTATCATGAGCGAGGAGGGGAATGCGCTTGAACGGATGCGCAAGAGCGTTAACGAAGAGACTGCATACAACGAATTTAAGAACGAGGAACGAGAAAGCGAAGAGGCCGCCTCTAACAGGAAACTGTTGAAAGACGCAGGTCCTCCTCTCGCGTTTGCGGCTAATGTCGGGAAGGTCAAGGTCACAACGGTTGTTTTCGGCTACTTCAAATTCAATAGGATGAATCAGATCATCGACCAGTGCGAGGTGAGCATCCCGCCCATCATCAAGTACCGCAAGGGTCTTTGGATCAACATTCCTTCAGGCGTGCTTGCAGCGTTAAACCAGTATGGTTATCACATTCCAGGGGCTATACACGGAGCTGAGCATCTCCTCATGTCTACACTTCCTATTCTCATTGCTATGTCACCAGGCGACGTGAGCACCGAATGCAAAGCTCCCGAAAAGGAATTCAGCACTAAACAGACGTCGCGCCAGCGGCCCGCTAGACTGGTGTTCTACGAGAACTATAGCGATAGCGAGGGCAGCGGAATCCTACAAACAGCGTACAATGTTGTGGGAAGCGTTATTGCGAGGGCCTGCGCCATCGTGGACGCCTGTCCCTGCGAGCTGGGCTGCTATAGCTGTGTGGCTTACTCTAAGTGCACCGAGCACAACGCGGTAATCTCCAAGCGCGGAGCCCAGCTGATCATCCGCGCCATTTGCGGCAAGCCGTACGACGACCTGCCCCCAGGTCCAGAGCCGAATTTGAAGCATGGCACCCTCATCAATGTGGTGAGCGTCGAGGCCAACGCTGTCGGTTAGCACAGCTGCAAATCGCGACAGTCCTGGTCACTGCTTTCCCGGACTCTGAAAACTTCTTATCGTTTCAAGCCACAGGTTTGTCTACCGCAACTACTACGCACTGACAATCTAGTGTTCAAGTGTGACGCAAACGATTGCACCCGTGCGGGGTCACATGCGGGCGACGCGCACTTTGAGTAATCACGCACGCACGTTCACACTTACAGCAAGGAAGCGACACACGTTTGCAAGTAGTTGAGATGGAAGTCGACCTAAAGAAGGCACACGTGTACGAGAAAGGGGAATTGAAGAACCCAGAATGGGTGAAGACGCAGCGCGTGTACTACGTTGACCCCTTGGGCGTGAAGCGCGACTGGGAATGCTGCTCGAGAGCGACGCGACACGAGGGCAGTGACTGTGATGGCGTCGCAATCGTTGCGATTGTGGATACCAGCGATGGGCCGAGTCTGCTTCTGCAGAAACAGTTCCGTGCTCCCATCAACGGGATCTGTATCGAGCTGCCCGCAGGCCTCATTGACCCCGGCGAGACGATCGAAACCTGCGCTGAGCGCGAGCTGCTAGAAGAGACTGGCTACGTGGGCAAAGCGATCAAGACATCGGCGATAGTATTCAACGACCCGGGATTCTGCGACACTAACCAGAAGATCGTTCAGGTCAGCATCGACATGACTGACGAGCGCAACAAGAACCCGCAGCCGCACCTCGAGGAGAACGAATTCATCGAGGTTTTTACTGCGCCGCTAAAAACATTGCCCAAGACACTGGACCAGCTCGCGGCTGAGGGCTACGTGTTGGACGCCAGGGTAGCGGGAATCGCGCAGGGTGTGGCACTGACGTGCTCGTATTTGTAAGTAAGCCGAGCTACGGCACTTATTTACCGCTTTCTCGGAGCCACAGAAGGGATGTTCGACCCCAACAATTACTGGCTGTTCGGCTACGGCTCTCTGATCTTCAAGGAGCCGCCTCACGTCGTCGAGCGCGTGTCGGGCTATATGCAGGATTGTGTCCGGCGCTTCTGGCAGTCCAGCATTGATCACCGCGGAACGCCCGAGCATCCAGGACGGGTGGTCACTCTGTTGGCGCACGACACCTTCAAGAAACTCGGCGGGCGCCTTGAATTCGAAAGCGACTTCAGGGTATACGGCATTGCGTTTCGTATCGATCCGCGGTATGCCGAGCAAGTCCGCGCCCACATCGATCATAGGGAGAAGCACGGCTACGTGCCTGTCGATCTGACCTTCCATCCCAAGGCCGGAGGCGAGGTCTGGACCTGCACGGTGTACGTAGGCACAGAAGACAACCACGCTTTTGTGGGCCCTGAGACTCCAGAAGAGGTTGCACGGGTTATTGCGACCTCGACCGGGCCAAGCGGCGCTAATCTAGCCTATTTGGTGGAACTCGACAAGGCTATTCGCCAACTGCACCCGAACAATGAGCCCGACGAGTACTTGGAGCTGCTAGTGAGGCTCGCCTTGGAATACTCACGTACTCATAAGGGATCCTTAGCGTTCTCCAACGTGATGTCACCGCCGTGCGAGATTCTGAATTCTTGAAGGTCCAAATTCCCCAACCGGATTGGGCCCATGCTATGCATGTGACGTGCTTCTGAAGTGCTTCTGACGTGCTTCTGATGCGCCGCCCACTAATGAAGCGAAGATGTACTGATGCAAGATAAAGATAACCCTGGCCGACTCGTCACGCGGGGCCGAAAACTCCTTCCTGCAACGCCCGCAATAGCGGCAAAGGTACGCACTGCAGTCCCACTTGTCAATTCATTGTTGGGAATACCCCGTGCTTCGCGCCTGTTTTTGTCTCGGTACGCCTGCCACGATCGTTGGAGCCACCACCGCATCTCCCCGGATGCCCTTACCCCGCGTAAATCGGAACGGGTTTGCTGGCTCCCCGCGAGAAAACGAATAGCGCGAATGACTCGAAACCTATATTTATATCTTATTTGACATAATTACGGCTCCAATGATGCGCTGCAAGGCTGTCATTAACCACCTGTACGTATTTCTCCGCGGCGCGGCGGTCGCTCAACGGCACCGCACTAAATCCGACGTTAGGGCTTCTAAATACCTGCATGGCTCGCGTGAGCTTGGTTGCGACTGTGATCTTCCAAAGAACCTCTCCAGCGTTCTTATCGAGATACGTCTCACAACCTGCGATTACGCGATCGCACGCAAACCCCTATAAACTGAAATTAAGTGACTGCCATTTTTTTCAGCCTGCGAAATCGACACTGCCTGCGTCACTCTGAAAACTCGCCCCCGGGATGAGTGGTCCGAAGCGCGACATCTTCAGCTCGTTATATCCGCGCTCCCGCCGCGCGCACAGTCGCGATGGCGAGCTATGGAGCGCACTGAGTCCACAAGCGTCTAGCAGCTCAGTAAAGTCTACTAAATCAGCACATGCGTCTTTCGCGGTGCACGCGACAGGAGGCTCCTCCCACAGCCACGGTGCCTCGTCCAAAACCTCCCACCCTCGAGATGCCGTAGAGTTTTCGATTAAACTCGAGACTCCACCAGCGATCATGTATGGCCCACCTGAGACATCCACAGGGTCTTTGATCAGTGGTATTTGCGATGTTGATCTGAGCGGTAGCGGCGGCGTTGACGGTGTTGTCTCCCTCATCGACGTGTCGATGGCAATCGTCCAAGAAATCACCTATACGCTGCCACCCGTCGTGACGAAACAATTTCCAAATTCTACTAAGAAAAATGTGCTTGCCACCTGGGACCTTCTGAAGCATCCGCATATTCTGGCCTCGAAGAAATTTTCTTACCCGTTCTCGCATCTCCTTCCGGGAACCCTGCCTCCGACCACAACCACGTCTCTGTTTAAGATTGAGTACTATATTCTCGCCTCGGCTACCACAAAGGACATGAAGCGTAGCGAGTCGCGTCTTCGGCTCCCAGTTGGCCGCAGCGTGATCAGCGTAACGGAAAAAACTAGTGTGCGTATATTCCCGCCCACTGACTTGAGCCTCAGTTTGGTTGTTCCTTCAGCACTATTCCCGCATTCGCATGTGCCGGCTGAAGTACGACTTGAGGGGCTGATTGCGCCGCCGGAGGGCTCCCCTCCGAAATATAAGCGCTGGCAACTCAAGCGGATTACTTGCAAGGTGGATGAGGTCGTAAAGATCAAATGGGGTCCCAGTGAAGATGAGGAGTATGAGCACAGACAAGTACTCAGCTACACGGTCCACAAGTCGGGTTGGAAAGCAGACTATACTCTCCAGTCAGGTCATATCGAGTTCATGGTGCCTGAGCTGTGTCCGGGCGCGCTGCAGCGAGCCACAAAGGACCTCGAGGATCCTATTTCCGGACTGAGTGTGAGCCACCAATTGGTAGCGGAGTTGCTTATCGCTGAAGAAGTCCTCGCTTCCCCCTCAGCTAAAGTAGGGACGCTCAGTGGCAGCGCTCGTGTCCTACGCATGCAATTCTCATTCCCAGTTGTCGATCGGCCGGGCTTGGGTATTTCTTGGGACGACGAAGTTCCGCCGGTCTATGCGGACATTCCACTCTCGCCACCTCAGTACGACGAAGTCCAGGGCCTCCCTTCGCTCGAGGAGATCAGTAATACGTCCCTGGTGTACAGTCCTTCGCTCTCTCCAACTATGTCGCCTACTTTACGGCACATAGACCCGCGTATCCGAGGCTCTGAACATCAGCCCTCGCCTGGGCTGTTCCCGTTATCGGGAGGCGCTCTGCGTCCTGTGTCCTCGCAGCCATTACCGTTGTTGCGGCCCAGTTCAAGCAATCCTCCGCGGACTAGCGCATCTCCTAGTGTTTCTAGCACGAGTTCCAGCTCAAGTGCAAGTCTGACCGAGATTCCACAACCGCCACCAAAAGTCAAGCACAAATAGTCGTTTGAGGTCTTGTCGTTCCTTTCGGAGAGTATATTTATTCATAGATTCAACCCTGCCTGTATGCTACCAGCTTATCATAATACTCCGACGAGCAGTCGTCAGCAAATATGATCGCCCGCCCTGTGCACGAGAAAGCTATGATTTGCCGCGTAAGTGCCGCATATGAGGCTTCACCGTGTGCTCGAAGATAGCTCATTAGTCCATACACATATATATTACTGAGCCTCTCTCTCGTTCCCTGAGTCAATGGAGTCTCCTCGCGCTTATACAGGAAATTCAATGCGTCTTCAACGTTCGCAAAGCACTCGAACTCGAGCGCTTCCGGATTCTTTACTGGCTCACGAAGCCCGTGTACTTTCTTCACGAACTGCTTTTCTGTGCCAAAGAACAGGATCAAACACGGAGTACGCTGTACAATTTCCTGTAATTGCAACATCTACACGGCAGTATTCTCTCCGGTCTGCTCTCACGACCGCTATAAAGCTTACAAAGAGCGTCGACGTGGGATTTTGGTTCGTGGCCTAGTGGTTTACGAATCTTTAATCACGTGTCTAGTACTAACCGCGTAGACTCTTTACAGGTACCTCATACGGTACTGGCACAAGAGTGGGTAAATTCGGTGTATCATTCCAGTCAACTCTTCTCCAGAGAGAGTCACGTGGAACACGTGAGCTTCGTCATCAGAAATAACGGACCCTGGGAGGCCTAGTTTGGTCTACTAGGGTCCTTGGGAACGGCGAGGCATGGAATTGAGGCCACTCCGAGTAGTGGGCCTCTTTAGTGCAATACGCGGTCGTGGGCTTCTGGTCCGTGCACTCGATACCGATTACTGTACTTGACACACCCCTTTATGTTTGATTGCATTCACTCCTGTGCTGCGCCTCCTGGCAGTCTCTGTTCTGTTGTTTTTGTGCACAAGTGTTAATTCTTAGAATTTTCATGCCGTTTACGGTTTAATCTCGCAATTGCGTCTTTTTCTTGTCAGGCACTGGTGTCTCTCGCCATTTCGTGTCGATGACTTAGCTTTTAGTCTCATCGGGCTAGTTCATCGTGCCGCTTGTTTTGACCACATAGCAACCATGTCCAATACTTGTTGTGCTCCCGTAAACACAGCGCGTAACATGTGCATATATTACGTCATGATATGCATGATGCTGCAGCATACATACCAAAGAACCGTTGGCGTGCTGTTTTTGCGATCATTTTGGAAATGGGGCTGTAGGCGAAGTGTTGATAAGCATACCTGCATATGACAAAAACTTGCCAGGAACAGTGCCGCGCTCTGTGATACGGCGCATGGTTGAGACATGGTTGCTATCGTCTGCTCGATGACATTCAGAGCTTGAGAGTAGGCCTTGATTTCGAACCTTTGGTGTCGGTTTATCTTCAACTGCCTCATCCTCATCTCGCTAAGGGTCCCCCCGTTTACTCCACGAAGCCGCCCCTTATGCACGGAATGCACCATGGAGAGCCAGAGCCACTAACGCCACCGCCACTAAAGCGCCCATCTAAGCTGCAGCCACTTGCTTGTAGTCCGTTGCACGGCCCTCAGGTAAGACTCTTGCAGCTCCTTTATCGAAAACGCGGCACACGTAATGCCAGCATTCTATGAAGTTAATATGGAGAGAGCTATCTCGCAGCTATCTACCTGTTAAATCGTGGTGGCTTACAATTACAGCATCGGGAATCCTTCAGTAAACAACCGACCACAAAGAGACGCACGCGGCTTAGATACGCCTGCAAGCCCCGATCCGTTTAGATTGTATTATGTACTAAATGTAAACATAAACAATAACCCTACCCCGCGCGTCAGCCGGCCACACCTCCTTAAACTCAAAGCGAACTGCTTTGCTACAACGCGTGCGGAGATACGGTCGCGGTACGCAGCAGAAACTGGGCGCTAGAGAGAAAGAATCTTGCCATCTCGTGACTCATAGTACAGGAGCTTTTTTCGCCTGACCGGTAGATTACTTTTTCCCTCGAAACTTGCTGATTATAGATGGCTCTAATGGAACCATTCGACATAAGCGCTGAGAGCATCTCACAAGCGCGTGGCGCCACTGAGAGCATGCGTACAATCAGGTCTTTGCGTGACATCCCTTTAGTCGATTCCTCGTTGGACTTCGAATCCATTTTTAGCGACAAGCCTCTCAGCCACTCATGCTCTAGTATATCGTCACCAAAACAAACACTAAGGGGTATGACTTCTCGTGGTCGTTTTTTCCAGTCCGGCGGCGTCCTGGACGACCCGGTACTGCAGAGTATCCCCTCGGGGGAGAATATCACACTCGAACTTGACAACCCTCAGCTCCCGAAGGATTCCATTCGGGGAACCGTATCGTCGACGTCAACGCCGCATCGAACGCGCGAAAGAGATCGCATTAAGCTTGATGACCCTCCACCGGTGACAATGGACGAAATCACGCGCTTATCGGGAGAGATCGCGTCGATGACGGACTACGTCGGTACGTGGGCCCCAATCGCTCACCATTTCGTCGTCACTGCATCCGCAATGCAGCGTGATACTGCCGCGTTCTCGACTGCCCTCGGAAGTCTCCTCACGCAGCAGCATGTTGATCTGAACAGCTTTGTCGGACGTTTTTATCAACTACGCTCTGCATACTCGACTCTTCTCAGTATAGGTGACGCTACTGCAGCTAATTCCAACTTCCAGAACTACGCAGGCACTGATAGCAAGTCATCTCGAAGCACAGCGCACGCTGATAACGATCTCGAGACGACCTGGGAGGATCGCCAGATGGTCGACTCTTTCATGACTCTCCTGCGGACGTCGCCAGGTTTTTTGACCACAGCATTCATTCAGATGCCTATGAATGACTTGAGATCTTTTACGTCTGACGAAGACTGTAGCCCGCTAAACATCTTGTTTCATGGTGTGATGGGCTCCGCACGGCGGAACCGCGCCCGAATTTTTGCCGAGATCGTGCTTAATGCTGCTCTCGAAGAAGATAAAAGGGCGATCATCCTTGATGCGGTGCTCAAACGGTTTATGAATCTTGCGATTGGAAACTTCTCGCCCAGTACAACTCTCAAATTCGAACGGTATCTGAGGCTCGTGTTGAAAGGCAGAAGCGTTGATTTTGCCCCAATTTTCTATTCCTGCCTGCCGGATGAGCTTTCTTTCTTTATAGGTGCGCTTTTGCAGGATACAGCGCTCGAGATTAAGCCTCGCTCGCCAGAAGCACGGCCATACGATGATACTGAGGCTCAAACGGATGCATCCTGCGGCGGTGGCTGCGAGCAGGACGTCATTATCGAAGACTCCAGTGACAGCAGATCTCGTGAGGCACTACATGAGCATCGGCCGTCTATGATGCAAAGTAAGATTGCCAAATGCCTAGAACAGTACGCTCTCAGCCTCATCTCTTTCCCACATCTGTACAATGCCTTGCTCGACACGTATTTGGGGGAGAGGCAGAAAACGTGCCTGCAAAATAGTGTCGGTCCATCACTGGAGCTACTGGTGGCTAACACGATGCGCGACGTTGCAGAGAGACATAAACGCTCTCTCGGACTAGTCCCGACCCCTCTTTGGGCTGCCGATGAATTGGTGGTGGTCAAAGGCAGCGACATTGTACAGCTTTACAAAACACTGCTTCCGACGCCAAATAAACGAGACAGTTTCTTGTCCAATTTCTCCGAGCCAGAGGACGATGACGGTTGGTGTTTAGAAAGCATCAAGGCCGATTTAGTTCCGGTTATGCTTGGCATCTCTCACTCAATTTCCAAGAATGATGGATGGCAGGTTTTCAAGGTTGGACCCGATGGATTGATTAGCGATCTCGCAACAGATTTGAGCGTTTCCGTCGCAGAAGAATCCAATATGAGCGTATCTGTCAAGGCGCTTTGTGATGCAGTGTCACACTTTGATGGTGAGAATATTGAGTGCCGTATTGAATCTGCTTTGCAAGACGCTTTGTTGCGCGGTGACCATGCGACAGTTTTTCTACTGCAACGATCTCCCAAGGGGCTTACGCGACTCCACTTAGAGCAAATGCAACGGCAGGCTACTGTTTGCAAAAGCCAGTGCAAATCTTTGCAGGAAGTTGTCAATTTGGCAGTTCGCGATCAGCGGCGCGAGCAATCTCGTCTATCCACGCTCCTGGACGTTTTAGACCACGCTCGGATATACATCTGGTACGACTATGAAGTGCGGCCTAGCGTCCAGTATGGCAAATCTCGGGAACTGCTCAACCAACTTTACCCTCCGACTCATCCCGAGGATCGCGGCGCGGACGCAGTTCTCGAGGAGGTGCATCAGACGATGCGTTCGAAGCGCATGTCTATCCTGAGTTCGCATATGGCATTCGACTCCCCGTTCTACAACAGGAGTGCGCTGCCGATACCTAAGCTCACAGATAAAGAGGTCGACGTCGTCATCACATACATGCGCAAGCACAAGACACGCAACATCATTCGTGCTGAAGAGAAATTTCATCGAGGTCTGGTGGAGATCGCACTGCTGGCAAAGAGGCTCATTGACCGTGACCACATGCCAAATTACGTCTCCTTCAAGCGAGATAAACAGTTCCAGGCGCCACACGGTGAGAACGCGAACGCGGGAACCAATGGCGGGACTAAACGAAACAGCATGCATACTCATCGCAGATCCTCACTGGGTCTATTTGATCTCTTTGACATCAGCTATCATTACCAGACGGCGTCGCCTCCGCCGGTCTCCCTGCATACTACCACTTCCACGCAATTCCTTGGCCTTTCGCGAAGCCAGAACTCGCTCCGGCGTAGCACATCGGTCGGTACTGATGGGCGCAAAGATGGCACGCATGCAATCTCATTAGTACCACGAGGTCCAGCTCTCATGCATGTACAGCAGCTGCTGCTGTCAGATATTGGCGCGGCCATGGTCTCGAAAGGGACTGAGACCGACGCATTCATGTCTGAGACAGGTCGGATGCTTTTGGATGGTGATTCCAAAGGCTACGAACCCCTTCTCGACGACCTATCATTGGCAAGTAGTCCCGACGCCAAGCTCGTGGCATTGGAACGGCTGCTAAGCTATACGCGATGTGTGCTGCAATTTTCTCAGCCTGCTGGGAAGGCTGTAACCAGAACCGACGTAGTTCGCGGTTTGAGCAAAGTGCTGTGTCGCGAGCCTGGCTCAATCTACGGTGACTTGCAAACGATCGCAACGCTTGTAAGTCAGAGCATCCTGGACAAATCACAAGCATTCGAGGACGTCTCTCAGGCATCACGTATCGTTCTGGAGACCGTCGCTAAGCGCTGCATGGAGTATGCATCCCGTATACTCCGCTACATTCTAGAGACTACTGCCGCGACGGCTCCCAAGACAGCAAGTACGGGAATTTCTGATACGGTAGCCATGTATGCGTTCTGCGCCAAGCAGGGCAATGTGCAGGCCCAGAGAACCCTTGCTGATCTGTATACGAAATTCACGCATGTCAAGATGGAAGTTAAACCGCTCACGCGTCCCTCTATAGTGTTCCAAGGCCACAGCAATCATCGCGCAGCGGTGGCCGCGCACTGGAGAAGTCTGGCCAACGCCACCATCTAAGTTGTTTTCATAGTTGTTTCCCTCCTATTTATTATTTTGTTTACATATACCTACTTAGATATGCACCACTGCAAACGCACAAGATTTTCGCGACAAAAATCGGCTCATGCCTAGTCACGTTGCAGGTTTTAATAAACGACCGCTGATCTAGGATATACCCCTGGCACATCAGGTGCCGTGCAAACTGGCCTAAACGACTGCTTCAAGACAATACGGTCTAACTCGGCCATTTCAGGAGCTTTCTCTGTGTTTGGAACGCGCGAGGGGGCCCAACTGAGATCTCACGCTCTGCGCGCGGGCAGAACTACTGATGAATAAAATGTAGTTTCGTCGATAAGTACATGCATAACTGATTTGAAGAGATTGGGCGCAAACTACGCCTTCCAAAGGGTTCTGATAGCACCCACGACACCCTCATCCTCCGTCTCCAGTTTATAGACGCCGTAAAGAGCCGTAGCGCTGCCTGCACCCAGCAAAAAAAAGCAGATTGGGTTCAATTTCGGGAAGAGCCGCGGCGGGACGTAGTCGGTGATGCAGGCGCCGAAGCCCATATGACAGTGTGCAATCATGAGCGCACCCAGCGCAGCGTCCGCCACGGGGGGGAGAGACCCGTTAGCCAGCGCATATACAACGAGTGGAACAAAAGCAATGATATTGGCGCGCTCGATCATCCAGTGGTACGGCCCGTGCAGTTTGTCCGGCTTATTCAATTTGACAGCATCGTTGACGGTGCCTACAATGTAGCCTGGCGGCTGTTTCACGCCGAAGGGCTCGAAGACCCGGCGCGCGGGAATCACTGAGAAGTGCCGTAGTGTCAGCGGTGCCTTCAGGGATCCGACCAGCGGCACGCGTGGCAGCGAACGTGCAGAGAGTAGTCGTAGCATGGCAAGCGTAGTCAGCTACACACGATGACGGTAAGTGCTATTTGTGGGTAAGGTGATTGGTTCACGCTGCCCGGGGAATGCACATTGAACGCAGAACGCAGAGCGCGCAAGAGAACATCGAGGCATCAGAGTTCGCGCTGCAGATTGAGACAGTTATCTGCTCTAACCCCTTTTCGGTTGGCCTGACAGTACAGCGAGCCGAAACTCAGACAAAAAGCCACGAAACGGTCCTGAAGAATCTGACTCCCTAATTTAGAAATATATGGAAATATTAATGATACATATAAAGACTACTTTATCGCTTCACCATAGCAGTCGACCGCGCGCTCCTATGGCTAAACAATTATGTTTTCGTTGAGGTCGAGTGCGTCGCTTACTCAGGGTGTTTCGAAGAACCTGCACGCTATTGGTCCGCTACTCCACGTGACCACGTTCAGAGGACTAAGGCGGCCGGCCCCGCTTGCGTCCTCCATGCACCGCTTCTGTACGCGCGCGCTGCGCCTCGGCGTGCGGCCTTTGCACACGTTCACCGTGAACGCGCCGAAGACCCGTACGACGACGCTGCCGAATGGGCTTACTGTGGCGACCGAGGCCCATCCTGCCGCGCAAACGAGCACCGTGGGGGTGTGGATCGACGCTGGCTCGCGTGGTGAGAACGAGGCGAACAACGGCGTCGCCCATTTCCTTGAGCACTTAAGCTTCAAAGGTACCGCGTCTCGCTCGCAAAAAGCGCTTGAGCTTGAGATCGAGCAGATTGGCGGCCATCTCAATGCGTATACCTCGCGCGAAAACACGGTGTTTTACGCGAAGAGCATGAAGAAGGATGTGCCCAAAGTCGTTGAGATCCTGAGCGACATCCTCCAGAGTAGCAAGCTCGACCCGAAGGCTATCGAAGCCGAGCGTGGTGTAATCCTCCGCGAGAGCGAGGAGGTTGACAAGATTTACGAGGAAGTGCTTTTCGACCACCTGCATTCAGTTGCATTCCAGGGACAGGCGCTCGGTCGCAAAATCCTTGGTCCCAAAGAGAACATCGAGACGATCACGCAGGCCGACTTGAAGAAGTATATCGAGCACAACTACAAGGCGGACCGGATGGTGCTCGTGGGCACCGGCGCTGTTGAGCACGATGAGCTTGTTGAGCTTGCGCGCAAGCATTTTGGGTCGCTCAAGTCGTCTGAGAAGCCCAAAGAAGTCGGCACGGGAAGCATTGATCCGTACGAAATCACCAGGTTCGTGGGCAGCGAAGTGCGCGTGCGGGACGACACGATCCCATCAGCGCACATTGCGATCGCCGTGGAAGGCGTCGCGTGGGGCAGCAAAGACTACTACCCTGCTCTAGTCGCCCAGGCCGTCATCGGCTCGTGGGACCGCGTGAGCAGTACTGCGAACACGCAAGGGTCGAAGCTGGCGCAGCTCGTGAGTCGTAACCACATGGCTTCGAGCTTCATGAGCTTCTCAACGTCATACCACGACACAGGCCTGTGGGGGATCTACCTTGTAACTGAGAACGAGGAGACGCTGGACGACCTTGTGCACTTCACCCTGAAGCAGTGGAACCGCCTCAGTGTCGGAGTCAGCGATGCTGAGGTAGAGCGTGCGAAGGCGCAGCTCAAGGCATCACTATTGCTCTCGCTGGACGGCACGACGGCCACAGCCGAGGATATCGGTCGGCAGCTTGTCACCACAGGCATCAGGCACACTCCTGAGGAGGTCGAAAGATTCATCAACGCTGTCACAACCAAGGATGTGAAGGCGTTTGCGGATAAATACCTATGGGACCAGGATATTGCCATCGCTGGTCTCGGCCGTATCCACAACCTGCGCGACTACGTGCGCATCAGAAACGACATGAGCATGATGCGGTGGTAAGCGTATAGATAGACCAGCCGGTATGTACCTTAAAGAATAGACAGCTCATGGGGGTTTTGCTGATAGAGAGGCCAGGCTCTCATGCTTTCTATAGTCAAAATAGTTCTGGGGCGCTGAGCCATCGATGATCAGCTCGCTCAGTGATGCGTAGCGAACAGAGAACAAGTGATGCGTTTTTGATGAATACTAGAGCGCAAATTAGGGGGTAAGAATGTTCCAACAAACACTGAGAGACGATGTGCGACTTAGTTTGGGCATTCTCCATGTGGGACCAAGAACAACTTGCACTTTGGGGCCTCAGTTTCGCATTTCATTAGCTTACTTACACCTGTGCGATCCCACCATTTTTCTCTCCCCCCCTCCCCAGAGCTGCGCTGTAAGTGACCTTCGACGTATGGGGAATTGTAGACCAACGGAGGCATCAGCGCCTATGTGAATGGGTTTTATCGCTCAGCTGGACCTTTGGGGATCAGGGTAAATCGGCCTCAAACCAGCCGATGCATAAGTCTAGAAACGGGGACTAAAGGAGCCCGTAACGTATCTACAACGAAAAAAAGTATGGTACAAATGCTATTAGAGCCTAATCGTCGGCTTGCTGCTCGTCGTCATCGTCGTCGAAGTCTTCATCGTCCACAAGGTCGAATTTGGGTCGCTCGTACTCGCGCAGCGCAACCAGACGTGGCGCGAACAGCGGCTCGAGGCTGCGGATCCAGCGAGCTCGCTTGTCCATAAGCGCCTTGATAGCAGGTTTCTGATCGGGCACTCGAGTTTCCGCAAGATCATCGGGACTCTCAATTTTCTTCTTCTTATGCTTAGGAGCAGCAACTTTAGGTGCTTTCAATCTCCGAAGATAAGCTTGGTCAACCTGCTTGTCAAGGTCCTGCAAAATTGACTGGTATTCCTGCAAGGCAAGCTGGTCCTTGATCACGGGTAGCAGCTTCTCTTTGTACTGTACATTACGCTGCGAGACCGTTCTAAGCTTGCGCTGCAATACGCGCAGCTCGCGGCTAATCTCATCGTCCTCGGCGCCGTTGGCCCAGTCGATGTCGACAGCAGTGGGATCAGCGAAGTCGTCGCGGGGGGGCGGAACTGCGAGCTTGAACTCGCTTTTGTTCTTGTCAAACTTGCGCAGTAGGCTTATGTCGAGTAGACCGACGTACCGAAACTCACTCTTTACGCGCTCCTCAAGCATTGCAAAGTCTTCCACAGGGTGGCCATGAGCGTATGGAATTGTTCTACCGGTGGCGTCTGCGCTGCCATTGCTCTCAGCTGGCTCGTCGCGCGCTTCTGGGAAAATAGCAGCAACTAAGCGCTCAGTTAGTGGCCCCATGCTAACACTGGTCGCTGCTGACTCCACGCTTTGTGCGTCCAAAGCAGCAAGCTGACGCCGCGGCAAATACTGCTGAGCAAACTCGCTCATAACCTCCTTTGGTGCTTCGCGTCCGCTGAGTTCAGCGTCCTGAACGGCCCATTGGTGTTTGTAATGCGGCCCCAGAGGCGGAAATGTGAACGCAGAGAGCTTCTTACCGCCACGCAAGTTCGCGGCCTCCGTTCCATCGCTGACACTCGGTTGCTGAAGAAATTGGATGTCTTCGTCAGAAAAGCTACGAAAATACGGCTCCAGAAACGAAGCGTACGTGGAAAATTGGAGCTGGCTCGCGGGACGCGCGTTTGTGAAATCCTCCATCGGTACAGGACCGGCTGTTAACGTGCTCAGGTCCTCTTTGGGGAAAGAGACCACTCCAAGTTTGCGCTTCAGCTGTTCTTCATCCTCAGTGCCCACGTCATCCTCAAACAATTCAAACTGAGTGACAGGCAGCTCTTGACTCTCCACGTATTCGGCTTTTGGGTTGGGCACAAATTTGCCATTGCCGTTCGCGGGCGGGTCGTCGCAATCAGTTCCTCGAAGGGAGGCACTTTCCTCATCCCAATCCTTTAGATTTTTTGTATCACTGAAGGGTGGTGCGGCAGTCTCCCCGGCAGTGACAGAAGCTGCGGGCTCGCCGAAACCAGGCGTCGCACCGACGGAACCTTCGGTCTTGTTGGCATCTATTATCTCATACTCATTCAATTCATTAGCGTCGGGGTCATTAGCTTTCGGATGATTTGGATCGGCCTCGAGCGTATCAGTTGGAGGTTGATTATGCGTAGGCGCTGGCGCGGACGGCAACCCTTGCGGAGCCGGCAGGCTCAGCTCGCGCGATTCGATCTCGTGCTGCAGGACCAACTCAGCGTGTTTTAATAAATCGAGTTGTCGTTTAAGATTATTTATCATGGGATGCGTCTTTTCAGACAACAGCGTCTCGAGCGATATTCGCAGACGTCCCAGGACTTCTTCGTTTATTGGGGGCATCAGGAAGGGCAGAATCTTCGACAAGTCGGGCTCGCTCTTGCCGGGTTTGCCCCTGCTGATCGGCGCCATAGGCTAGCACTGTGTTTTCGTTGGCTCCGCGTTGCGGACGCGGTTAATAATACAGCTGGGACTTTGGGAGCTAATAATCAAGGAATTTAGCGGGGTGCCTGTATACGCACTGGTGACGTGCATTGGTGCCCTGTCTTCCGGGTAAGCGAGTAGTGACTGCTCAACCAGATTCAAAACATCAAAACACTAGGTAAAGGAAGGTCGATGGACAGCTTTCGTCAATCACCCGTGCCCTTTACGATGATTATACATATCCTCGGAACAAAGCCTCGGAATAACCCCGTGGCTCCACTCAGATCGAGTTACTGAATTCCGTACCCGGAAGTCTGGGCAAGATAGTTGAATTAAATGCTTCACACAATACAGTGCTTATGAGTACTCAGGCGACGTCGACAGGATTGAGCGCTATCATCGACATTGCTAAATTTGGTTACCAGTTGATGTAGGCCTTCTCTGCGGCCAGCTTCTGGGCACAACGGGGTCGCAGTCCTTAAAGCCGCGAAAATGCGTAGTTGGAAATGCGTCTACTGAGGTTGCTTTATCTGACACCGGGAGTCATCTCCTTCCATTAGTTGCTCAGCATGTCATATTCACCGCAACTAAGGTTCTTTGCATGATCGCCGCCGCCGCCGACCATCGAAGCCCTCCCTCCCCCATCGTCAAAAAACCGATATAGACAGGAAAATTCGATAGCGAATCCGATCTAAGAGGGAAGAAATTGTTGAGATTTGCAGGAGAGGGCAACCTCACCTAATTGTACTTGGGGAAGCGCGCGAGCATGCAGCGCCGTCGGACGCGCAGGTGCCATCCACGAGTAAGCGGTCAGTGCGTGCAGCACGTGCACCATACCCATGCTAGAAGTGTATAGACACATCCGTAGACTCTAGCTCCCAGAATCCCGAATTATTAAATGTGATGATTGGTACACCAATAGACAACCGCTCATTGTACATTCATTCAGCTCTAACTCCTCAAAAGATAAGCGACAGCTGTATATGTTATGTAATACGGCAGGCGTTTCTTCCCTTACGTTGCAGCCATCTAAATCGTTGGCATCACGATGCGCTCGTGCAAGTCTAAATCGTGCTCCCCTGCAAACAATCTCAGCAGAATCCTCATTTTGTATTGTTAGGTTTGAAATGCTTTTCGAGTTGTCTGCGATCTGCGACGTTTTGCACGCCCGCCTCCGCTTCGTACGCGTCGCTCACCACTAACAACGCTCTGGACCTGTTAGGTAATGTCAGCGGGCCGTTCCGACGAGCGCGTAGCCGAGAAAGGTAGCGGCGTCTGGACATATGTGCGCGGACAAGTATGTAGGACTCTAGAATCAGTGAAGTTTACAGGAAAAATTATATTCTGATTAGATCTCGTATCAGTTGCAGCAAGCATCCGAGCATTCTGCGCCCGGTTCGTGGAACGCATTGCAGATGAAATTCTATTTTTACCCGCAAATATTTCATAGCGATAGAGCAGCAAGCTCGTAAGTCAGCCAAAAAAAAATGTGACGCCCAATGTGATGCTAGGGTTAGCAGCACTATTCCTGGAAACTGTGCTTAGAAGCGTGCGATTAGTAGTATTCAGGCATCTCTCTAAGAAAGTGTTGAGCAACCTCTGGTCATACTTGTGAACCTGGCATACCAACACGGCCCGCGTTCCTCCTAAATTTTCCTCACTGACGGAAATTGCAGCTGGAATCCTCGCGTGCTTGTATCAGTCTTGGGTATTGACGCCTGGCTCTCCAAAGCATTCACTCGGAAACGGTCCCTAACATGGACTTTGCAGCTGAAAAAACTTACGCCCACGACCAATTAATGTCTGACAGCAAGTCTCAGTACCTAGATTCCGCACGTGTCTACTCGCCGACGCCGCATTCCGACTCTAGTGCCACATACAATGACAGCAGTACGGACACTCTGGGCCAGGTCCCTGATATGCGTAGCAGCGGTAGCAGTGCGTTGAACCAGCCATACACGCAGCAGCTTCAGCAGGCTTCTGCGTTGGGTGTCGACACGAACGCCACCGCTTCCCGGGCGCCGCAGACGCTTGCTGCTGATTCCGCGGTTGAGTCGCAGGATAGCATTGTGCGTACATCCAACACGGCTCAGTTGAATGCTGTGCAATCAAGTGTGGCGGGGCGCGCCTCTCCATCGCGTGCTGCGGCAAGTCAATCCACAGCCGCACAGAGCAGTACGCAGAGCCGCAGTAAGTACTGCCTGCAGGATTTCTCTATCGTACGCACGTTGGGCACCGGCTCTTTCGGACGCGTGCATCTTGTGCGGAGCGTGCATAACAACCGTTTCTACGCAATGAAGGTTCTGCGCAAGGAACAGGTAGTGCGTATGAAACAGATTGCGCACACCAACGATGAGCGGCGAATCCTTAAGAAAGTGTCATTCCCATTTTTCATTAAAATGTGGGGCACTTTTCAGGACTCGAAGAATTTATTTATGGTGATGGAATACATCGAAGGTGGTGAGCTATTTTCATTACTACGCAAATCGAGGCGGTTTCCGAGTCCTGTTGCAAAGTTCTACGCTAGCGAGGTCGTGCTTGCACTCGAATATTTGCACGCCCATGACATTCTGTATCGCGACCTCAAACCGGAAAATATTCTGCTGGACAAGAATGGTCACATCAAGATTGCGGATTTCGGATTCAGTAAGGTGGTTCCCGACGTCACTTGGACGCTCTGCGGGACGCCTGATTACATCGCTCCTGAGGTGGTCGCCAGCAAGCCCTACAACAAGAGCGTCGACTGGTGGTCTCTAGGCGTGCTCATCTTTGAAATGCTAACAGGTTACACACCGTTCTATTCTCAGAGCCACATGGAGACATATGAAAAAATCCTGCGCTGTGAGGTGCAGTACCCCAACTATCTCAGCCCAACAGTAGTGGACCTTCTTCAGCGGCTTATCACGAAAGATCTTTCTCAGAGACTGGGTAATCTGAATAGAGGCTCAGCCGATGTCAAGGAACATCCATGGTTTGCAGAAGTAGTTTGGGAGAAGCTGCTCAACAGATCGATAGAAACACCTTACGAGCCGCCCATTCGCGCAGGAATGGGGGATGCGTCCCAGTTTGAGGTGTATAAGGAGGAGCCGGTTGATTATGGCTGCACTGGCGAGGACCCTCTCGCTTGTTATTTCCCGGACTTCTAAACAGTGTTTTTTTTGAGGTTGAGGCCTTTTTTTGAGGATTTGGAGCTGGCACACTCGGAAATGTAACGGAGCTTTTCTACGCTTTTTGGAACTTCCTTGCTTGATCTTGCTGGCTCATTATCTCTAGCGTGTCCTGAATCAGGTGGCCTACTGTATATGTTGCGCACCATGACTCGGAGAGGCCATCCGCACGTATGTTTTACAAGTAATTATGTTGTTTTTTTCGATGGCCACTGCATGTAATTTCATCTCTTGTTGTGAAGCTTTGCTCGACCCAGAGAGGCGCCAGGTTTCGAGCCGTCAAGATAACCGGTGCATTGAGTCACCCTGCAACCAGCTGGAAGCTCTAAACGCTGCTCTGGAATTGACTACACGGGCCTCAGTCATGCATGAGAGCTGCAGAAGTCGGGTACAGGTGAGATAAAAGGGGCATATAACATGTTTCGAACTCCTATGGTATATTTGAGCAAGGAAGAGATTCGCTCAGATAGTTGGAGGAGCTTCTCTGGCTGCGCCAACTTTGCAGTTCTAAGAGTTGGGCGCCCTGGGCGCAAAGTGCAGTTTCCAGATCCGTGGTATCAATTTATGGCGCAAGACTGTATTGTGAACTGTTCCATAGCTGGAGAGAGGTGGATCCGTTCGCGAGAGAACGAATTCTGGCCAATAACACAGAAAGAAATAGTGCGGCGACAAAGCATCCACCAATAGAAACGATGTGCCGCGGGTTGTGATAACGTCCGCCCACGCCAGCTAGGAGTACGTCTAGTGCATAGCCAATTCAGCCACAGCTTTATCACGAGAAATTCTATCGAACGAGGAAGCCAAGCGATGCAATACTTAATAAATAATACAGACGTGTATATAGAGACGTGTACATTCAAGACGGGAAGCGTCAGCTTAGCTTATGGGAACATGCCTTGCAAAGTGTTAAGCTTCTTGCATCACCTTTGCGGTCATTGTCTGAGATTTTGATGACGATTTTGATGACGCAGGAACCTCAGCGCACGACTTGTTCTCTTTTGATTCAGCAGCGTCGCACACTGCTATGCCGCGACACCATTCGGAGTTTAGGACCTGCTTACCGGTTATCCGGCGCGTCGGCACAGGATCAAGAATGGAGTAAACCACGTACACGCTTTTGGATGGTGCCAGGCGCTCTACCGGGGCAAATCCACGTTCAGTTTTCCGGTCGCTGAGATATCGAGCATAATGGTCGTCTTCCTCGGCAACTGCCTTGCGCCACAGGTAACTACCCGTGCGCATGACCATGTATACGACGCCCAGGGCCCAGATATCGACCGCACGGGGGTCAAATGAGCGACCTTTATACTCTTCAGGAGCGATGTAAGGACCGGACCCGCAGACGCCACGAGAAAAATGAATCTCCTTTTCCCATGCCATACGGAAGCACTCGCCATTTCCGAAGTCACTGATCTTACAAACACCGTTTTGTGTGAGAAGGATATTTTCCGGCTTGATGTCACAGTGTGCGACCCCCATAGAGTGCATATAGACAATTCCACGCAGGATCTGCTTAAAGAAGCAATCGGCCTCAGTCGAATGGAGACCAGAACCGGAACTCAGTACAAGGGAGTATAGATCACCACCCGCGCAGTACTCCATAACCTGACAACAGCCACCGCTCGCGTCCTTCATCAAATCAAACGTTTTGTTGACGTTGAGATGAGAAAGCGAAGACGAAATACAGAATTCAGACATGAGCCTGTCCTGGTAGCTACTCACGCTCTCTCCTTGACGTTTGTGAAACTCTTTGACGGCGTAGAGCTGCTCTTTGCCCGCAACCGTCTTGTGCGCAACACGCACAACGCCGTAAGATCCACGACCGATGACTTCCTGGCATCGTCCGTATTTCTCAACGAGCGACTTGAAGGTATCCTCTCTGAAAGAAGGGGCATCCAGTTCCTTCGACGCAGGGACACCGCTAGAGAGCTTGTTCACCAGACCTTGCATTAGGGTCAATTTTTCCGTGCGATCCACTTGCTTGACAAAGTCCGGGACTGCGGAAATCGCGTCGTTTCCAACGCGCTTTGTCGCACCGCCCATTACTTCCCGCAGCATGCGTCGCAGCTTCTCCTGACGTCGAGTATTTCTCAGCTGATGGCGATGCCGTCCGTTCTCCAAGTACATCACACGTGTAGGAGGAGCACTGCCAGCAGAAAACAATGAGCTATCACTGTTGGAAGAGTTCTGCCGACTGAGGGTGCGTGAGCGTGAGCTGAACGAGCTTTGGCTATCGCTAGCCGTCTGGGGCGAGCGGGGTGGCGTTGAAGCGCGCGAGGAAGGGGCAGACCCATCACCACGGACGTTGCCACCGTCAGCGATGCGTTCCGTGGCGCCCTTCTTGGAAAACATAGCGCGAATGCCCATATTCAGAGCAGCAGGTTAGCAACCAGAAACGCAACAGCGCTAATGGAAGCCGTGAATGGGAGTGGAACTTCGCAAAAGCGTCCGAAGACTACCTTGATCCAAAGTGCGCAGAATTCTAACTTGGGCAAATTTTCTTGTGGCTACTGGTTCTTATGGGAGTGTCTTTGTCAGATATCCCGTGTCCTAGATGTTGATGACAAATTGCTATGATTGGGTACGATGCGCGACCCTTTCCAAACTGCAGCCCACGTTGCAAATCTGTGGCATTCTCATTTGGTAGAACTGTGCATATGCCCCACATTTGTGACTGTTAGTCGCAGATCTTTTCACACGCGCAGGAACTCTTTAGGTAACTCGCCGATGCTAAAAACATGGCCGGCGTTGAACTCTAACCTTGCCAGGGTACATTTTGTTGCTATTTTGGTCCTTGGCCCGTGCGTAATTCCGGTACTGGTTTCAAGACTGGAATGAAACGTAAAAACTATGTACAATCTTGTACAGTGTTTATAACAACTATTTTTTCTTACTTCTCTGCTTCGCTTCCCATCTGCGAGACCTACCACCACAAAGCCGCCGCGAATCCCGTTTGAGTAAAACAGGGGGTAGCGCTATGTTTACGTTGGCATTTCGTCTTCTAATACGCGTGCGTTGACTCGATGTCATGCGCTAGCCCTGACGTACCTAATGTTGATGCCCCATGCTTACATTAGCAACAACAGCCGACTTTATGTAGGCCCTGTTAACAGCGGGTAGAGTCCTGGGACTTATAGAGCAAACTCAAGCAAACAAAAGAAGCGGCTTAAAAGGTTATATAAATAAATAGCGTTTCACTTGTTCTCGCGACGCAGAACGCCCGCTGATCTTAAGGACACTTTTTAATTAATCAATTTTCGCGTTAGACGCGCAGAGTAAGCTGCGACGACCACCGCCCATAAGCAATGTTCCGTCCAATTATTACCACCGTGCACTCAATTTCTCGCTTCAAACGCATCCGCTATCGTGAGTCCAGCTCGATTCCTTCCTCCGCGACGGGGTCGACCTGCGCCTCTTCATCGTAGATGCTGTATCCGCCGTGGTCTACAGAACTCTGGCTGCCGTGCTTGTACTCGCTCGGGAGTCCATACTTCACCTTAGAGTAGCTCCATCGCCCAAACTTTCTGTAGTCGCACTGAGGCAGAATCGTAATCCGGCACAGGCTAAATGCGACGAGACTAAGGATGCCTCCGCCTACCAGATCGACAAAGTAGTGATGCGTGAGATACATAGTACTCCACCAGATCCACATCACGTAAAGGATAAAACACGGCGTAAACCGGGGGAATAAGTAGCTCATAAAGAGCGCCTCCATCACCGCATCCGCACTGTGCAACGACGGAAAGGCGCCAAATACCATGGGACTGCCCTCAAACCCAGTAGTATACAGCTTGGTCCCCAACAGTTTATCGATGCGCTCTAACCCTCCAGCGCAGCCGTGCATACTGTAGTCGGCTTTCGCGAGACCATAAAGGCGCCTATACCAGGGCGGGGCATTCGGGAAAAGAATTTGGGTACCGACGCCCACCACGTTCATATACCCAAAGGTGAAATGGAAAGTGGCAAGGTACGTGGGAGGACCAAACAAGAATAAGATGATGCTGACGACAAACGGAGCTCCAAAATGCGCGAGGCCGTACGGGAGCCAGGCGAGTATATCGAAGAATACATTTGGAGAGGCGGCCAATGTGTCACTGAGGTCGCCACCGTAGAAAATCGTCTCGAGTCCAGGTAGCACGCGCACGTAGATTGGTGGCCGCTGTGAAGCAGGGATGAAACGGCACACATAAAAAAGCAGAAGGTAGGTTCCTGTTGGCATGAAATTCAAGAAGAACTGGCTGAAAGCGGGGACGATGCAGAGGTATACGAGGGCGATCGCGAGGATTATTCGTGCAACTGCGGGAGGTTCTTTACACACGATGAAGCAGTACAGGAGTATAGGCAGCATCACAACGTACTGTAGATCACGCTTGTGGAACTTGTGTCGTCGCAGCCTTCGCAGTCCTTCAAAAAAGGACATGTTTGTCTCCAGCTGTTGGAGCGTCTGGTCGGAGGGCGCATCGGCTAGAAACGCGCCTTTTAAGCGTTCCCAAAGATTTGCCATCTCTCAGGTGCGGCTATAGTGAATGTGTATGGCTTTCTGTACCAGGATTGACGCCTTCTTGACAAGTTTTCGTAGCTTTACGGAAATGCGCAGGGATCCTGGGTTGGGGTACTCGCGAAACACTGAATTGGTCATCATAAATTCCGGTTACGGCTTATTTGGTCTGGTAACTGCGGCGCGATTTCCGCCGAGTGCTGACAAGAGTGTATCGTATAAGCGTTTTAAACGGTTAAACGAGTTCGTTTAATACGCTTCGTAGCAGTCCGTAATAGTCCGAGCATCCCTCTGCTTTCCGATTCTTAGACTCGCCTGGCCAGCTCGGAAGTTGCCAGCCTCTGATCGCTATCCGCTATAATTATCTGTGCATTCACTGCATGTAGACATAGAGCTAAGCATTTTGAAGTGCATAAAGCCTCTAAAGCCTAGTGTGCATCTTGGGGGCCTTCGCCGGCATCATTAGAAGCGGAATGACGAGGTATCAGTGATGGGAGTAGGGAGGTGAAGGGGACGCTTTCAGAGAGCAATGTAACTCATTGTGTTCAGAAGATTGTTCTCTCTAGTTATATTTTCATCCGCGCTCTAGTCCACAGCGTAATCGAGACGCAGCCTGCCTTGGCCCCACCTTCCACCTCTGGCGCGCAAAATTTTACAGAGAGCAGTCAATCGCAATTCTTCGCTGGGTTTTCAAAGACGGGCGGCATGACACGTTTTCATCGCAATCACCTGCTTCGCATCAAAATATCAAGCGTGCAATATCTCAATGTTACTGAGTGCACTCCCTCAATGCAGGCGTTATTAACAGGTCGTCCGAATATGCTACGGCGTTCTCTAGATCGGCAATGGCTAGGCATTTCTAAGATTAAATATCGCGTAAGGGCGACGATCAAATCCTTAAATTGCTAATCCTGCGCGGGTCGTATTAGATCAAAAGATCCGCACCTCGCGCAGCGATAGAACCCTCAAAACAACATCTGAAGCGATATATGGCAGCTGCTTTGAATGCACGTCTCCCTCATCACACGCGTACAGGCTTCGCTGTATCATCCCAATAGATCCCCGCGTGTCATCATCCTATGCATGTAGCTGTATAACTTAATCTACGAAAATGCTCAGGATAGCACGCAATGGGTCCTAGTACGGGTCGACATAATAACGCCTGCTTGTGCGTCACGCTCGGTAAAAAGATACTAGAGTGAAGTGTGCACAGAATATTTTGAGATCAAAGCGGGAGATGTGTATAGCATCGTCATGTCATTGCTGATTGCTACGTGCTGTAACCGAGAACAATTACTTAATATTCGTGCTGCGTCACCTTTTTTCCATATCCAGAAACCACTGATACATATTTTGCGATTCGCACTTGATCTGCATATAGAACGAGTGTAACATATTTTATAAAACAAGGTTATGCGATTGCGTCGTTCAGCCGTGAAACATCAACAAATTGCATCCTTGTCCATTTAAAAAGGACCCATCATCCAGTGTGCGTCAACATCATCCCGCGATCAGCTCCAGGAAATGACCTATCCTCGGAAAAATGAGAATCCACTAGTGGCCACGCCGTCGGCCGTGGAGGAGGTGGTAACGCATAGGATTTCGATTTCGATTGGTGGCGACTCTGCGCCACGTTCTGTCAGTACGGATGTCATTACCAGCGAGAAAGTCATCGAAAGCCTCGGTAAGTTTAGCTGTTTGAGCAGATCGCAACAGTTTCACAGGTGCAGGGAACTCCAAGAGGCTGAAGTTCGCGAATTGTATCGCAAGATTCCCATCGTCAAGCTATTTGCTAGGCAATGGGAGATTGCGGGATATGAGCTGCCGAGAATCTGCTCTTTCAACCGCGCGGTACCCTCATCCGAGAAGCGTCAGCTCTCTTTCGGTTCTGGCTGCAAGGATTTTGCGCATGTGAACGAGTTCTTGATACCATGCGGCATGCCTTTCATGGTGACAACGTGTAGGTCCTTTGGCATAGTTTACTCCACGCCCTTTTTCTCAGTGATACCAAAGCTTATCCCTAGTGTCCCTAGATCTCTGTTCTCGATGGCCTCCTTGACATACCAAAAGGTAGAGCAGAATCCAGTTTTTCGCCATGAGCTCGCGTATAATTATGCAATGCATATTGAGCTGCCGATGTCAACTGTGGATGCTCTTAATCTGACTGATTTCTGGGGAAAACTAGTCGTCGAATGTGCCGAGCTTCTTCGTAGCCCTGTTGTCCATCCTCCGGTTGCAATCCTGCCGAACTTGCTGAAAGAAATGAAAAAGCTTCTCCTTACAACATTACCGAAGTGGTGCAATAGGATTACCTACCATATGTCGGTTGAGAGATTGCTTGAAGCCGATGGGCCCTCGTACGTCCGTGAATTGCTAGTGTTTCTGGTCCGGGTGCTCGACGAATGCGTTGACCAGTCGAAGTCCGGATGGATCAGTGAGGCACGGCGCTGTTTTGAGGAGCCGATTTTACCGGAACGACTTGTTGCCGGACTCAAGATTGTCATCGAATTAGTGAGTACGTCCAAGATCAACCGCATTAACTCAAAGGTTAGGGACAACTTGCAGTTGCTTCTAGATACGACAGACATTGTCGAGCGGAGATATTACGCCGATCTTGTTGACTCCGGTGTGGTCCATAGGCACGATTTTCGTGACTGGTTCACGTTGTGGAGACCCAAGTGTCCTAATTTGCAAAGGGAAGCCTTCGTCGTGCAGCTTGCCTCGGCATTCGTAACGGCATTCCTCTGTCATGGGAACAGGGCATGCATTCCTACTTTTTTCCAGCTCGAACAAAGGAGAATTGTGCACATGCAGTGTCTGTACGATGATATTGTGCTTGACGAGTTGAACATTCAGCTTGACAATTCCAAGCCCGTTAGTCGGGAATCCCTGTGCGACCTGTTGAAAAGCGACATGATATACGAATCGCCTTTGGGGAAGCTCATCGAGTCCAGAATTGTGCGGCAGTTGTTAACGCTAGTAGAAGAAAACCTTAAAGTCGGAGAAGTCAAGAAAAGATGTTGCACTGACCTGGGTGCCTTGGCATACAAGGTTGCGACACTAGTATCATTGCACTTCGTGGGCGCCAGCCAATATTATAGTATCTAGTGGCATGCTAGGATCGTCATCTATTGTAATTATTTGTTACAGCAACTCCATGAGTTAAAGACAAAACATATAAGGTTCAATGGCCATCACCTAGGTTGAAACGCACTGATGCCAAGTCATCTAAAGGCAAAGGCCGTCGTCCATCACCAGAGAACGGATTAGCCCGCGTAGCGCAAGCAGCTTGTCCTAATTACGATAACTAATAAGCAGACACAACATCATCGTAAACGTTAAGTAGTTCATAAGATCCATGACTAGTACAACATTGCGTGACACAATAGTTACCTAGGAAATTGAGTCATTCCTCTTCATCGAAAACATCAGCGTACTCGCTGCCGGCAGCTGTGAACCGTACTGGATTCTGCTGGGCGGTGGAATTCGAACGGCGGCGAGCATTGGCAAAATTGATGTCCGAAGAGGCCTCATAGTCGTCGATATCGTCGTAGGCGTTTCCCCAATTATACTTTCCTGACCCGTTCTTCTTCAACTTGTGTGGGTCGTAGTCGTAATCGTTAGTCTTCCCAAAAAAGCGAGGGACGCTCTCAGCATCAGTCGAAGAGCTAGAGGAGTACCGGTGTGTGCGGGCCATTGTGCTAAACAATTAGAACTTCTATAGTTTGAATTGACAAAGTTGCGGCGTTTATATACTTCGTGACACCCAATACTGATGACCAAATCGAACACACAACAACATTACCCTTAACCATACCCGAACCCTCTCCGCGTTTCTCGGATCTTGATAGCGGCGTGGTTTTCATTTTTCCCTAAAGAAAGCCTATGCGGTAGCATCATAGCCCAACTACAGGCCATCAGCAACTAACGATCCGGGTTTACCAAGCGTATATACAACTTGGGGCTTTCGTTGCCATGATTTGATTTCGGCGTGGCGCAACCCTTTTGCAGATCACCTGAATAGTGCTGATACGTAAAAATAACCTGCCAATAAGCGTGGCAGCCACGTCATGCGGCCAAGAGCAGAAGAGCAGTTAAAACCCGTTATAGCGTAGCATCGATACACTCCACACTGTCTAACACACGGAATTCTCAATCTATAGCCCTGCCTAATCCAACTGCCGGCACAAATTTCGCGTACCTACTGGAATGCTCTAATCCCTGCGAGACCAGTAAGACATTGCGTCTAACCTTCGGGTTGGGGTACGTGGCAGCTTACAGGTAACAGCACCTGATGTACGTCGTTATCGGTGCGTCATAGCAACCGGCATCATTGACAGCTCAACGACAGAACCTGACCCCCCATAACAGATACGGTATAACGTAAACGTACTAAAGACATCTGTATAGATTGACGTGTGTTGGTTCCCTAGATTCACCACCATGCAAATACGGTGCTTGAAGCAACAGGGCAACTAACCGGCACAGTCTAGATTAGAATATACAGCAGAAGGGTGCCGCAGCGAAGTTTCTTAACCATTAATACCAATATGTAGTCTTTACCAAGGACGTTCTAGATGAGCCTGTCTTGGAGCACTTAATCACGAATTTACACGCCCAATTGCCAATGATGCGATCCCCGCGACCCCCTTACGATGACGACATCATTGTCACATACGTTGGGCGAATCAATGTCATGCCAACAAATTTAAGGTCGCTTGAATGGCTGCTTAACAATATTAGTAATTTATATGATAGGACAAACGCCACTGTCACCTTAGTCATCCTTACAGCGAGGGCTTGGAGGTGACCGATTTCTAAGTCTTTTCGAAATTACGCGAACCGAAGAATATTTTTCCTCCCTTGGTTCAGAGCATTTTGTGCAACGCCGTGACCAGTGCAATGAGCGAGCGCGTGCTGATAGCGCTTGACGCGGACTTGGTGTCGCAGCCGGCTCTGATATCCGAACTGAAAGCCCGGTTCGAAGGTTATGACGTTCACCAACAGCTCCTCGAGAGGATCGATCAGGATGCCGTCCGGCTGCCTTCAAATAAATTCTCCAAAATATACGTGGCAGCAGGTGAAGTCACCCAAACTGCCGCTGACGCGTTTTACAAGGCGCTTCAGGCGGCAGGTACCTTGAGCGGCTCGATGTCACCCTCCTCGAAAACTAACCTGCTAGTGTCCGGGTTCATTCTTGGCGCCGATGACGAGTGGACCAAGCTTGCTTCTGGAAACGCCAAAACTGTCGTTCAGCTGAAAAGACCGTTGTCGACCCGTGGTAAAAGCGTGCTATTGAGACGGAAGGATGCCGTCGAGCCGCTGACTCCGCCGCAGGAGGTGGCCGGATCGATGGAGGATATTATTGACGAAAACGATCTCCTCAACGAAGATCTCCCGATGCTTAAGTTGCCAGCAAAATGTGACCCTGGCAATGGCAAACGACGAAAGAGGGCCTGTAAGGATTGTACCTGTGGCCTGAAGGAGGAAGAGGAGTCGGAGTTAGAGAAGCGGAGCGCCGAGCGCAAAGCTGTTCTTCTCGGTGAGGACGAGCTTGCGGAGATTGACTTCACTGTTCCTGGTAAGGCTGTTGGTGGGTGTGGCTCATGTGCTTTAGGGGACGCATTTAGGTGCGATGGTTGCCCGTATTTGGGGCTGCCCCCCTTCAAGCCGGGCGAAGTTGTATCCATAGATCAGATGGGCGACGATTTCTGAGCGCGCACATGGCCCTCGATGCCCCACCCCCGCGGCTTATTTATAGAAGTTTCCACGATGCATTTGGCTTGCACGCCGAGTTGGTTGGTTGCGCTAGGTCGCTGGGCGGTATCTTATATCTCATTGCTGTACATTATGCAAATAGTTTGCAAATCGAACTACAGCCGGAAAGTTGCTCGACTGTCGCTGACTTCTCGAGCGGTGGCGGCAAGCCTGGGTTGAGGCAGTTGTAGTCATCCTAGTCGCGAATCCTCAGGAAGCCAGCATCGAGCTTGGGCCTGATGCTTGTAGCAAGCGGTTGGCCGCAGGCGGCAATATCGAGAATGCGGGGCGTGATGCGTACGTACTCGAAGGCAAGAGTAGCTAATTTCTATGCTCTGTTTCCTACCACGTTCCCTCACGGCGCGCCACCTACTAGTCGATTCAATTTTGATGAAAAAGCCCTGCAGCAAGAGTATTTCAGACTTCAGAAAGAGGCTCATCCTGACGTGCAACGTAAATCGGGCTCGCTAATTGATAGCGCGCTGCTGAGCACCGCGTACAAAGCGCTGCTGGATCCACACGCGCGCGCGGAGCACATCTTGGAAATCAACAGTCTTGGTGCCGAAACAGATTCTAAAGAGCAGAACCTGCTGGCTGTAGACGTCCTCGAGGAATTTGAGCTCGTAGACGATCTCCAGTCGCAGGACGAACTGGCTGACGTGCTCCATCGATTTAACGAGACCCACAAGTCGGTTTTACATGAGCTCGCTCAAGCAAGTGATAATGGTGATTTGCTTGCGATGCAGAAGTTGCTTAGCAAGGCGAAGTTCTACTGGCGGTTAATTGCCGCGGCTGAAGCTAAGGGTGCGGAGTTAGACAGTGTGGTTCCATCAGAGGTGGAGAAAACTTAAGTATAACTATATACCTCACTACTGCAGCACCTCCAAGTCCTCGCCCCCTTCGTCAGTTTTCTGAAAATCTTCAGAGTCTGGTGTTTGTCGCAGCCACTTCATTCTCGGGCCGAACTTCGACTTCGGGGATATTTTGAAGCCGTATAACTTGAGTTGAAATTGCTGCTTCCTAATCTGGCTCGCACGCTTCTCTATGCCGGGCATCATGTCAAGAAACATTCCTGCAAAGCTAGACCCGAAAAAGGCGCCGTCAATGCCGAGGAACACGTCCGAGGATGGCATGTAGATGTCTCGGCAGCACGGGCAGTAAAGCCTGACCGTTTCGTAACCAGGAAGATCGTAGCGGCCCATGGGAAGGAGTCCTGTAGCATCACATAAAACCCGTGGGCAAGTCCCGAAATCGTTGCACTTGTACTTCTGTAGCATCGCCATCAGACCCTGTCGTGTGATTATGTACCGAGCGTGTATTAACCCGTATAACAGCTCTCCGCTCTGGTTAATCGCCGGAATATCCGGCAGCATGACGGCATTCTCGTGCTCAAGGTCCAAAATGAGTTCTAGCGCCTCCTTGTAGCGTGGCACGAGGTGGCTGAGTCCGGTCAGGTTGAACTCGTCGCTCATGAAAGAGTCCGAGACTTCGCAGAAAAACTGGTTACGAAGCTGGCTACAAAACTGCACCGCCCAGGAATCACCCATGGAGCTTATCTCACTGACGCCGCTATCATCGCATTCCATTACATCGGACATACTGCTTCCGTACTCCTGATACGAATTTTCGATCACGCCTATACACGATACTGTTATTGATATGAGCTCGTAGTTCTTATTGGATATATCAATCGCGCGATTTTTGAAGTGCAAGTCTACATATTTGGGGTCGCCGTACTATGAGTTCGATCGAGCCTTGTTTTATGCGTGATTGATTCCCAGTTCACCAAAAGAGCATAAGAGCCTCTGCTATTATCCTGTGCTTGATTAATAATGTTAGTAATGCGCTCTCTTAAGACTGTTGCTTATTAGCTACGTATAGTGAACAAAAAGGAATAACCAATTTAAGCCCAACCTGCTTGAGGTTTTATCTGGCCTTCTTTCCGGCCATGCCCCTATTGTGGCTCTGCTTCCCATTGACTCAGTACAACTTAGGCCTTGTCCTTGCTGTGTTTGTGGATACAGTATTTGTCAGACAGTAAACCAGGCTTGTGTTAAGCGCCCCCACTACACGCGCACCAGTATTCGTCGCTAGAAGATGTTTTTAGCGCTTTCACTTATCGCTGTAGCTCTTCTCTCGCGATTTTTCAAATCCCTATCTAATGTTGCCGTTACAGAGCAACTCTGGCAGGTGCGAGCGAAGGTTTTCCCTAGCAAAAAGGTCCGGGAGCTGCAGGAAACTAGAGATGAGCTTCTCAGATTGAGACAAGAGCGCTCGAACACGTCATCTCAGGATAATTTTGCGAAATGGGCGCGTCTCGACCGTGAGTTTCAAAGAGTGAAGAAGGTATACGACCTCAAAACGGGCGACGTTTCGGCTTCGAGACAGACACTGTCGATGACGGTAAGGATAACCAAGTGGCTCCTCTCAACAGGTCTCACCAGTGCCGTGGTTCTCTACGCGGGTAGATCGCCAGTAGTATGGCTCCCTTACGGATTGCTTCCCTCTATCGCTGAACGTGTTGTGGCTTTGCCTTCGGCCCCGAGAGGCTCTGTGTCTGCGGGTTTCTGGGTCTTCGCGGTAAACTCCTCACTGAACTCGTGTGTGGGCATTTACAGTTTTATGACGACCAGAGATGAAAAGCATAAAGGCAAGCCCCAATAACATGGTTATCCTTTAAATGCTAGGTAGTATTTTTGTTTAATGAGCTTTTGATAATTATTATTCAACCCCTCCCCAAGCTTCAAGCTGATACGCACGTATCTGTTAACTAACTCTCTCCCTCCGTTACATGCATGTGCTGATTGCGTAGCGTAACACCCATCCACGACTCGACGGCGTTCGACTAGCTGCTGCGGGTGTGATGTCAATGCTTGCGAAAAACGCTAGGGTTACGCAACTCCCGGAGTCAACACTTGTTCCCGAGTTGGATTACGAACGGACTCGGGTATCAGTCATGGTGTAGCCATAAAAGGCGATTAAATCGCATGGTTTTAGTACCAGGTTGTGCACTATCATTTGAATTTGCCATGGCGGAGAAAAGGTATGCTGATTTCGAGGTGAAGGTGGGTTTGGCCCAGATGCTAAAAGGCGGTGTCATTATGGACGTCAGTAATCCAGAGCAGGCGAAGATTGCAGAAGATGCTGGCGCGTGCGCAGTGATGGCACTCGAGAGAATTCCCGCAGAGATGCGTGCTAGCGGCCGTGTCTGCAGGATGTCAGATCCTCAGATGATTCAGTCTATTATGAATGTCGTGAGTATTCCAGTTATGGCCAAGGTCAGAATCGGCCACATTGTTGAGGCTCAGATTATTGAAGCCTTGAAGATTGACTACATTGATGAGAGCGAAGTTTTGACTCCAGCCGACAACTACCACCACATCGATAAGTCAAAGTACGCTGTTCCGTTTGTGTGTGGCGCAAAGAATATCGGGGAAGCTCTTAGGCGCATCGCCGAGGGAGCCGCCATGATTCGCACCAAAGGTGAGGCTGGAACCGGTGATATCTCCGAGGCTGTAAAGCATATTAACGAGATTCAGAGCCAGATCAAGAGCATTAAAAAGGAACATGATGACGCGGCCACAGAAATGGAAAAACGCAAAGTTCTAACAGCGGCCGCAGCCACTCATCGTGTCGACGTAGGTTTGCTAAAGCAAACGGTAGAACTGGGTCGTCTTCCGGTTGTCAATTTCGGCGCTGGTGGCGTGGCCACTCCTGCTGATGCCGCCCTGTTGATGCAGCTTGGCTGCGACGGCGTGTTCGTGGGATCTGGAATCTTCAAATCTGAGAACCCGCTGAAACTGGCGAAGGCTATTGTTGGGGCGACAACTCATTTCAGTGATCCGGTTGAGGTCCTCAAGTATTCTACAGGCCTGGGTGAGCTGATGCCAGGTGTAGTTATTAACAGCAAGTAATGGTACGTAGTGTAGGTCATATTCAACATGCTCATTCTTGTTTGCCTCTAAATTCTCGCTCAAATTCAAAGGCGCACATCTAGAGTGTACTCGTGGTTCGCGGTGTTGCGCTGTCTTGAATATGTATCTATGACCGGCAATCACTGACATTCCGACAGAGTCAATTTAATACAAACTCTTCTAGAAACCATTTGTGGAAGATAAAAGAACCAGCAAGCTCCGGATGGAAAGAGGTGCCTAATTTTGCACCTTGCCTCACTGCAACAACGAATCCCGATTCGGGCAGCTGGCTGAGCACAAGGACATCTCTCCCGACCTTCGACACCACTGGTGCTCTAATGAATGTCGCGGGGAACTCGGTGAGTCCTGGGATGAATGACGAAAAATCGAGGGTCACGATCTTACTGTCAATCTGCCTTCCAAATGCGTTTCTAGTGACCTCGATATCTATACCACCCAGCTGCTTCTGATCGGGTCGACCATTGACTAACCTATTGCCGAGAAATATGAGTCCAGCGCAGGTTCCCCACACCGGCTTCGATGGATCCTGCGCAAAAGCAGTCAATGCTTGCAACATTCCGGTACGCTCAGCAATCAGAGAGATCGCCGTTGACTCACCCCCGGGTATAACCAAGGCATCGCAACTCTGCAGTTGCTGATTCGTGCGGACCTCAATGACGTCGATGTTTTTGCGAAGCTCGGAGCTGGCTAGAGTGAGATATTTGACGTGTTCAATGAATGCACCCTGGAGTGCCAGTACTCCTACAGTTTTCTTTGACATTTTTCTCGGGATAAGATCAGCTCTTTTCGCTGCAATCGACGCGTGGGATACTTATAGTTGCACCTGCAGGACTGAGTCACTAACAGGGCCCCGAGTCAAACAATTTGTTTCACTCGGATTCAGTGTCACGTGACTTCATTCGGTGGTCTTGGTAATCGGATTGCCTGCCTGTTTGTAGTTGTGGCTGCTAGCTGACGCCTAAACTCTCAGAAAAATCATATAAGAGAAGGTAATCCATTTTCAAAGTTTACAAACGAATCCATCTCCGAGAATTGCTGGTTGGTCCTACTAGTTCACGGATATTGTTAATAGGAAACTGAACTACCTTGTAATCGATCCACCTCTGTTTCAGTAAATGAATATACTTCTATGCTCCGAGCGCAAGATTTTACGCCGCTGCGTCGTGATTCTTGGAGGCAAAGCCGTCTTTGCAATCTGAACTGAGATCTGCAGGCCACGAATACCATTGCGAAGGGTATTATTCGTCGGCTAAACTTTGCTTTGAGAGGTCTGGCATTGAGCTCTCAATGCAATGATGAGGCAGCGGCATTAGTGAGATCTCAAAGACTATCGCCTCTTCTCATTCTATTCGCTATCTTTGCAAATGCAAGAGAAGAAACGCCATGTGCTTGAGATGAAAATGCAACTTTTGCGATTATGCGAGACCACCTCACATGGAGTCGAGCATCCGGGTTTGAAGCAAGGCCAACGTCAGTCCCGAATACTCACCACCACGCCGCTTTTGAACACTGGTGGTGTGGTTTTCACAGCACCACTCATCGTTTAACTCGGTCAATCCTGGGTACCGTATAGATAGCCCACAACCATTCCCAGTATTGGTTTTGGCGGGCAGTGTGAGCATTACTAATCTGTTGGACGTAGCGACGGAAAGGTTGTTCGCAGATTGAGGCCGCGAAATCTGCATGTTCAGATAAAAAAACGTTTCTATAAAACTCGTATCATCCAATGACTCGACTTGAAGACCGCTCGCGAGTCTTGAACGATGGTCTTTGGGCACGCAACGTTGAAGTACCCTCGTATCAGGTCGTTGACGATTCCTATGTCGCCTACGACCTCCAAATTACCACAGTAGACGGTGCACATATACAGAGATGGAAACGGTATCTAGATTTCGATCAGTTGAAGGCCGACCTCCTGAGCGAGAACCCGCGCGACTCCTTGGCCATACCGCAATTGCCTCCTAAAGCCGCGAACAAGAATTTGGACAACTCCTACTTCCTGAAATGCCGACAGGATGGCTTGGAATACTTCGCAAAATGTGTGCTGTTGAACCCGGATCTCGCTCGGTCCCAAGCGGTCCGCAGGTTCATACGACAATAATCCGGGCGATTCTTGTAGACGGGAGGGTAAGATACTAACGGTGGATATAGAGCCTCGCCTTTAGTCTTGCTAAGTGCTTCACTGTCGACCTGCTGCATGGTAAACGACGCATTATAGACATTTTGTACGTCAAGGGGGCTAGATACACGTCAGAGTAAGTAGCTATATGATGCCACAAGCAATTCTTCTGCTTGACACTTGATGGCCCCGATTCACGCGTGCAAATCCCAGCTACCGACTCCCTCCTTAGGCGTCGACACGATAAACACTCGCTATGAAAATCGCAAAAGATTTATTCTCGGTAATTTTTCAACCCAAATTTCCACACCTTACTCAGAGAAAGCACATCTATTTTGTGGATGTCAAAACCCAGGTATGGCATGCACGATGTTGATTGATTCTGCAGTCGTTTGCGAAATGCGAGCAACGTATTCGGCCAATGTACGTAAGCGCTCACCGGAGGGGGCAACTGCACACGAAACCTAATTGACGCGCATGATGTCCTGGCCATATTCGAATGTGCGGCGGGTCGCTAGAGACGTACATGTCTGCATGGTGGGCGAACTCCGACGCATAACTCATCTCTGTTAGTGGCCACCATCTGACAGCCAGGACACGTGGCGCGGTTACTTTATTCTGACGCTACGACAACCGCGTCACGATTAGCTCGGCTAGGACTATGGGCCATTTAGCCAACAAGGAATCAATTTTGCTGCGCCTCCGGGAGCAACGGACCGTGAAGGAACAGGGCATTTGACAGCGGGACATTCTGCCGGCCCGACGCAGGGCACCGGCGCTCCGTACCCTACCCCGCGCCCATGACGCAATTCCGTTGCTATCCCTTTTTAGCTCGCTCCTCCCCTTCTGTAGATTACCATGTCAGTTCAGAAGTACGAGACAGATATTCTACAGGAGCACGTCGATTCGACTCCCATTCTCATCCAGCGCCTGGAGCAATGGCGCAAAGCGCTGCAGCTCGTTTTCCAGTACATTCAAGGCTACGAGCATATTCATGCCGGTGTCACAGCGCACCTCGAGAAGACGCTGAAGAATATCACAGAACTGCCGAGCTTCAGCGAACCGCATGAACAGGCTGGAGCGTCCAATGCTGAGGGATCCTCTCCTTCCGCTCTGTCGAACGTTTTTCAGAACCTGCAGTTGAACGTCAACACTCTCCTGCAGCGCAGCTCAGCGACCACCAATGGCATCAAGACGTCTATTTTGCCCCATCTTGAGCAGGTTCAGGCTGATATTGATAAGCACTATAAGGCTTTGAAGATTCAGGGTGGCAAAGGTATTAAGGAGATCGAGCGTGCGCGCGAGAGTACGCAGAAGTACGTCGAGCAGCTGGGTAGAGTCACGTCTAGCTTCGGAACGCGCCCCCTGTCCTACCAGGAGGACCCTTATATCTTGCACCGCCGGGTGGACGCCGCTGTCGTTGACCAGATTGCCAAGGAGAATGTCCAGGCGGAGGCTGCGCTCGGGGTGCAGCGCGGATTCCAGACGCTTGAGCATACGATTATCGAGACGCTGCGGCAGTGCCTGTTATCGTTGTCTAATCTAAATGAGGGCTTCGACAACGACGAGCGCAACGTTAACGCAACAATTGCGAAGCTGTTTGCCGATATCGACCTCGAGAAGGAATGGGCACAGTTTTCAATGGCGAATGCCGAGCACCTTGTGCCATCCTCCAACTACCAGCGCGACCCGCAGTATGTTACTTTTGTCAACAAAGGCCATACTTCGGCTCAGCCTATAATCCAGGGTCCGCTCCAGCGTAAGGGCACCGTCCTTAAATCTTACAACCCAGGCTATTACGTTCTGACCCCTTCGGGCTATTTGTACCAATTCAAGGCCGCAGACCCGTCGCAGGACTCCACTCCTGAAATGGGTCTCTACATTCCTGAGTGTCAAATCAGTAAGGGACAGCGCGTGGGTGAATACACTTTTAAGATTGTGGGTAAAGACGCACAGAAGAAGATCACAACCCGCCACAAGTTCGCCTTCAAAGCCACTAGCCAGCAAGAGGTTGACCAGTGGTATGCTGCACTGAGCAGAATCACTGGCAACGTCGGCTCGATCGACGACGACGATGATGACGTCGGCTCTTCTCCTGTTTCGCCGGTTCCGCATGAGAACTCGGCGACGTTTGAGCGCCCTGCGGCTAGTGTCCCTGCTACCGCTGTGCCGGCAACCACTGCTTTCCCTGCAGCCACTGCAAACGCTACCACCACCATTCCGACAACAGCTGCTGCGGTTCCCACGACGGAGGTGCCCACTTCCTCTTTGGCGCACACCACTCTTGGTTCTGCGCACGATGAGTTGCAGTAGATTGCACTCGTAGCGTCTTAATTTGGAGCTAGCCACTGATTGGGGAGTACGAGCTCTTGCTCCATTGTTCATATGCGTGTGGTTTGAATATCCGAGACCGGTCTTATGACCATATATAGCCGCTGGTGCGACACTGTTACCTTTTCCTATATAAATATGCCTATAATTCTTGACCTAATCTTTGAAGAGTTTCTTTTGATGTCCTTGTTGTTTACTTTGAAGTTCATTGGAAGCGTTAAGCAAAAAGTGCTCGAGAATTATATTGTTCTATACAGATGATGCCAGACCTGAACATATATATCGACAGGGCGAGGTGGCCGAGTGGTCTAAGGCGCAGGATTAAGGCTCCTGTCTCTACGGGGGCGAGGGTTCGAATCCCTCCCTCGTCATTTTTTCGAGACATAAATTAGTCTGGATTCAAATAAGCTCCAGAGTTCGTTGCGCTCGAGCCTATTTTTTAATCCCTAACAGGAGGCTGTACGAACTGGTATCAATAGCGAATTGAGCTTCACTAACTATGGTTTGTTATGCGAGTTGCTTCCACAATGGCTTTGATTCTCAAGTAGGTACCTTAATTACGTACCGCAGAGAATTGACGGATTCTTGACATATTCTGAATATCCGCAGCGCAGATGCGGCAACCAAAAGATTGAGCGTTGGACCTGTAGTATAGAAATTATTTCACCCCGCCAGATAGACAGCCGATTCATTGCTACGTAGGAGGCATGGTTTATTAAATTATCCCGTGGCCACGCTGATTCTGTATGTATGCATCTTAGTTGTAGTGACTGAAACGTAACAAGACACGCCACCAGTGCAAAACATCCCAACGTCTTATTGCGCTATTGTAACTCCGGCGCTGACGCATGGTACCGGGGGAGGCGGCGTAATCACTTGCCTTGCTTGTACCGTACGAGTCGCTAGGACACCCTATAAATTGCAGCGAAGGCTGCCAAATCTATAACTGTATATGCCGTTCGAATTAGACCGACCGCCGCTCGAGCAATCTCGAGAATCTCCAGTAGGGTACGAGGTCACGAAATCCGTAACTTGAGATTAATAGTCACAGCCGTAAAGGGTCCCACGCAGGTTCGAAGTGATTGTCCCATTATTCCACTGGGCATGCAGTGTAATACGAATCTCGATTCTTCGAGTAGTGTCATTTGCGTTTGAGACATCTGTCTAACCTAATCGCAAACTGTGTTGGTATTCCTCTATGAAAACGGGAGCAACCGAGTCCAGTACTGTCCAATTGCGGCGGTCCGCAAGCAGGCAATCAGTGTCCAGGCTTCACGTCGGCCGCCATAACAAAGGCGTAACGACAAGACTTTCGAAGCATAACAACCGCAAAGTTGTTACACCTGTTCAAGCGAGTGGCAATCTTTCCGACCACTCGTCTAGTGTCGAAATGATTGATCCGAATGAAAGCTCCGATAAGGGAGGCGAACAAGAAATTGCAGTGACGGATGGATCTCGCCTGCATCGTCCGCCACGAGGTAAGTCGAATTCAGCGTTTGGATCAACCGTAAGTCTTGGTGGATCTGCTTTGGGGACGCATCGGTTCCAACGACTGGGGACACCAGCGGGCGTCAATCATACAAAGCGTGCTATGATGCAGCTGGAGCAGGAGGGCGATAGCGATGATAGTAGAGATTTTGAAGACTACGATGACGATAGTGTGAGCCAGGCTACGTCGCAAGCGTCTCCAGCCTCGACTTCCAAACAGCTCAGTTTGGGTTTGCAGCCAGTAGAGCCCACGCCGCCAAAAATGTCGGATGAGACTGTTATATCTGTCACTAGTGTAGCAAGTATGGCTACTGCACTCAAGGGCGTGCGAGACAAGGCTCGTTTCGTGAACGACACCGACTTGAATTCTTCTGCGGTAAATATCTCGCGAAATTTGGGTGAAATGTCGCAAATGCTGAGTGGGTGGAGTACCTCCGCCAAGAGAAAATCGCTTGCGTCTCTCGCCGTTTCTGTTCAGGGAAAGCCAGTGCGTTCCAACGAGAAACCCAGCCTCGTTAATTCAGTCTATCAAACCAAAGATCCCCGCGCTTTCGAAAAGGTTTTCAGGGAGTATGTCAATGCCAGGGCGATTAGGAACCCTGTTCTAATGTCGCTGCCCCGCGTCAGTAAAAGCATACCCGACCTGAGCTCCAAAACCGGTAATAATGAGGAGCGTGACTTTCACAATATGCGTTTGCCTTCGGCTAGGACCGCAAATGCGCTCGTTGCAACTACCGCAGATGCGATTTCAGAGTTCACTGAACGGAGGAGCTCTCTTGCTAGTCTTTTTGAGAACAGTCACGCTCGCACAGGGATCGAGAACGATTTTAGTCAAGTACTAGATCTTGTATGGTCTGGTGCGTGGAGTGGAAAGGATAGGCCTTCAGAACAGGCTCTTGAGAGCGGCGAAAATAAAGCTGCTAAGTCTTACGAGCCTCAAATCATTGAGACGCAGGTCACCAAGCACCAGGCACAGCAGTACTCGAGCCGCCACCGAGATTCACATTCTACTATTAAGCTAGTATAAACGCACTAGACACGTACTATCTGGCGTCAGGCACGCTATTACCCATGTAGCTGCAACATGTGCTGCCATCTCTCTCCGTCTCGGCGCAGGTAAGCATCTCGCATGAAAACACGACCGTACGTAATCGGGTCATATCGAGACATTGTGACCATGGCTCTGCTCAGGACCTGAATTCAGAATCGGGGGGAGCTACCAGCCGCTCACCAGAATGGGCCATGCTGCAACGCGCGCTTACTAATACACAAGCCATTGTTGATACAATTGTCTTGAACAAGTAATCACACGCATGAGGGTTGTTTGGTCTCCGCGTGGCGGTAGGAACATCGATTGGCCGCCGAATCTCTACCCTCTGCAGCATAACACGAGTACACGATATGCAGTATGCAATCGTGTAAGCTTCAGTGTTTGCTTGCTGCATCCTAAAATGCATGAACGCCGGCCTGCTGTGTCATTTCGATCGCTACCCCACTGCCGTATACCCGGGTGTCCAGAAAAATTCTGCAGGAGTGTATGCACCCCGTTACCCCGCATCTCCTATACTGCATATGCAACAGAAAAACAATGGAGTACTTGCAGTGATCACGTGCCAAAGTAAATAACGTTTTAGCTCACAAAAAGCCGAGAGTTGGTGTCTTAAATTGAGTTCTTCTTAGGACCACCTCAAGATGAACCATTTAACCCCCTTATCACAATTATACATCTGGAAGACTAGTTTCCCGTGGTATTCCCGTGTCCGGGTGCCAAGCTTCTGTTTGTCTTCTAGGTTGATGACAAAGATGAAGCTTAACAAAATTTTCGCTGACAAACGTAGATCACGCTGGATTTGAAAGCTATCCTCGGCCGAGAAAAAGCTGAACCAAGATGTAGGAGACAGAGTAGACAAATTCTGAGAAATTTGACCCAGGCCTCCCCCGTTAGATTGTATCACAAGACTGGAACCCCAATTTTAATCTGATCGGGTGTAAACGTCAACCCTGTAACCCGACCTACTTACGTGGTTAATATTAAGTAACTGCAGACGCCCGTGATTGACAAAGAAACGCACATAAACCTAACCTTCTCCGCCTTCCCCGTGGGGTACATAATGCCCGCAAAATCCGTCTATTTCCCAAGAATTCACTGGATTCATCATCACCACTACAAGCAATGGTCAAACTCGCTGCTGCTGCTGATACTGACTGGGCGCACCTCGACAAGCCTAAGGGCAGAGTCATTGGTGGCAAGTACCTCGAGGAGGTTGGAGGGGATCTTCCTGACGACCCTGAGCGTCCTGTTGCCAAGGTCGAGTGTGATATCCCTCTGACGTACACCGACTCCGAGATCAAGGATGATAAGGAGTGGGTGGTTCTCGTATTCGCTCCTGGTGATCCGGAGAACCCGTACAACTGGAATCCGAAGCGCAAGTGGTTCATTTCTTGTATTCTCTGCGCCATGACTCTGTTCATTGGTCTTGCGACTACCAGTTACAACTCTGGTATCAATCGTATGGTTAAGGATCTTCACAGCGTCACTGAGATCGCTCAGCTGGGTCTCTTCTCCTTCAACATGACTTGTGCCGTTATCCCCTTGTTCGTTTCTCCCTTCTGCGAGTTCGTTGGCCGCCGTATCGTTTTTGTCGGTGGCTACGCGGGGTTCGGTATCTGTTTCGTTGGTTTGGCTCTTGGCAAGAACATGGCCACCATTGTTTGCATGCGTATGTGTCTCGGATTGTTCGGCTGCATCGGTACAATTATGGTCGGCGGCACTTTCGATGATATGTTTATTCCCGAGGATCGTTCTCGCCCTATGGCTCTGTTCTCCTACATTGCTATCCTTGGTACTGTTTCCGCTCCCATCTATTGCGGTTTCATCGACCAGGCTATTGGCTGGCGTTGGATCGAGGGTATCCAGGGCATGTCTAATATTCCCTTGCTGATTGTCGCCACCTTTGGACTCAAGGAGACTCGTGGTGGTGTGACTCTGCAGAAGAGAGCTAAAGCCCTCCGTGCTGACACTGGTGATGAGCGTTGGGTCGCTAAGGAAGAGCTTGAGGCTCCAGGCATCAAGCAGCTGCTTTACAACTCCGCTGTTAAATGCTGGATTATGCTTGGCACTGAGCCCGTGGTGTTTTTCTTCGGTTTCTGGATTGCCTTCGCCTGGTTCATCACTTTCCTTTTCCTTTCTGTCATCGGTATTACTTTTGCTGAGAAGAAGCACTGGGGTGAGGGTGTCGCTGGTTTGCCCTACATTGGTCTGTTGATCGGTTGCACGCTGGCTTATTTCCTCAACTTCTTGCAGATCCGCAAGTACGAGGCGGTGCGTGCCAGAGTTGGTGCGTCTATTGCTCCCGAGCACCGCCTCTACGGTGTCATGTTTGGTGGTGTCTTCCTTCCTGCTGGTCTTTTCATCTACAGTTTCACGCAGTACGCTTTCGTGCACTGGATCGGTCCTTGCATTGGGCTTGCTTGCATTTGCTTCGGTATCTTCTTCATTTTCGAGTCCTGCTATTCCTACACTGCGGACTGCTACGGTGAGAATGCCTCCTCTGCCATTGCCGGTCAGAGTTTCTTGCGTAACACCCTTGGTGCGGTGTCTCCTCTCTTCGGTGCTCAGTTTTTCCACAACGTCGGCAGTCAGTATGCTGGTTTGATTCTCTCTATCATCTCCGCCTTCCTGACTCTGATTCCTTACATTCTCTACAAGTACGGTCCTGTTATCCGTGCGAAGTCGAAGCGTGCCTGCGTCTTTGGCGAGGACCAGATTAATGGCTCTCCTGCTATTGAGAAGGCTATTGAGGAAAAGCACGTTGCCGTTTCTAATGAGCACCAGGAGCACGCCGATACCGCTTCGAGCTCTGAGAGTCGCCGGGACGTTGAGATCTATTAAGTGTCGACGTCCGGAAAGCTCCCAGAGAGCGGACCATACCAGTCTGATTTTTTGCCTCACATGCTTTAAGACACGACTAATAATTGCATCCGTGTGAGGTTACGCGACAAGCTGTATCCCTACGAAAGTGATGATTGATGAAATCATGTCGTCACTTCGGTTCCATTCACTAAGCTAATAGTAACGTATAAAGTTCGTAACGTTTATGATGATAATTTTCGACTCAAACTCTTGCTGAATAGTAAATTATTCTCCGGGCGCCGGCCCGGAGAGTACACGCCGCTGGTAGGAAGAGTAGGATCTAGTGTGCTGTACTGTGAGCAGTTATTATGTGCAAGTGCGCAAGACCATCTTCAACTGGCGCGCCTAAACGTTGTGCTCATGCACGAACTGCATTTGTACCTGCGTTCTTGAGCTCGTTTACGGGTAACACACGCAAGTGCGTGACTGGAGAGGAGCCGGCCAGCAAGCAGTAAGAGCCTCTAGAGCCTATTTTTGATTAACAATTGGCCAACAGAACGGCCCAAGTGATCGACTCCTATTTTGCGAACTCCAAGGTTGCGGAATGATTCCCGCAGAAACTTCATCTTCCTTCAAGGCTGTGTAAGACATTCTTTAACGGCGAGGAGGGTAAATCATGTGCCGGCATGCACGGTAATACGGGAAGCGGACATGAATCGGCGAGATGGCGCCCGGTCTATATCGGATGCGGGAGCGGTGACGTTGTCGTCACGTGCTCTTCAAACGCGTCTAAGAACGAACTCATCCTTCATGAGAGAGGGTGCCTTGTGGTGTGAGTCAACTGTTGTCCTTTTCTCGAGATCGTGATGATGTTGAATACGAAGCGATGCCGACGCACAGCTATCTGCGCTTCTTGAGCGATGATGATCCTCATTGCTTAAATACGTGCATCATCCGGACTTTCCTTTTCCAACGCAGGTTGTGTGACGTTTGATCTTCATTATGTTATGTGATGCAGGGTGCTGCATAGACATAACGAGTGCTGTTGCGAAGAAAATTGGAGATTAAGGGCCTGAAGAACAGTCAAAGACTCTATTTTGCCCGTTACTATGACTCTGATCGAATTCGCGCTATGATTTCAGGGATTTTCAAGTAGCTGCTGCGCAACGGATCTCGTGACGATTAAAATACAATTGCGGCTCTATGGCGTAACCTTGCAGTGTAAAACAAGGTAACGTAATTTTTGTGTTGGCAGCAGTGCATAACCCGAACCACAGGACTGCCGCATCGGCGTACAAAAACTGCACACTCATTCCCAACATTAGGAAGCAGGTCTCTTTCCGAAGCCTTCGAAATGGTCAAGTTAGAAGCGACCGCTGATGCGGACTGGTCTCATCTCGATAAGCCTCAGGGCATCGTAATTGGTGGGAAATACTTAGCGGAGCTCGGTGATGCTCTACCTAATGACCCCGACCGGCCGGTGCAAAAGGTGGAGTGTGATGTGCCGATGACCTACACCGACTCGGAAACCAAGGATGGAAAGGAATGGGTTGTGTTGGAGTTTGCTCCTAATGATCCTGAGGACCCGTATAACTGGAACAACAAGCGCAAGTGGTTCATCACTTTTATTCTTTGCGGCATGACTTTGTTCATCGGACTGGGTACCACGGCGTATAGCTCAGGCATCAGCAGAATGGTCAAGGATCTCAATAGCGTCACCGAGATTGGCCAGCTGGGTCTGTTTTCCTTCAACATGACGTGCGCCGTTACGCCTCTATTCTTAGCCCCGTTCTGTGAGATGGTGGGCCGAAGAATCATTTACGTCGGTGGGTTTGCCGGGTATGGAATCTGCTTCATTGGCCTGGCTCTGGGTAAGAATATGGCAACCATCGTCTGCATGCGAATGTGTCTCGGCCTCTTTGGCTGTGTAGGCACTATCCTCGTCGGTGGCACTTTCGATGACATGTTTATTCCTGAAGAGCGCTCATATCCCATGGCTTTGTTCGCTTACATTGCCATCCTTGGTACAGTTGCGGCACCCATTTATGCGGGTTTCATTGATCAGTCCATCGGATGGCGCTGGATCGAGGGTATTCAAGGTCTCTCGAATATTCCGTTGCTTATTATTTCTGTGTTCGGCCTTTCTGAGACTCGCGGTGGTGTCACGCTTCAAAAACGAGCTAAGGCCTTGCGGGCGGACACTGGAGACGAGCGATGGGTCTCTAAGGAGGAGCTAGAAACTCCTGGTCTGAAAGAAATGCTTTACAATTCTTCAGTCAAGTGCTGGATTATGCTTGCTACAGAGCCCGTGGTGTTCTTTTTCGGGCTTTGGATTGCTTTCGCATGGTTCATCACTTTCCTGTTCTTGTCAGTCATTGGCATCACTTTTGCGGAGAAAAAGCATTGGGGCGAGGGCGTTGCTGGTCTGCCATACATTGGCTTGGTTATCGGGTGCACTTTGGCGTACGCACTGAATGTTTTCCAAATCCGGAAGTACGACCAAATTCGCCAGCAGGCCGGTGGCTCAATCGCACCAGAGCATCGACTGTACGGAGTTATGTGTGGTGGCGTTTTCCTTCCGATTGGCTTGTTCATCTACAGTTTCACGCAGTACGCCTTCGTGCACTGGATTGGCCCATGCATTGGTCTGGCCTGTATCTGCTTCGGCATCTTCTTCATCTTTGAGTCATGCTACTCTTACACTGCTGATTGCTATGGCACCAATAGCTCGTCTGCTATTGCTGGCCAAGGATTCATGCGTAACACCCTTGGCGCTGTATCTCCTCTATTTGGCGCGCAGTTCTTCCACAATGTTGGAAGCCAGTATGCCGGCCTGATTTTGTCGATCATTTCCTCGTTCCTCACGGTCCTCCCTTACGTCCTATACAAATTTGGGCCGATTATTCGCGCTAAGTCTTCTCGTGCTTGCACATTTGACGAGGACAGGAAATACAACGTCGAGGTCGACAATCCGGATCAGCACGAGGACCATTATGGTCATCAAGACGAAAAGTATGCCGATGAACAGCACAAGGAAGAACTCTCCAGCGATTCTGGTCGCAAAGACATCGAGATATACTAAATCGACCTAGTTTGCCTATTCGGCACTTGAAGACTGCGTGTTATTTTATTCTGCCGGCGCGGAGTAGCGTTCCTTTTCCCTATGGGCGGCTTGCATATTAAAAATAGGAGGAAGTAGCTGTCTTTAAAATTCAAAACTTCGTACGACGCGTCTTGAGCAAACGTATTTGGATGACAATTAACCTAAAGTGTGCCTGACATTAAGGTCATGAAAAATTAAATAAAGGTAGTGAATACATCAGCTAACGACCGATTGTTGTTGCCCGGTTTGAGCTGATCGTTGGAAATGTATTCGTGCGCCGTCGTACCGCTGCACGAAATTCTTAACATTCCCGAACCCGCCGGTGACAACCCTAACCGGAACCAATGCATGCAGGTTTATAGTCAGACGTCATCTCGCATATGGGAAAACAAAGACTAATAATATTAGATTTAGATAAGGCTAGTACTGATCGATCCTCGTAACTCGCCCACAGCCGCAGTCCAGAACACGATGAGAGGTGAATGCAACGCACCAATCTAGTCTGTGCAATTTTAGAGTCTGCTTCAGCCTTCGCGCAGGACCTCTGGGAGTGAAATAATAGGTAGAGAGGCCCTGCGCATGCGATTAGTAATGCACCTAACTCCGTTGAGTTGCGCAGCGTGCCTGCGCCTCAGTATGCGTGTAGCTTGGAGCTAGTAGTTCTCAATGATAAAGAGATTTTTGTCCAGCGTTGACTATTCTTTTAAGCCCTGAAATTATTTCAGACTCACCCGGTTGAAAGTGTGCACAACCCTGGCCTTGCGCTGAACGCTAAGAACGGTTTTAAACCCAACCCACCCACGTATCCTACTAACGCTAACGCAGCTGTGAGCGCAAAACCGCAGAAGGGTACACGAAGCCTAGCCTGAATCGTGACCTAGCTCTAGGTGCCCGCCCAGCGCTAACTACATGCGTCATAATGGAAGAGGTACGCAGTATAGTCAGTAAAAATGCATCCCGCGCCTGAAAATGATTGTGGTGCTTCTCCCCAGAGAAATCTTTATCGAGGATATGGACAGGAGAAGCTGAGCAATTCAAAGCTCCCGAAGCCCTCTAAAAGTTACCCGCAGAATATGGATTCCAGATTTGATCACTTCCGACGACTAGAGAGGTAAGTCTAAACGTGACATGAGTCCCCGCGAGACAACAGGGCTAGGGGTGAAGCTTTCGATTAGCAGTCAATGCAGCTGTGCGAATTACCTATCCGGAAGCTGTTGACGGCAACCAACCAACGCATACGCGTGGAAACTCTAAACATAACTATTTTCTTCACATTTGTGCACGTTTGAGAAGCTAGCCGCCGAATGAGAACCCATACTTGCCGTTTTTGGGCAGAGTCACGCGCGTTCACCTTTCTGGGCTATGCTTAGCCGTACCAGGTAACAACTGCTCGTTGACCTTGGCTAACTGTGGCGTGTCGGAAAAGATCTCAGTATTCGAATGCCTTCTGAAGCGCTAGTGCTCTATAAGCGGCTAATGCGTGAAGCCGCAAAGTTCAGTGGGTATAACTTCCGGAATTACGCTTTCCGCCGCATACGCGACAGTTTCATTGCGAACCGCCAGGTGACCGATCCCGCGAGAATTAGGGACCTTCTTAGCGAGGGCCGCACGCAGCTTGCTATCATTGAACGGCAGGGTACCATCAGTCAAATGTATGCTTCTCCCGACTTAGTTGTCGAACAGTGAGTGCAGTATTCTGGAGTTTTCTTCTAGCTTTTACGGTGTCTACTATATCGGGATGAGCCCGTCAGAAGTTCTGGTACGTACTTGTGACGTCAACTATGCGCTTTCCTCTGCTGGAGGCGATGTCACCGATGACCGCCTGCTTCTCGCTGAGCGCCTGGATAGCCGCCTTTGCGACATTCATGGGATTCCGCGAGCCAAAGACGTTGCCCACAAGATCTCTAATCCCCGCGAGCTTACATACTTCGTAGACAATGTGGTTGACCCGCAGTCCCGAGCCCGGGCGGGCGGCGTTGAGATTGATGTAGACAGAGCCCTTCTTTAGAGACACGCTACCGTATATTGTACGTTCCTTGAACCGCGGGATGTACTTGATGTTCTTCGCGGCTTCCCAGTGTGCGTTCTTGATGGCACTGGCGTGCTCGCGACTCTTTCCTTGACCGATGCCGATGTGCCCATTTCCGTCGCCCACGATAACAAGCGCGTAAATCCGGCGCTTCTTGCCTGCAGCTTCCATGTTTACAACGCGCTTGGTGAACAGCGTGCGCACTGTCAGATCGGCGAGAAACTCTTTGCGAAGACCCGTGCTCCGCTCTAGGTTTGAGAGGTTGATCGCCAGAGGCGAGCGTGACGACATGACATCTTCCTGCTCGCGCAGGTCTCGTGGTGCACGCTGTGGGATTGGCTGGCGAGGACGATTCTTGTCCACCCACTCACCCTGAGCGTGGTCGTATAGAGGGTCGAACTGGGCGAAGTCGTCGTCGTATGGTTGCATGAACTCTGCACTAGGCGGACCGAGGTTCTGGCGCATTTCAGGGGTGACAGCAGTTTCAGCCGCCAGAATCGACCGTAGAAGATGCGGCGGATAGTACTTCGCAAGTCGCTCAAGGCGCCGCGCATCGTCAGCAGCGGGACCGGCACCTCCCTCGGCAGCTGGACCAACAAATCCCCCCGAACCAGAATTTAGTAGCCGTGCAAAGCGCACGTAGCGTGCGCGTGAGCTCAACGTGGCACGAAGCATCACAAACACGGAACTCTGCGCTGCGGCGTACCCGTCCGTTTGATTACGAATCAAGTCGAAATTTCGGCGTACCAAAACGCGGCGCGCGCTTGCTAAAATTTGTCGAGGATGGCGCCGCACGGATTGGAAAGAACAAGCCTGGGAAATACTCTCGATCTTCGCGGCAAGGAGGTATACCTTGCGCAGGTTCCGGCTGGCTTCGATGTGAGCAAGGCCGCGTTCAAGTCCGAGACCGAGGTAGTGTGCGACGGCGTGAGCTACTTTGTGAGCAGCAGTGCAAAGCTAGCGCCCTGCAGTGTACTCAACGAGTCCCACAATGGGCGGTACGAACCCAGTGGCACCAAGCTTGCCGGACTCCTAGCGTTCACGCAGAAGGTGCAACTGCCCAAGATCGAGCACGCCAAAGTCTACACTCCGAAACCGCGTGTACCGCAGCGCCGTGGTCTGCACCTGCGCCACTACCCCACTGGATACGCGCCGGAGCAGGGCCAGGGCCCCGTTCCTGCGATGCAAGGTACCAGGAGCAAACGTGCCACGAAAGAGGAGGACGACAAGAGCAAGCCGAAGCGTAAACACAAGCACAGAGATGAAAGTCGCAAGAAACGCAAGAAGGAAAGAAAAGAGTAGACGCAGACACCAGCGCGTGCAGCGTAGCTAGTCTGACGCGGCGTGTTCCACGAACAAACGAACGTCGGGTTGCCCCATGGTAACGGTTAGGAAAAGTCCTTGAGAAGTCCCTTCATGTGGGTGTTGGTGATTTTAGACCGCGGCGCACGCGGTTTGCGTTTACGCTCCTGCGCGGGCTTTGCCTCGCGCTTGACCGATGCTGGATCGACGCTTGAAGGTTTAAGACCGACCATTTCAAGCTTTTTGGGCAGCTCGCTCGCGGAGGGCACGCGCGCGGCCTGCCAGAGGCTTACGAAGCGGGGGTCGATGCCGCCTATGCGTCCGCCGCGGTTCGGCCAGACCAGCCGCGGCGTGTCGTCTTTGCGGTTGCGCAGCACGATTATGCGCTGCTCCTGCTCGAGCTTAGCGATCGTCGGTAGCGCACCGCTCCAGCCGTCCTTGAGCTCGCGCACGGAGACGCCCTGGAAGGTCGGCATCCGTTGCAGATAGCGCATCAAGTCGTCCGCAGAGTACACGCCGAGCTTGGATACATATGTCACAGTGTTCTTGTCGACTCTCAGGTGTGGATTGCGCATGAACAGCGGTATGAGCGGCTGGACAGGCGACGAGAGATAACCTTCGAGGTCCTCAAAGGTGACGGGTTTTTCCTGCTTTTTCAAAAACTCAACGGCGTGCAATGACTGTGTGTTCATGTGCTTCCCTGCGTTGCCGACAGGCATCGGAACGACGCTGGTAAGCTTGGGCTGCTTGGGCTCCGGCGGCGCCGTTTCGGGCAACGGCTGCACGGTGCGCTTCCCAAGCACGGGTGCGCTCCGCATACGCGCCTTGAACGAGTTGAGCTGGTCGTTGAGCAGCGGCGGCATCGCTTTGCAGGGGCTCTTGAGTCTTGAGTGCGCTGCTTGCCAGAATCTGCGCCGCAGACTGAATAAGACTTAGACTGCGCATTAATAAGGCAGAGATGCGGGCGCGCCCTGAGCTGTGCACGGCTGTAAACGCGTCCCGACGCACGAGGCCGTTCGTACGTCCCTCACACAGCAGAGTTTACCCTATACTTATTTGTACACATAAAAACTAAAGTGACGAGCCGTCATTCTTTCTCGTGAGCTCGGCATAGCTGCCCACGGCGCTTATTACTAACAAAACTGTAGCGCTTAGTATATACGCGCATCGCGGAGCGCCAACTTTTTTCCCAACCAAACGATCAGTTCGTTTGGTATACACCAGGCGCGCCTATACACGCAGGCCCGGGCTCGCGCTGCCCCGGCTTCTTCTGGCGTGCCTAATAGTAACCTCCCGCTTAAAACCATCGCTCCTCAGGCTGTCGCTTAGGCTGACTACCCATGACGTGGTGATGACCTGGTTTTGGAGATATTCGCAGTTGCAGTATCAATTAGCGACGTACGTAGTTCTGTAACAGGTGGCTGCGGCCGCCGTAAGGAGTTTTTCAATCTAACAGATGTAGCGATGCTATAACGCCGGGCAGTTTGTCGTGTCGTATCACGAAGCCGCCACAGACACTCTCGCAACCCTTGCGACGCCGTCAATATCGTATATCTATAACTCTCACGGCTGCCGCGCGCGTTGCGCGAAGGGCGAAACGTGCGCACGCTCGCCGTTGATTGCGCGCCCCTGCGGCTTCTTCACGCCAAAGTCTTTACGCAGCATCTTCGTCTTCTTCGCACTCGCTTCCGCGACAATATTCTCGAAGAACTGCATCTCCTCGTTCTCTTCTGGCGTGCGCTCCGCCTTACGGAAAATGTTTCCCATAATCTTGAGCCCCTCGGCGCGCTGGTGCCGCACCTCGGCCGTCGCGCTCTTATCGTGCAGCACGCGGTCACATACGTGACGCAGAATGCCCTGGATCTCCAGTCGCGAGCCGGCCCAAAGCGCACCCAGCACCTTCCCAAGGATCAGCATGTCAAGCTCAGCCTGCTTCTCGGCGCTGACGTCGGTCTCCATCTGCGAGGCGGTTGAGATGTACGATCCGGCCTCCATAGCCGTCGACACCGTGTCGTAAACGTCTCGGATCTTCGTGCCGGCCTCCTTCACGCGACCAAACATGCCACCTAGCCCGTACAGCTTCTGCGACTTCAGGAACAGCGACGCTTTTGTGTAGTAGATACTGCCAATTGTGTGCAGAATCTGCAGCCCAAAAGATTCCATTTTCAGGTTGTCAGCCTCGAGCTGCATCCGCTCGCGGAACTCCCGCACACCTTCGGGGGTCTTGCGCAGCTCAAGATACGCGCCGAGCTTGCCGATGAGTGCGCTCGTGAGGTCCTCGATGCGCTGCTCGCGCGCGACGCGGCTCTCCTCGTCGCGCTTCTTCTGCTCGAGCCGCTTCTGCCTCTCCTTCTCTTTCCGAGCCGCCGCTTGAGCTCGGGGGTCCTCGTACGGTGCCGCAGCACCGTGAGTACTCGACGCAGCGCTCGTGGCCCCGCTCTGCGTGCCGGTGTGCGCGCTAAGGTACGGGCTGTTGGATGCGGCGTCGGGTTCGGGCTCAGCGTGATGCAGCAGCTTGAACTTACCGTCGCTGTGCTCGTGCAGAGGAGAAGACGTACGACTGAAGCTCGACGGGCTCGCCGTGGGCTGCGCGGGCTGTGCCGGTGCGTCTGCGGACTCCTTGTGGGCCGGTGCCGTCGCATCTTCCTCTGTCTCCTCGCCTTCCTCTTTCATCATTTGGGAGATGTCTTTCAGCAGGGTCAGCTCGCCGATGTACGAGTCGAAAGCACCTCCGCCGAACACATTCATCGTCATCACCATAGGGTCCTCAAATCCTTCCGCTGGGACCGCCTCCTGCTTGCCAAACTCATCGTACCGTTTGCGCAGCTTAGGGTCGCTCAGCACCTGGTAGGCCTCGGAAACTGCCTGGAAACGCTCTTGCGCTGTAGGGTCCCCCGGGTTCTTATCAGGGTGCGTACGCACGGCCATACGGCGATACGCGCGCTTGATCTCATCTTGCGTCGCATCGACGCTAATCTCAAGACAGTCGTAGTACGCCGTCTCTTTCACCATCTTCCTCAGCTCCTGTGCGCCTTACCGGAAGTCCTACGCTGCTTGCACAGTGGCTGCCACGCCCGCGCTCCTTACCCTGACGGAATCGTTTATCGCATAAGCTATGACATAACCGAAATCTGCCGCTCCGCATCCGCGCCACTGTCAACTACGCACGCGAACAGCCTCCCACAGCATGGACGCGTACATACAAGAGACACGATACGTTCTACATGGTCTTGGAATCGGCTGATCACGCCAGTTTGCTCCCGCGGTTCGCCGTAACGGCTTGAGTGAACCGGGTGGCGCCTAATGAAAGAACAAAGAGTATGATACTCATCGCCATTTCACACTTGGTCTGACTCGCGGCCTACTTCACCAGTTGATGCAGATTGCATGTCGCAACCAATGTCTGAGCGCGGAATAAACGTTGCTCATCCTGTCGGGGTTTGGTTTCGCTGGGTGCCTGCTTATGCGTGTAACTCCCTAAATACTTAAGTGCGCACGTAGCATTTTAGCAACGACTTTGACTTCGGTGGAACCAAATATCACTCCCAGCTATTGACCGAACTTTATCGAAGATGGAAAGTAATCCAATTCAATTCCTGGGCGATCTTCTTGGATACATTGTCGGCGTCGTCTCAGAATATGCGTATTCGTTGGTCCGTTCCATTGCCTCCGGCAACAAGGAAGATCTCCTCATGGCTGTACTTACACTTGCGGTAGTGTGGGTGGCGCTGGCTATTGTTCTGCGCCTGCTTCGTCTATTCTGGTCTGTCTTCAAGGTGTCAATCACTGTACTGATCTTGTTGGGGGTCGCATGGAGTGGCTTCTTTATATACCAGTACGGACCAGAACGGTATCAGGCGTTGCTGTCGTCACTTGCTGGCCAGTTCTGGCAAGCATACGGCAGCAAACTCCGCAGCACGCTGGCATTCTACCAGGTCTTCCTCGCACCACAAGTCGGCGATTATATTAACCCCAACGCTCCCCTGGACGAGGTTATTGACCAGGTACGCGTGACAGCCTAAGAACGTCCGTCATGGAGCGTTACCCCGACGACGCAACGTGCGATATTTCCGGCAGCAGTAAAATCAATCGTCGCACATTTGCTTGTTGCGGCTGTATTTGTACAACTTATCTAAAATGGGTTTGCATCTGACTAGACTGACCTGCCTCTGCTGCGCTGCGCATTGCTGGCTGCACATCAATGCAGGGCGCTCAGTAGATACAGTTTGGCTAACGCTTCACCAGAAATCTCAGCGAGGGTTGAACCCAGGATTAAAGCATGCTTCAAAAGTCTAACGCGTCTGAGAGCATGCCAGTCTTGAGGTGGCGGGTCGCGATCACCTTGATTTGGAGTGCCTTTTCCATACTTCCGCTACATAGATCATAAGCCATCGCGCAATCGTATACTTATGACGCGGTGCGCACCGGCTGCGCGGCCATTGTTTGTCAACCGCAGTATCTGCTGATCGAATATGCCACAGCAGTTGATAAGCATTTTGTGCTGCCCAGACGGGGACGAGTGTGCGCCTCGTCTCGGAAAACGTAATGTCATGTAATTTTATGTAATAGAAGCTGTGAGCGCAAGCTAAACCTAGAATCCTCGAGAGCAGTGTGTGAGCGTCGTGATATGGCAATATATGCGACAAGCAAAAATAAATAAACCCATATTGGGATAAGACTAGCATTGGCCACGGTTCGCTTCTCAGGCCTAAGAATGGCTCACACCCGTATTGAGCTTGTTCCCCTCCGATGCGGAGATGTTTATAGCGCTTATAGACAGACCCTCATTTGCAAATACTCCGTAATCACCATGCCTTGTCGGCATATACCCGTACCCTGGTCTGGGCCCGACTAACGCGTTTGTGGTACACTGCTTATTGTCACATGAATGTATTCGCATCTTATAAAAGAGTGACCAGCCCCCTACTAGCTCTGGCCACAAGAACCAACAAGTTTTCGTTTAATCAACTCAGAATGGTGCAATCTATCACTTCCGCTCAGGAATTCAACGACGCTATCTCCAAGGGCCTCGTTATTGTCGACTTCTACGCCACTTGGTGTGGCCCGTGCAAAATGGTAGCCCCCATCGTCGAGAAGCTCGAGCCGCAGTATGAAGGCGTTAAGTTTCTCAAGGTAGATATCGAGCAGGTCGCTGACGTCGCGTCTAAGTACGAGGTCACTGCTGTCCCGTCCTTCATCTACTTGAAGGATGGTCAGGTTGTGGACGTCGTGCGCGGCGCCGCCCCCGCGCAGATCAAGCAGGGGTTGGACAAGCTGAAGGCTTAACGGCTGCCGAAGCGAGTAACAAAGTGAAAAACCGGATATCTATATATGCATAATCTTTGCTTTGATTTCTTCTTGTGACGAGTCGTTGACGTCCGCATGAGCGGCAGATTGCACTGCTAATGCTTTCCGCACTCGGACCCTGTGCTTCCGCTCCTCACGCTTTTGCTTGCCAGATAGTTTCGGTATTGCCTCAGAACCAGCGATGTCTGTAATAGTGGTTGCGATGGAAGCCTCACCGCCGCTGCCAACGACTGCTGCTTGCTGCAATAACTGGGGCTGCGGTTGTGTCATCGCGAAGGTCCCTGCAAGCGCCACTTTAGCCTCCCCTGCAGGTTTGCCCCTGCGTTTGCCCTTGGGTTTCTCTGATGATCTCCCTGCAGCGGGTATTGGTACATTTGCCTTAGCCTCATCGACCGTGGTGGTGTCCTTATCATGCTCGCCGTCATCAGAGAGACTAATTTCGCTCATTATAAGCTTTTCAATAACGTCCTCGTAGTCCAGAGAACACAGAAGTTTTCGAACCGCCTCTTCATCAGCATCTGGCACGCTGCGGGTCACAATGTTCACCTTCCATTGAGGCACTTCATTTGACCCTCCCATGCCAGCAGCGTCTTTAACGTACTTGATCACAGTGGGAATTTCTAGCAAGACAGGGCCTCGAAAGGGACCCGACTTCGGTCTCACACTTGAGTAGTGTTCCCACGTGTGATACGCAACATGAACCATGTTGCTGGGCTCGTTTTCAGGTAACGACAGAGGATTTACTATGAAGAGGGTCTCTGCTTGGTATATCACGACGCAGCGCCTATAGCTCTCCGCAAATGCGACAATCTCCATATGTCCGCCATAGCATCCATCCTGGGACATGCGGCTGAGGTATTGGTCGAAGCTTTCTCCATACTCTCCCACGAAAGCCGAGAATTTACTAGAGTTGGCCGACAGATGCTTCACGACACTGTCCCGTATTCCAGGGTACTGACCTTCCTGGCCAAAGAACTGGTCGCTGAGAGCGCGAAATAGACAATTTCCGTCGCCTTTGATAGGCGCGGCAACCAAGCCAAGGCTATCCAATATGGGAAACTCGGACTGCAGGGCGCGCTTAGCTTGCCTTGGCTTGCCCATGTATCATAGTGTGGATGTTTATACCGGGAAGGTATGCGACAAGATTTCTTACTTACTGCGTGTTACGTGAACACTATGTCACCTTACTTACTGGTGCTGTGCAGTCATATGACAAAAACCCACGGTGACTCCGCCCGTCTCTGCCATCTTCTTACTGGCAGGCAACGCAGTTCGAACTTGAGGGCCTTCTTGGGGAATTACAGATGTAGTGCTTTTGTGCACTCTTCCGTGCTGGAAATTTTTCTAAATGATTAGATCACTACCTCATAGACTCGTATATCTGCAGAACGCTGCAAAGCTAAACACGTACAAGCGTGGTTGTGAGGGCGGCGCCTAACAAAGATGCGTGGGACTTAATAATGGAGAGTTATGAGAGCCAGCCTGGCAACTGAGCTGAAGCCGATTAAACCAGCCGAAGTTTGCATAGACATCTCTGCGGAGGTGACACTATGAAGTGTGGGGGAGGGGAACACTACACGTGCAATAGTTCCGAGCAGAATGAGGTAACTACCGGGCTTCTCTCACAATTTGTCCAAAAATCTGTACCTTCAGTGGCCGCTCGGTATATCTACGTTTCCCTTGGTCAAAGACGGCCAGCTGCACTTCAGCAGAGCAGACACGTAGGAAAATGCCCAATCAGGCAACCTCCGCGTAGCAAATGTAGTTGCAGGCCTGCATATGTTTGCAACCTTCTTCATCGCACGAGATACGAGACCATATGAAAGAATTAAGATCCCAGAAAACGCCGGTTGGGAAAACAGCTGGGCACCGTGCACATCTCAGAGGATTCCAGGCGAGAAATGGAAAGAAATAGATCCAAAAACTCGGTATCACTCATCTATTGCAAGCGGTGCTCTTCCGTGAAACTAATGACGATGGACTTTCAATACTATCGTGAATTTTATTGTTCAGAGGTACTATTTAGGTGACACAAAAAAAACTTTTGTTATTCAACACGAGCTTCGAACTCAGTTCCAGCTTGCAGCAACGAGATGTATATAAATAACCCCATTTTTATCGACCAGAGCAAGAGCAGCCGCTATGAGATCTAATTTCATAATTTGGTCGCTCTTGTACCTGTTTCGACTTGGGATCGCGCAAAAGGTAGGAGTAAAATCACCGCTAGGGCTTGCCTGTATCAGCTCGGCGCTGAAGTATGATTTTGGATGCCCCAAGGTGTACCTTCCATTAAATTGTCCATGCGGTAACACAGATTTTTTGGTCACCGTGATGGACTGCGTGATGAAGCATTCTCGTGATGTCGTAGACACCGCGAAAGCTCTCAAATATGCTCGTGATCAATGCCATTATTGGGGTAATCACACTATGAGACTCGCCGACATGCAGCAGTTGTACGCAGAGAACAGACACCTTCTTGTGGCATCTGATAGCTACGACGACGCTGAGGTAGGTCCAGGACCAGTGGTCATACCCGACGAGATTTTTGAGCCACAGCTTGTCACCGCAAAGAATGGTGCATATCATTACTACGTCGGAGACTGCTTTGCTTGGGGTACCGTTGGATACTGGGCATTTGTTGTCGTTGCCGGCATCCTGGCGAACCTCATCCGCATAATGTGGCCTGAATTCTACAACTTCATTGGGTTCAAACGGGCCACGTGGATCCGAAAGCACCTTACGTTGCCAGCATTTGTAGGCTATCGCCATCAAAGTCCCTGGAAGTTACTGTTTTTTAATCTACACATGCCGACCAGAGGACAGACGCTCATAGTAATTGGGGCCGTTGGAATCAATATTGCCTCCATAGTATCATTTCTTGGTACGAAAGGACCTACTCCGTTTCTGTGGTCTTCACACTCGGATCGAGTGTTGCACTACTTGGCGAACCGCACAGGTATCATTGCGTTTGCTCACATACCACTGCTAGTTTTGTTTGCATGTCGAAACAATCCACTAATTTACCTGACAGGCTGGCCATACAACACATTTATGATTTATCACCGCTGGTGTGCTCGGTTCATGGGAATTCACGCCGTGATTCACAGTGTTGCAATGTATTGGACGTCATTTAATGAGCATGTTGTGGTTTTCAAATGGCGTGAAGTACACAATTGGCAGGCTGGTAACATTGCTGTATACATGGCGATCTTTATGCTGGTTTTCTCTTTAAGAGCCTTCAGGTCCAGATTCTACGAGTTCTTTAAGGCTACTCACGTTGTCATGTTCTGGATTTTCATTGTGTGCGTTGTAGTACATTGTAGCGACTACGGATGGCTGGGATGGATTTGGGCCTCTTTTGTTTTCTACGGGATCGAGTACGCTGGGCGCATCGCGCGAATAGTAATCTCGGGCGGAGTCCAAGAGGCTGAATTCACTTCAGCAGAACCAGAGTCTAATCTGTACAGAATCAAGGTTGCTCCGGGTAGGCGGCGCTGGGCCGTGCGTCCTGGAGCCTACGTCTACATTCTGGTAATTGACAAAGACATGTTCTGGCAGTTCCACCCGTTTTCGGTATTCCAAAGTTTCAACAATCAGGAGGATGGGACTTTAAACTTCTGCGTCCGAGCCCAAGATGGAGCGACAAGGACTATTCTCCAGAAGATTGTTGCGTCTAATGGCACGTTAAAGAGGAAGGTGCTGATTGAGGGACCCTACGGCCAGGGAAACTATGTCAGTGACTACGACTCAGTGTTGTTGTTTGCTGGTGGCGTGGGATTCACAGCTATGTATGCGTATGCACTGCGTCTGATGCGCCGTTTAGAGCCCACTCAGCATCTGTGCTTGATCTGGGTAATCCGCGACGTCAGCAACTTGCGCGCTGTTCAAAAAGAAGTCTCATACCTCTATTCAAACCATGGACATACTTGCGATTTCCGCATCTTCATAACCCGGCCTGGCGAGATCGAGAACGCCTGGGCGGGCTTCGAGAGGCGTGCTAGTACAAGCGATCTAATGTCCAGAATTGGCGGTTATGTTACGGACGCACAACAGGAGATCGAGCTTGAAGATCAGACTGAAGAATTAGAGGCAAAGAAGAACCAAGTGACTGTGAATGCTCAGGAGATGAATAGCGAAGAGAGCTCGCCGAGAACCTCAGACCTACCGAGCCAGGAGCCGGAGCACTCTACCGTACCCACTGAACACGAGAAAAGCATAAAACAAGATGAACATGCGGTCAAAGCCATGGAAGAGGTTGACATTGAGAATAGCCAAGGGAGCCGTCAAGAAGGGAGTCACCAAGAAGGCAGTCACTCTGCCCGGAACAGCCTAGAGGGAGCAGATAATGAGCACGAAGCTACGGCTGACTCCGGAAGAATACAGCGTGTGGTTCTAGACGACCAAGATGTTCAAGTGGATGGCGGCGCTACCGAGCCGACGCACCCCAGAGTAGAGAACGCGTCGAGCGAAAACAGAGCTGATAACTCCAAGGTTCACAACAAGGAAGCACAGGTCACTGAGGAGACTCGTACTAGGTCGGAAATTGCCTCTGGCGAGAAGCACCAGTACGTCAACAACATCGCTTTCCGCCGGCCAAATATCCGCCTCGAGGTATCAGAATTCATTAAGAATTCGTATGGTAGGAAATCAATCTGTTCTTGCGGCCCTCCCATGTTCGTCGACAGTATCAGGGAAGGCGTGGTTCAGAGCATTTTTGAGAGTCCCGAGCGCGTAGATTACTTTGAAGACGCCTTTTCGTGGTGATGCCATGCGTCTATCTGCATTGCGGCTTATATAAAATGATTCTGAAAGAATACAAATAGAGAATAGGCCATTACCACCTGCTGCCTGCAGTCGAGTCAATTTCAACGCTTCGGTCATTGCAGTTTTACCAAAAACTTGACTCCAACGAACACTCCGAAAAAGTGGTGACTAAGGGGTTCGAACCCTTGCGATCCTGGGATCAGTGGATAGCTTCCAACTTAAGTCCACCGCATTAGACCACTCTGCCAAATCACCGAGGGATTCGTGCCGGGTGCGCTATATATACACCGTTTTGGAGCTCGTATTCTCAGCAGGCTGCCATTACCGCAGCTCGACGTAAAAAGACGTTTTGATATGGAGAAAATAATTCAAAAAGCAAAAATTTGATATCTCCACTCAGAAATTACTCTGTATATTGTCCGCGTGCAGACTCCACTGCCGTCGTCTAGCACATAGGCTCCGATTACCAAATGCACTTCCACGCCTGACGCCTGGCATGTTTTCATTCAACAAACAGCCGGCGACCAGTGGAACCGGCGCGTTTGGAGCCAATCCAACGAATCCCAGTGCACAGGCCCAAGCTTCTGGCGGCGGTGGATTATTTGGGTCAGCGCCAGCGCAATCCAACGCTTCCACAAATGCGTTCGGCAGCACGTTCGGGAGTAATCCAAACGCGCCACCAACTGGCGGTCTCTTCGGGGCTGGCGCAAATGCTAGCAATAACGCGGCACCGGTCGGTGGTTTGTTTGGTGCGCCTACAAGCAATACGGGCGCAAACAGCGGAAGCGGGGGGCTTTTCGGCAACCGCGGCGGAGTGAAGTCCGCTGGGAACGGCCTTTTTGCAGCTCCCAATGCTGCGTCTTCCGGCGGCGGGGGTGGTCTATTCGGAAACCCTGGCAATACTGGGGCCAATCAAGCACCAGGTAGTGGCGGCGTGTTTGGACAGCAACCGGCGGCCAACATTACGAGCGGCAGCGGAAGCGTTTTTGGCGCTTCCACCGGTGGCAATTCCGCGGCGGCGGCTGCGCCCGTTATCACCCCGTTCACGCGGCCCAGTGACCTTGCCGAGAACCTGCAGCGCGAACTCGAGAACACAGATTTGTATATTAGACAACAAGCGCAGCTGTGCGAGGATATTCACCATGCGCTTCCTGAACACCGCACGCTGGTGACAAGCGTGCCGCGCGATGTGCAGCTGCTGCGGTTCAAGCTTGCGTACGCGAAAGAGACGATAAAGTACGACGACAACCGGCTTGCGACCCTGAAGCCGCTGGTCGATCGCGATTACGCGGATGCAGAGCTTTTGACGCAGGTAACGAAGCAGCCGCGGCGATACGACCGCCTTTTGCCATACTTCCGGCGCTCTATCGACTGCAAAGACCGACTCGAGCAGCTCGCGCTGGCTATGCGCGACGTGCAGCAGGTCGTCAGCGCTGAGGAGTTCGGCAAGCGTGTGACATACGATGAGCATGGCGTCAGTCTGCTCCCGCGCGCGCTTGAGGAGGAGTACCGTTACTTCATGTCGCTGAGCGACCAGGTTGCCGACCTTCACCGCCGGATCGAAGATAAAGGTGAGGTCGAGACGTTTGAGGAGATGCAGGCTTAGGGGCGCCACAGTAGCCCCCCACTGGCGGCTCGGTCGTCCTGGGGAGGCCACGCGAGCCGGTCCTTTCGAGTGGCTCAGCCGCCTATAAACCGGAATGCAGAGTCTCGACGGCCCGGCGCAACTCCTGATGTAACTTATTGCGATGTTTAGATATTTCATGCGCGTTTGAAAATAGCGCGTCGTTTGAAAACCGGCTTGGTTGGCTGGTGCTGCGAAGGTTTAGCGCGATCTCGACGCGGCGCAGCTGGTGTCAATAAGTGACAACGGTACCAGCGTACAACCGCAACGACTTGCCTGCTATGCCAGTTGAAATTTCACAGCCTTAACTGCTGCTGCAGCCTTTCCCTCTGCATCTCGCGCGACTTGCGCGGGATCGCTGCGACTGTCACCTCCGAGCTGCGCATCGGCATTAAAGGCCAGATCATTACTCGTCATCTACACGCACTATGTAAAGTACTTATCCCAGCCTATTGCGAAGACAGCGTTCGTCCAGCCGAAGCCCGAGTCGCTGCTTCCCTGGTTGCCGTACTCGGCAAGGACTTCGTGCGGCTTTGGCACGTCGCGCACGTCGTATTTTTCGTAGACAACGCCGTCAGTGATCTTGTAGGCCTTGCACACGGTATGTATCCATTTGGAAGCAAGGCGCTTGGCGTTGCGCTGGTAGCCGTAGCGTTCGAGCCCCTCCCACGCGAGCAGCTGGTGCGGTGCCCAGCATACCGGGTAGTCCCACTGCCAGCCGTTATCCGCAAGTTTTGAGGTCGACGAGAGGCCGCCAGCACCCTCGAGGCGCGGCAGCGCGTGCTTAATGAGCTTCGCGGCCTGCTCCTTGGACGCAAGGCCCGCCCAGAGAGGCCAGAACGTTGTTGCCGAGAGGATGCGGTTGTGCGAGCGCTTGTTCTTAATGTCGTAGTCGTAATACACACCGTGGGTCTCGTCCCATAGCAGCTCGTTCACGCGCTGCTTGCGCTGGCGCGCGCGCGCGCGCCAGACTTTCGCGTCCTCGCCGGGGAACGAATCCGGGTAAGCCTGGATCGCGCGACAGATGTCCATCTCGTACTTGTAGAGCAGACTGCTGAGGTCCACGGTGACGAGGTCCGCGCAACAGTACACGAAGCGCGTCGTGACGTCATGCCCGGACTCGCGCAGCGAGCGATCGTGTAGGAAAAAGGTGTCCAGCTCAGGCTCGTCGATCTCAAGGAGATCGTACTTCTCGACAAACTCGTCGATAGAGAGTCCGTACTTTTTGGCGTAAGGCGCGAGCTCCTTGTCGAAGTGGTGCTTCTCCACCTCCGGGGGTACGCCGCGGCCCTGCGCGTAGTAGCGACTCAGCCCGGTCTCAGGGTCATAGCGCGGCTCCGCCATCCACACCGTGTTGTACTCAAAGATAGCGGCCTTGATCCAGTTGACGAACTCGTTGGGGGAGGTCGGCTGAAGCCGCCACGCCAAGTCACTAACGAACGGTGGGTTTGTGCGCCCGAGATAGTACGCGCGATTGGCATTGAGAATCTTGCCGTAGTTGTACAACTCGAACGCGAACTGCTTGCACACGTTCGCGGCCATGTCGAAGTATCCGTCCTCGGCGAGTCCGCGCGCGATAAAATACGAGTCCCAGCCATAGAACTCGTTGAACCGGCACCCGGGAATCATATAAGGCACCGGAAGCGATTTCTCAAACGCGAGGCTCAAAATGCCGGGCTCGTGGCCCACCTTGTACAGGAAGTCATCGGTGTAGTCCTTCGGCTCGGGGATGTACCGCACAAGGATGTCCTTGTTCTCAGCATAGTATTCGTCGGCGTCCGTGTGCTGCTGCGAGGGCGGTATGAACAGCGCGGGGCGCTCGCCGGTCGTGTGCTTGCTGTCCCGGAGCGCGAGTTCGACCTTAGCCTTGGTGAGAACATGCTCAAGCTTACGCCAGAATTGGTTGCGGATGCGTTCCCGCAGCTCGATGCCAGCGTCCATCTTGCTTGACTGCTTCTATTCTCCCTGTTCTACGGCGCTGGCTGGTCGGTAACAGCCGGCAAATTGCAGCTTAGCAACCGGTGGGTTGGGTAAATGTGCCAATATTAGCCTCGCGGCTCGGGCCCGGATTGGCTTGGGGGGTAGGGAAAAAAACCTTATTTGCGCGCTTTGAATTGGGGGCGCGGGTGTCGAGCGGTTGCGTGTCTCCTAAGGCGGTTGCAGAAGCCTATCTCGAGTGGGGTTGCTCGGCAAACCGTGTGTGACGTGTGGCTTAGATAGCCATCACGTTCTAGCAGCTTCCTCGTGCGAACCACTGTGTGGAGCGCAGCTGGTTTGGATGAGGGGATTGCTCGCGGAGGACGATGGTGAGGGGCGCAGACGGCCGTTTGGGGTTCTAACTCTGGCGAGTGCGGCCTACGAGCAAGATCAACATATATAAGCGAGCTAGCGCGACGCGCGCGCAGTTGGGGAGCGATTGTAGGCTAGACCGTGTCACATTTCCCAGACTTGGCGATGGACTAGCAGCGGGTCACTGCGCGTCAGGCGCAGGCCGTTTCCGCCGCGTCTCTGATGCCCGTCTCGCGAGCGCGTCAGCGCGCACTTTCTATAACCTCGCACGAGCCAGATATACAATCCACGGAACCAAGCAATATATAAGGTTTATTGGCCACTAGAATGCGGTTAAGTTTGAAACACTGTCAACGGGCCGACTAGTGCGGCCCGATCGAAGGATCCCCGAAGTCACTTTCCGGCGCGCACGAAAAATGCTTTCGTGCTCCTGCGTCTGCATATCAACCGCTCTAGCGCACTAAACATGCCCATGTTCGGGCGGCCACATTCACGCGCGGATTATGCGCGTGCGTCGAGCGGCTTATCCACCTCGCCAACCCCTTGCCCGCGCCGGGATTACGATGCGCGTATATGCGCGCGAGCGTGCGCGTATAACACTACACCAGCTTCAAGACTCACTATAATCGCCGCTAGGTGCACCCATTTGTGCCGCTACACGATGCATAAATTAATTAACAGCACGTGCCTTGAAATGCTCTAGTCGGCGTCCCCGCCCCACCGCGGGCACACGACGCACCCTGCTGAGTGTACAAAGAGTATATATGCGTATATCAATGCAGAGCTCGTAAGCAGCGCCGCGTGGCGCGCAGGCTCGTGCACCCGACGCGTCCGCTGCCGCGCCTGGCGCGTGACGGATTTCGGCGCGTCTCTTCCATTCCATTTTATACTGGCTTTGGGTGAGGAACGCGCGCCCGCGATAATGCGCCGTACTATGTGCGGTTACCTAACCGCGTGTAAACCCGATGGTTGCAGACGACGACGCACAAAGCCGGCGCGCGTCTATGCTATCGCGGTCGAATTCGCAGTTCCGCCATAGCATACTACTACCGGTGAACATGGCTGACCCGCACCTTTCGCCGCGCGCGGCGTCGCCCGCGCGCCCCGAGAGCCGGCCGCGCACGAACGACTTTGGGCAGCTTGGGCCGGTCGCACAGTTTGGGCAGCTCGACCTACGTGGGACGGGCGAGGGCGCAGCTCGCGTGCGGCGTACGTCCAGCACCCGTGCCACTAGCCCGACGCGGCCGCTAATGATGCCGAAGGCACGCGCCGACGGCGAGCTTCTCCTGCGGCGCCTGGCGCGCAGCAAGGAAATGCGAGGCGAACAGGCCGAGCAGGAGAGTCAGCGTGGGATCCGGCAGCTCCAGCGGCGGTTCTCGGACAGGCAGCCGCAGACACAGGGTGCCGACTACGAGTTCTGGGCGCAGGTCGTCACGAACTACGGCGAGGTAGCTCGGCAGAACCCGCTGCGTCTGCGTCAGGCCATCCAGCTCGGGTTTCCGCCCGAGATTCGTGGCATCCTGTGGCAGGTGATCGCTGGCAGTAAGTCCGAGCCACTCGAGCACCTTTACGCGCAGCTGGTGCATGAGAAGCAGGTACCCTGCGAAAACGCCATAAACAAGGACCTCAACCGGACACCAATGACACCCGAGGTGAACCGCGACTCGCTGGCTCGCGTACTGAAGGCTTACTCGATATTTGACGCGGACGTTGGTTACACACAGGGCATGGCATTCATCGTCGTTCCGCTGCTCATGGAGCTCAGCGAACCCGAATGCTTCTCACTCTTTGTGCAGCTCATGAAAATCTACGACTTTCGCACCATGTTCGTCGCGGACATGCCTGGACTGCACGAGAAACTCTATCAGTTCGAGCGGCTCCTGGAGGATCGTTACGAACCGCTGAGCACGCACATGCGGCGTCAGGGCATTCATCCGACAATGTACGCGTCGCAGTGGTTCATCACCCTCTTCTCGTATCGGTTTCCCACCAGCCTCGTAGAACGGATATTCGATATAGTGATCGCCGAGGGTCTCGACGCGCTGCTGCGCTTCGCAGTCGCCCTCATGGCCGAGGCATCGCCCCAGCTCCTCGAGCTGAAGGGTATCGACGAGATCCTGCCGTTTCTCAAGGAACGCATTTTCGACAAGTTTCTGGGCAACGAGAACGAGCTTGTGTTGCGCGCAAGCCAGATCGAGCTCGTGCCAAGGGAACTCTCAAAGTACGCCGAGGAGTACCTTGAGCTTACGCGTGTGGAACGCGAGCGCAGTATACAGCTGGAGACCCTTCGCAACTCTAACGTGAGATTGACCACGTACAACCGGGAACTCAACACAAACGTCGAGGAGCTTAACAAGGAGCACCTACGGCTTGCGGACAAGCTGCTGAAGTCCAGCATTGAGATCGCGAATCTCAAAGGGCAGAACCAGGAGCTGCGGGAGGTGATCGAAGCCACGAAGACGGGCCACCAGATGTACAGCGATCTGCACGAAGTTGTACATAGCCAGCAGCAGAAGCTGCAGCTACTCAGCATAGAAAATAGCGAGCTCAAACGCGAGCTGGAGCTGTACAAGCAGAGCGAAAAGGTGAAGTCTGTCACGCCGCTGATGAAGAAACTCAAGGCCGCAGAAGAGGCCAACCAGCGCTACCAGTCGCAGCTTGGCTCGTTACAAGAGTCACTCGCGAGTGCTCTTGATAGCAGGTGATCCCGCGTGGCGTCTGGTGATCTCACTATACCTATAACTCAAGCTGAAAAGGTGTTCCCTGACCGCGGATATGACGCGTGTAAGTTGTAAAGGGTGGCGCGTATACGTTCAACAGTAGCTAGTAACCATCAAATACAGATTCCGTAGGAAGTCCGATCTGCTAAATGCATTTCATCCTCAAACATGTACCCATCATACGGATTGCCCGCCTGAAAGCCTTATTAACTAATCAAGCGCCGTTCCGTGACCGGCGCCGCTGAAGCTTGACCACCGTGTATCCGGTCATGTATCGCCGTTTTTTCTCCTCCACTGCCGCATCATGTCGTGAATACTTTCACGTGGTGCGCAGGCGAGTCAAGAAGCCGATGCAGTACGGTGTTGGCGACAGCACGGCGCTCCTTCCTAACAGAATCGCGGCGGTGCCGCCGTACCCGTACGGACCCGCGCAACTATACAAGCAAGGCGATAGAGGATTATATGGTGGTCGTATGGTGCAATACGGGAACCGTATCAGCAAGAAGTTTAGCCAAAAGCACTCGCGCACGTTTCACCCTAACGTACAGAAAACTAAGCTGTTCAGCGAAGTGCTGGGAGAAAAACTGCAAGTTAAGGTCGTTTCATCCACGCTACGGACAATCACGAAAGAGGGCGGGCTGGATAACTATTTGATCAAGGATTCTGCTGCTCGCATCAAAGAACTAGGATCGTTCGGATGGAACCTGCGCTATCGCGTCTTGAAGGCTATGGAGAGTAAGGAGCAGGCTCTCAATGAAGTCCCGCATGGATACACAGCGAGCAAGCGCACTCTAATATCAGACTTGTTTGACGCTCTCGACCCCGCGAGCAACACGCACTCGCTAAAGCAATTTCAGATTAAACATGAGAATTCTAGCATGAATCAGCTGTTAGAACTCCTAGAGGCGCATAATGTTGACACCAAAAAGTACAAGAGCTCGTTGCCGAATCTGGAAGCCTCGACAGAGTAGTCTCGTATCACGAATGAATACAAATGATAGAATAAATATTATACGTCAGTTTTCGTACAAATTGAAAAGCTACGCGCGGGCCAACTTGACGAACAAACCACGTCTCCTGCTACATGCCGCCCCGCCCGCAGTAAGTACAGATACAGTTCGAGCCACAATGACGTAAGTTTACAGGATAATGTTACGAGAACACAAACCGCGGCACAGAAAGAGAGAATATTATATAATAAACACGTGATTATGTTGAAGCGACTCAACTTTTTTCAGTGTCAGATTTCAGATAACTAACTTTACAACTACTGTTCCGCATTACAATGGCTCCTGCTCCGAAGTCCGGTCTCGCTGTTGGTCACAACAAAGGTCACAAGGTCACCCCGAGGGAGGTCAAGCCTAGACTTTCTACTCGCAAAGCCGTTGTCTCCAAGAAGACCGCGTTCGTTAGAGCCTTGGTAACCGAGGTCACCGGTCTTGCCCCTTACGAGCGCCGTCTCATTGAGCTCATCCGCAACTCTCAGGAGAAGCGTGCTAAGAAACTTTCCAAGAAGAAGCTCGGCACTCACGTTCGCGCTATGCGCAAGTTCGAGAACATGACCAACGTCATCGCCGAGCTCAGACGCCAGGGCCACTAAGCCAGCAACAATTATCGTAGCTCTCTTCCCTCTTATTTAATGTCTCTTGCATTCAATGCGCCGTAACTCAACGACTGCCTTGGTGCAAGTCACTGCACATGTATGCTGCACTATAATCCTTTTTTAACACGTCCTCAGCCACATCGGGGGCTGTAGATCGCGGCATTGAGGGAGATCAGTTGCGCCAAGTCAATAAAATGCGCTTATAACAGCGGTGCGGTGCTTGATTTTGAAGATGCTTCTAATCTATGCCTGTTTCGCCCTGTAGCACGTTCTATGGCTGTGTTGCATGATTGCCTTATAGCACCGGAATGCTAGGACCACAATGACAAAGAGTTATAGCGGCGATTATGATCGCAGTCAGTAGCAGATCTGGCTTATCGATTAGTCAGTGTGCGCCGGATCCCTTGATTTCCGGCACGTGGACGCTATCTTTATTTGTAAAGGGATAGTACACATTCCCCCTGGAGTTCTCTTTCTGGGTACCTAACGCACAAACAGTTGGAGCAGATTGTTTCATCATGAGTAATGAGCTCAAGGTGAAGAAGGACGCTGTAAGTATACCAAGGCTCGTGTATAACCCAATTCGAAAGCCTGGGACGTGATTCACTGGCCTAAACGCTCTTGATATCCGAAAACTGTCGATTGGATACTAACACCTCACAGGCGATTAGCGCGTTGTTTTCATTATATAAGGCCTCCAATGACGCGTCGGCTGCAGTTCTCGAGCTAGTCGACTACCTCGAGGCTAGCGGGCACGATGTGAAGGATCTCAAAAAGGTCGTTGTGCACGGTGCTTCTGTCGAAGCTGAGCCTGAATCATCTGCCCAGCATCGCACAGCGAAAAGTGAAACTACCAAGCACCCGGCCAAGACTGAGGCTAAGCATGAGAGCGCCGTCGAGGAAGCCCCAACTACGCAGCCAATGTCCCAGGACACTGCTAAGGACGACCACGAAGAGCCTAAGAAACGGAAGAAGGCTCCAAAGGATCCGAATATGCCACGACGACCTCTGAATGCTTATATGCGTTTCCGCAATGATGAGTACAGGCGTGTCACGCGCGAGCGTAAGGAGAACGGTGAGCCAGATCTCAGTCGCGCTGAGCTGAGTGAGATTGTTAAGAAGAATTGGGACGATCTCTCTACAGTAGCCATGGCAAAGCTGCGACAAGACTGCCAAGCTGAACTGGACGCCTATCATGTTCGCATGGCCGAGTACAAAAACGAGCAGACACCAACAGGTGCGCCGGCGGAGCCTCAGGATAGTGATGATCCTGCGATTACGCAGGATGAGGCTCCTGATGTGCCCCTCGAGGCCACTCAGGAAGCTACTCAGGAGGCCACGCAGGAATCTACTCAGGATCAGGATAGTACGCAGCGGATTTCTCAGGATGCAGAAGAGTCTTCGTCCCCTAGGAAGCGCAAGAGGAGCGAGAAAGGAGACCGAAAGAAGAAGGAGAAGAAGGTCAAGAGCCCGACATCCTGATCGCCTAATTTGTTTTTTGATGATTTTTGTACTGCCAATTTTCGGTATCGATAGTGTGTAATCTTAGCCTGGTATTTGCTTTCTCAGTTTTACTCAAATCCACGGCATCCATCCGCGGAACATACGACACAATCTCTCAGGCGAGGTAGCGGTATGAATCAGCTCGTCAACAAGGCCGCTGACCCCCAGAGGAGCCGCATTGCTCTTCATGATACCGCGGATGCGAGCGCGCGCGTTTGCCAGCGCATCTACAGGCAACGAGATGGACCTGTCTTGCACGACGGGGTCGTACACAAATGATTCCAGTATGACCATCAGTAGATCCTCATTATCCCTCAAAATTTTGAGAGTGAGCTCGCTGACCTTGCGGAAAGGTCCCTCGTATCCATTTACAATACCAAGTGCATCACGAAACTGTTGGGTGAGGCGGAACGGGACTAGCTCTGGCACGTTTAATTTTTCTCCTTTGTTGAATATACAGTCAAAATCGACATGAAGCACGGACCCAGAGCTTTCGATTAGGAGAATGTTTTCCAAATGTCGGTCACCGAGTCCTAGAACGTAACCTACCATCGACATCACGGCGAGGCTACGCGAGTACCGAGTGCGAGCATTCAGCCACGCCTCAGGGTCGGGGAAAGAGTGAAGAAACCATTCGTACAGAACCGGAGGAACCGTACTTTCGAGCTCTTTGAAAGCTGCAAGGCGATCCTTGATGCTTAAGTTGACGTTGATCATCCTCTTCACAAAAGAACTGTCGGCTCCAAGCGCCGGAGCGTTACTAAGTGATTGAATGATTGATCGCGCTGGTTTGGCACCCTGAACCCATTCGATGATTCCGGCGCGCTCATTTAGCGGCGTCACTCTGTAGGTGATAATCTCCAAATATCGAGCTGATGATGCTGGGTCTGACTGAAGTAGCTGGCTTGCGGCGGTGGTAAATTCTATCAGGCGGGCGTCTTTACGGACATCATCATTACCTTTCAGTAGCAACTGGTACTTCTGCCCATTGGTGCCCCACACCGTTATTCTCTTCGGCCTCTGCAGACTTTGCTGGATAGCAGCATACTCCTCGATATCGTACACCTGAACATTTTCGAGACTATTCATAACGGCTTGTACAGGAACAGCCAATTGAGGTTGATGCAAGCAGACAGAGAAGTCTTCTCCGAGGTCTACAACGCGCATCTGCTTGACCTTCGGTTTCGGTTTTGCTGCACACACAACCTTCAACTTCTCAACGAATACGGTTGCAGATGCTATCAAAGAGTTCAATTTTGCAGATTCTGGAGACCGCTTTATGGCCATGGCGATGATTTTGTTTGCCCCCGCCCCTTTCTCGAGCACCGGCCAGAGTGTATGAAAGGGGAACTTTACCAATACCATCGAAACGAGCTGCTCAATGAGTGACCTTACTGCTGCATTCGAATGGTTTTGTCGCGACAAAAGTTGGGGAATTGCTGTATAGACAACTCTTTTGCTCATTATTTCACCCCATGCAGCAATATCCTTGTTGGCCTTCTGTAGTTGCAGTTTTCGCATTTTCAACGTGTCCCCTTTTAGATCAGATGGTATAATACCCAAATCAAGCCACGTTGTCAACATTTTTGGGAGAGCCTCGGTGATATTTTCAGTCCCAAGCACTAACGATTTGCTGAAATGGTACACAATGCTCCGAGCCAACACGCCGTCATCCCTACTCAGTGAGGTCGCAGAATCCAAATTTTTCACAAGAAATTTGGCCAGTGTGTATTGAGCTTTGCCCCAAGTAGGCGCAGCTTTTATAATACTCGTGTACTGCTCTGTAAGAACGTCAGTGTCAGACTGCGCTGTGATCTCTCTCCATCGTGTCCATTCCAATGCCAGCCCAGCTGCCTCCGAATGCTTTTTTGGATTCTCGAAAAAGTCCGGCGGAATCTGGGCGAAAATAGTTTTCATGGCAGCTCGGGTATCATCCAAAGACCAAAAAAGCCGAGCATGCTCAGCATCAGCATCTACGTGTCCCAGCTGTTTAGCCTTTGATATCTCCGTGAGCGCGATCGTGGGCTGATGATGCAAACGAGCAGCAGAGCTAATCTCAAGATGCGTTTCAGCAACAAGCTGAAGTGCTCCAGGAAGAGCTTGCTCGACGCAGCTGAGGGCAGCACCGCGTAATGAAAGTAGGTACCTACGCGCTTCAAAAGCGGGACCCTCACTCAACGAGCTGAGAACTCCCAGTCTGCCATTGAGCTTTGCTCGAATCTCTTGGGAGGTTGTATGATCGACACAAATCTCGCCGCGTTCATCCGGCATCACGAGCTTGGCCAAGCTCTCAACATCGGCCAAACCATGGAGAAATACGGTCAGGTCCCTAACTTGCCGCAGCGAGGTGACGTGGTGTGTAGATACCACACCTCCCAGCTTCAACCCGATAGATTTACGAGCAGTTTCAAGAGATTCGATAAAAGTCGTACGGTCTCTATCTCTGAGAGCCAGCAGAGAGTTTCCGAGGGCTTTTACGGCAACCGGAGGAATCTGCGAGACATTACTGGATTGCTCTGAGTCGACTAGTTTTGTCCATTTCTCCACAAGGTGCCAGTCGCGAACTGTCCACGCGCATTCTGTCCCGAGGGACGCCAGCTTTACGGCATCAACAGTGCCGCCTTCAAGCTCTGCTAACACTTCATTCTCACGACCGCTTTTATGAAGACATTCTAACATTGCAGTCACATTAGCCTCGTTTGCAGGAAGAGCATTATAGCAGGCAAGTGCAGCGTCCCATTGAGAGGTGGCTTCATACTCCAATACTTGCTGATCAACGGATAGTGTGGGTATGTGCGCACTTACTCCTTCAAGATTGTCACTATCCTGCATGGTGGCGTACATGGTGCGCAAACGTTGCATGACGTCTAATTGTGCCTTCGGATTTTCCCTCAGGTGTTGTTCATAGTAGCGAATAGCGCGAGGGTAAGCTGCAGACTCGAATGCACGCTCGGCCATAAGGAGGGCTGGAATTCTGGCCAAGAGCTGTTCCATATGAAGAACCTTGAGATTTTCTTGACGTCTATACCGCATCCATTGGTTGAAATAGTCCACAATAGCGAATATGCGTTCGTGAAAGGATTGGAGCGATTCTCCGCTCAGAGAGAGAATCAGCAGGACCTCTTCCAGAAAAGATTGCTGGTTGCCGGTACTTTCCTTACGGTCCACTACTGCACACAGCGCTGCATACGGGAATAAGGTCTCCCACATGTCTTTATCCGCGTTAGAGCCGTGTAAGACTTTCCTGCACCAGCCAAAAACTTTGACGGCATTCTCCGGCTCAGTCACTCGGCTCATCATGTCGGAGCAAAACAGCTTCAGCCACTCTGAATAGAAGTGAGTAGCTTTGTAGATTGGGTACTGCGGCGAGCGCCAGTATTTCATATCCGTGGTATACTTCGTTTTGACCAAGGGGAGCAAGGTGCTCACCAAACTGTCGTCAGCAAATAGATCCAGTAAATTGGGCTCCTTCTCAGCGGCCATGAATTTTAGCAGTTCCTGAATTCCATAGGCGTAGTAGCGTTGCACTGCAGGGTCAATCGCAGCCTCAAACGCAGGCAAGAACATATCTTTGACCACCATTTTGCAAAATCTTACAACTTCATCCCTGTCACGAAAGTTTGACACGACGACAAAGAGCTTCTGCTCTGGAGCGATCATAGTTCGGTGAGAGTCTAGGGCTCCAAGCAGTCCTAGGGCTCGCGAGCTCAGTGTTTTAAGGTCGTCATCATTCTTGGCACAGAGCTTGAGCAATGTGCGCACAGCCCGGCCTAGCAAATCATGCCCATCACCAACATTCTGTGCCCACCTAATGATTTCTTCCTGAAATTCCAAGCAGAACGCGCATATATCTCGAGCGGTCTGCCGTGCTAGGTAGTTGTTTTCTACGTCTCGCTCGACTAGACTTTTGAGAATGTCATAGCATGCTTTGTTGACACCATTGGGAGTAGCCGCCGATAGAGTAGTGCTAGTAGCACTATTGGGTTCCTGCTCAAGGATGCATTGGGGATGCACGTCGAAACGGTCAGAATTTTTGTCTACTCGCGTAGCGATGTATCTGACGATTTTTCGAGCCTCTGCGATAGTGGGCTTATCCCAAGACTCGACTCTATCGTTGATGATGGATACCGTCAGGTCTATAATTTTCTCCAGCTTGTTATCATCAAGATTCGTCAAGACAGCCAGCCAAGTACGCAAAGCCGCCTCAGCAAGAATACTCGTTTCCAGAGCAGCTTGTAAAAAGGCAGTTAACTGACGGAGAACCGACGCAACCAAGTCAGGCGTGAGAACTTGACCCACAAGCACCTCAAGGCCAACTAATGCACTAATCTTCGTAGACTGGGATTGCCTACTGATCATATTGCGCATGGTTTCGCTGAACTTAACAATAAGCCTGAACACAGTTTGCTGCAATAACTCATGATTTTCGGCTTCATGTAAGTTGTAAGCGCATTTCATTATTCGCGCGATGAGTACTTTCACGAAACTTGCGTTGGCTTTGCTGGTCAACATCAAAACTTCGTATATGAGTCCCACGCGCCAGGATGCTAGAACGTCATTGAAGTTCAGGACTTTGAAATGCCTCGTCAGAGACATGAACCGCTGCTCAGCGTATTCCCAAGCCCTGTCTACTGAAAGTTCAGCGGCCACCCCAGTTTCCTCTACATTGACCGACGGGGGACTCATGAACAAGAGCGCAATAATTCCTGGCGCATGATCAAAGTAAAGTCTGCGAAGAGAGCATCCCCGGAGAGTGGAAATGTCCTCACAGGCTGCTTGACCGTCACGCTGGACGGACAGGTGGGGCACCGTCAGGGAGGCTGTACGCAGCATAAAATCAGCCCTAGACACACGGAGCACTGAGACACAAAACCAATCCACGAAATCGCGGTCGTATATTTTGAGAATTCGCAGCGCTATTGAAGGCCAAAACGGTTGACACACTTGCCATGGTGTTTTTCCGGTGCTGCGACAGACAGAATGAAAACATTGGGACGCAAGCTGCGAAACAGTTTCTGGTTGTCGAAACATGTCTATAAAGGCTAGGTATAACACGTTTTGTGCTTGAAAACAGTCCAAATAGGAGTGCACTCCGGCTATAGCCCTCGAATCCTGCGTCGCATCGGATGTGAGCACTTTATGCGTTTGTTGAGTCAAGCTCAACACCATCTCCTGCCGAACGAACTGCTCTTGGCCTGTACGCTCGGGTGCTTCAGTAGATTTCAATGCTAGGGTCACACATGCCGACGTTAACGCGCGTAACCATGTTTCCGGGGAAATCGAAGGTTTTACTGTCATGAGAAGTTTCAATGTACTTTCCTGAAAATCTCCGATGCCGACGTACTCTCCTATGGCTTTTGCAGCTGCGCACCGTACGCGATAGTCGGCGTGCTTGAGTATTGTGAGCCAATAGGAGCCCGGAACTGGAAGCCTCCTATGTGCGAATGTTTCTATTGAAGCGACCGCGACTGGCTCGAACGAATTCTCTTCGATAAGCCGTTTTTTACCGTGGTACCACGTTTCCAGTCCTGAGTCCGCAAAAAGCCCATCAGGCGGCTGTCTTGGCAATGATTCCGCAATTTTGCCGCGAATTACCTCTGACTCGAAGTCTACAGATCGCAGTGAACATAGCTGGGCAATACGGGAATATCTCAAACCTGGCATGATCCAGTCACCCAGCGCTATATCACTGCTCTGGACTGCGCGGCATATCCTCTCCACGTCAAAATTAGTCAATGGCAGATGGAAAAGTGCCGCTACTGCGGCTGGTTTCTGTACGTTTGCCAGAAGTAAAGCTTTGTAGCTCCGCGCCTCGCGCGCAAGTTCTTTGTGACGCCCAAACGCTTGAGCTAACACAAGCATAGCATCAACGCAGTCATTATCAATACAGAACTGCGCCATCCTCAAGCAGAGCTTCTCATCGTTGATGGTGCGGCACAGAACGCTGCCATGGTACGTGACGCATTCTCTAAAAAGTTCAACCAGGGGCGCCGCAGCAAAAGCAGTCGTGGCAGAATTAGAGATATTTTCGAGCGCATCATCGTTTCTGGGGCCCAGCGCAAATTTTAGCAGCTCTACGGCCTCGACGCTTGTGAAGCTTGGCGGCATTAAAAGCCGTCAACACGACTTCCGAGTTCCTTGCCCTGTATTCATATGCTACAAGTTTGCACGCGATTAAAGTGCACGACCCGCGCGCAGTCTGTACGTTTTAACACGGTATTCAAAAATTTAAGTGCACCTGAGGTACTCAGATGCGTAAAATTAGACCAAAAAAGGTATACAAGACCATAGTAAAGCCAGATTCAGTTTATTCGGAGACGCATCACGTATAAATCCTTGCCACAAACCGCCAAGCCTGCATGCATTCCGCACTTGATGGAGCTATGATTCTTCAATGGCTGCGTGCGGGCCTCTGCACAGCGCCCGCCCGACAACACTTGATGACTAATTTACGAACAAGTCGTGTCGAAGATGAGTGTAGCGCAGCTCAACGGTGCGCGGCAGCTGATCGAGCAAGACCCCAGTCAGTATCCCGTGCTGATACGGAGTGTTTTACCGATCTGCGACCGCCCCGAGGTTGAGTTAAGAGCTTGGTGTGCTGGCTTTATTGCGGACTTTTTTTGCGCAGGCGAGGTGGACGAGCAGCAGAAGACGCAGTTCGCGCTGGAGGTGCTGGACATCTTGAAGCAGTGGATTGAAGGCGTGGATGCGCAGGTGGTGAAGCTGGCGGTGTGCATCCTGTGTGAGGTATACCCCCGCATTTACCAGCTCGCGTTTGTACACGGATTTCAGTACGCGGAGGCCTTTGGCAAGCTAACAGATCTGAAGCTGGCAGCACTCGGCAAGTGGACAGATTTTCAGCGCGAGAGCGTGTGCGTGGCGTGCGTAAAGCTCACGCAGGTCGTGATTCTAACGAACCAGCAGGCAACGACGAACCATCCTGTGCTTGATAGCGTTGTGCTGACGGCGGAGGCGACGGGCCTGCTGGACCGGCTGCTTGCGATTTTTCCGACGCCTGTCGCTGGTGCGACGGTGGGGCTGCAGACATACGGGATGCTATCGGCGTCGTTAAACGCGTCGATAGGTCTTGCCTTGTCGCAGTCCCATTTGGCCGGTAAAATTGTTAGCTATATCTTGACATTTGACTTAAGTAAACGTAGCTTTGCGTCGCCTGCGCAGCAACCGCTTGTGCTGAGGTGGATTGGAAAGCTCTTCAAACTCGCCCTTCATCCGCTATCTAAAATGTACCCGCAGATCCCCAAGTATCTCGCCGGTCTCAGCGCGTATTGCACGAACCAGTCACTCAAGCGACGTGCACAGGAGGAGAATGTCGCGAAGCGACCAAAGCTGAACGATAGCGATCTTCCGCCCGGGCCACAGCCGTACAAGTCGCTCTACACATTGTTCGACAACTCTATGACTGCGTTTAATTCCCGTGACCTGCAGTTCGATCTCGCAGTCACTCTGGCCGCATCTGGGCTGGAACGCGTGGACCTGGATGACCTCGAAGAGCGCATTGCAGTTATCAGGCGCCGCATTGGGCGGAAACAGTGCGAGTTTCAGCACGAGCAGGACACAGGTGCTGCAAAGGAGGCTGAAAAAGGCACAGGAACGTCAGAAAAGGTGGTGGCTTCTGCCGTTGAAACCGAAAAGACTAAAGATACGTCTGAGCAAAAGTCTCAACTCAGTGATATTGCCAAGACTGAGGCTACAGATGGTGACCCGGCTATCGCGACCGGTCCCTCGCGCGCTGCTCTCGAAGTCAAAGTGCCCGATGAGCTGAAACTGTACGATTTTGTTTTTAATAAGCTTCTAGGACACGCCCCAATCCGTCTCGTTGCCCGCCTTGTGGCCCGAGGTCTTTGTAGCGGCAGCTTGGTCCAGGAAGTCTCGCAAAAGAAGCTCTATGCCCAATTGGTGCCTGAATTTCGTACCCAACTGGACTCAATCGTCCTGTGGATCAGTGAAGTATATTATGCGCACGAGAAGCGCAGTGAATATTTCGACCTTGTCGGCCAAGTGGTTGAAGACGTCATGCCCAAATTGGAGGTGGCTGATAGCCGCATATTCGTAAGGCTGTTGAGCGAGATTCCGGAACTCAACCGTGACATTATCTTCAAGATCAAGCCAATATGTCTGGACCCTGAGCGATCAGTCATAGGATTCCGTTCAATTAAGTTTCTGATCATGTTCAAGCCTCCCTGCCGCAAAGATTGCCTGGACCTCGCAAAGGAGCTTGTGGAATCTGGCGTCAAAAGCCTACAGCCTGTCTTGAATAAATATATGCAGCAGAAGTAGCCCAGATTTCGGGCATCGCTAGGGCTATATGAAAAAATTATTGTAAATATATTCTTCATAGTTTGACACTGCGGCCTTTTCAGAACTTTTGACGTAGGCGACGTCGTGAAAGCTATAGTTCCACGTCGAAGGTAGCAACAGCAGCACCTTGCAGAACCAAGAAGCTCCTTACTACAGAAACGTAGGTATAAGTTGGCTGCTGTGAGCAGCGCAAGCGGCTGCCTACGAAGCAAGCTGCTCGAACAGAGGTTGCCGCATGGCGGTATCGGCTCTGAACGGGTGAATAATCCCGAAAGACCCTGTGCCGATGTGCATGCTTTGGCCAAGAATGATACACTCGGAAACGCCCTCAACCTTGTCTGTTTTCATGTAGAACGCAGCGTCGAATAGATGGTCCGTCGTTTTCTCGAAACTGGCCAACTGGAGTACCGAATCCCGCATTTTAGCCAGGCCAAACCGCGTGATACCCAGTACTTCGCCCTTAAAGGTCATGACGTCCCCTAGCAACTGGATGTGGCGCGGATCGACCGACATGCCATGTGAACTCATTGTGGTGCTGATTTCATTGATGATAGATGACCTCGCTGCCTCAATGCCCAGAATCTGGCGCATTTCGAGAATATGGTTCGTAACCGTTTCAGTCCCAATAACTCCATCCGTCGTCATCACATTTTGAAGGCCGTAGCCTTCGACGAGAAGTTCCTTGGAGTCGTCGTCCTTGATGTTGATCACAGCCCTCGAGATTTCTGGGAATCCACAGACCACGACATCCGGGAGCGCGCGAAGTAGTCGACTGGAGTAGCTCGATTTCACTTTTCCACCTTCCTCACCGCCCACCGGTGCCATTCTAACTTGTAGCAACTGTCTAGAGGGCACAACCCGGATGTCGGTTTCGGCAATCTTCAGTTTCGGATGCCGCGCAATAGCGGTGGCAATTTGGCGGAGCGTGAGGTGCAATTGCAGCTTTTCAAGCGTCTCAAAATCAATCTTGACAGCAATAAAAGCTGTACTCTCTGTATAGACATCCTCCATGTACTCGCTGATGTCCTTCAGCAGGGTCTTCTCCACGCGGCCCTTCACAATACGAGCCGTACGCTCATCTTTGTTATTAGCGAGTGAAGCTTTAATGATAGGTGTTGAAATGGTCTTGCTGGCGTTGATGATCTCTTTAATGCGGGGAACACCCAGCGTGACGTTCATTGATGCAACACCAGCGAAATGGAACGTTTTCAATGTCATCTGAGTTCCAGGTTCGCCAATAGATTGCGCACCGATCGCACCAACAGCAGTTCCGGGCTCAACTTTCGCCTTGTCGTACTTGATCAAGGCGACGTCTATGAACATCTCTAAGTGCATCAGGCCAATCTTGAAAAGCTTCGCAGCCATAGCCGCTGGGTACTCCTCCGCCACAGCACGCAGCTTCTCCGCTTTCTTGGTAATGAAACCGCGTAGGGACGACAAGAACGCATTAGCACGCTCGTTTACTTTGGCACTCAAGTCCTCCACATCAGCGTTAGGAAGACGCAGAGGCCCAAATACTGCGCTTAACTCCAAGTATTCGAGTATCTCGTCAGCGAGAAGGCCACGTTCCGTGAGGCTGAAACACTGTCGCGCACAGTGTGCCCACAAACGTTCAAAATCCACTGGCTGGGCATCGCCTTCCATGTCCATAGGATCCAATCCATCACCACCGTACTGAAATTGAACGACTTGATTTGAGGACGTGCGCACAGTGCTGTCGTACATCGAGCTGAGGTCTTCGAGTGACTTCATGAGGCGACGGCTCATATAACCAGTCTCTGCCGTCTTCACCGCCGTATCTACAAGACCTTCACGCCCTGAAATGGCATGAAACAAGAACTCAGGTGGGTCCAACCCAGAGAAAAACGAATTCTTGACGAAGCCTTTGGAAGCCGGTGTGCGCGAGTACTTCAGAAAGTGCGGCAGAGTACGGTTCTGGAAACCATCTGCCACCCGCTTTCCGCTGATGATCTGCTGACCGACGCATGCAATCATTTGCGACACATTGACAGGCGAACCCTTCGAGCCACACAATGCCATGATGAGAGGCGAGTTGTGAGGCTCCAAATTGTTAATACAATTGTCACCTGCCGCCTCACGGACTTGTGAGAGCACGCCACTGATTTTAGCCTCCAGCGTCTGCTCCATATTACACCCAGGCTGGCATTCGAGTTTCCCTTGATTATAGGTCGAGATAAGAGTATCACTTTCAGCGTAAGCCTCTGTCACCAGCTGATGCTTGTATTGCTCGAGTTCGTCACTCGGCGTAACGTCTGAAATGCCAATAGAAAAACCGCGGTTGCCCAAGTATCTAGCGCACAATTTAGCCATGCGGTTCATGGCCGCTGCAGCCTCGTCGGCACCGTAGTCACGCAAGATAGCGTAAAACACAGAATTTTTGTTTCCATCACCCAAGAGCTTCTTTTCTAACGTCCCTGCTAGAATCTCTGAACGCTGGATAACAACATATCCATCATTTGGACTCATTTCCGGCGGGTCACGAGGGTCCAAAGGCTTCAGAAAGCTTTTACAACGTGCCTCCAGGTTGATTTCGACGTTCGACTGCGCATTGGGTTTGATAAGGAGCGAGAAGACCTGCTTCCCAGTCCACAGCGTGCGTGGCTTGTGAATGGCTGGAGGCGGTATATCGTACTGCGTGCGGGCGTCACTCATCATGCAGAGAAGCTCTGAGAGCTGTGCGCGGTCGAAAAAGGAGTTCTTGTGCGTCAAAAGATAGGAGGCAGTGATAAAGTCCTGGGTGGCTGCAATGATGGGTGCGCCACTACGCGGTGAAACAATGTTGCGCTTCACGCCCATGAGATGCATGGCCTCTGCGCGAGCCTCTTCGGTCTGCGGAACATGGATGTTCATCTCGTCGCCGTCGAAGTCTGCGCCGTAAGGCGTGCAAACACACTCGTTGAGCCTCAGGGTGCGCCACGGCTGCACCTTCACTCGATGGCACATAATAGATACGCGGTGCAATGATGGCTGGCGATTAAAGAGGACACAGTCACCGTCTTCCAAATGGCGCTCGACAGTGTCGCCAATCTCGAGCTGGTCTGCCAGTCGGCGGCGGTTGCCGAAGCGCAAATTGCGACGCATTTCTTCATTCTTTTTGAGCAAGTAGTTGGCTCCGGGATATTCATCGGCGCCGTTTGCTACTAAATTTCGCATTTTGCTGAGATTGTAACGTGTCACCTTTTCCGGAAACGTCAGAATTTTTGCAACCCGGTCCGGCACAGCGACTTCATCTATTCGAAGGTTTGGATCCGGTGAGATGACAGTACGGCCGCTAAAGTCCACACGCTTGCCACTCAGATTTCCGCGGAAACGGCCCTGTTTACCCTTCAGACGTTGGCAGAGCGCGCGGATAGGGGCATTCTGTGTTCCAGTTGGAGTATCTGCGTTGATGTATAGTGCCAGACTGAGCTGCATAAACTCCCACTGGTTCATTAGTTCGTTCAAAGCCATCCCATTTTTGAACCCTGCGCGAATCTGAGCACTGGCTTTGACAATTTCCGTGAGCTTGACCGTCAAATCGTCTTCATTAGACGCCGTGTCCTGAGTGATCGACGGTCGCAGGCAGACAGGCGGCGCAGGGACTTCCTGCCATAAGTACTTTGTAGGCGAGGTGGCTATGCCGAGAAGTTCATAGTCACACGGGTCAATTTGTTTGAAAAGATTCAACACACGCAGCGGATTCAGGTCATCCAGGGCCCGCTTTACAAGTTTCTCTGCGTCCGGATACTTTTCTACGACTGCTTCAAAGCTGTGCTCAAAGTCGGCCTTCTCAGGGGAGGGTTTCTTACCGATGTAACGAAAACGATCATGTACAATACGCAGCGGCCCATTCTTCTTAACGACACCATTCAAGGCCTGGCACTCGAAACAGCGCCGTGTTTTTTTGCACTGATCGCTGATGCTTTTGAGGATTTGCATGCGCCGCAGATTATCCATAGGCTGCCGTAGCTCACATAAATACTTCTTCTTCTGCTCATTTTCGAGTAGCAAGCTGCCGCAGTCCTTGCAGATGCACTGCAGCAGGCCGATGGTGTGCTTGAAGTACCCAACGTGGAAGACGGGAAGCGCGAGCTTGATCCGACCAAAATGACCCTTACACGTCGCTAAGCGCCCACCACAGGTCTCGCACTCCGTAAAATTGTCGCTCACGCCCATGCGGCGGTCTATAGAGCCGCCGGGCTGGGGGCGGCGTCCATTCTCGAGATTGTACAGCTCCACATGGTCGACATCGACAACGCTAAGCCGCTCGATCTCGGACGGCGATAGCACGCCGAATGAGAGCCCACTGATATGCAGCGGCGGGTTGTCGTGCACGAGCTGTTTCATGCTAAATTTTTCTGGACCACTTCAGTAGTAACCCCAGCCCACATCAAACCCTATGCATACTATATCCGCGCTGCGTTGCCAGCTGAGAAAGATATGAACCTGTGAGGCTGCGAGGCTCACATCAGACCTATCGTAGCCTGGAGACGACCTAATTTTTACTTCTGAAATCGCTCATATACTGGCGTTCACTGTCTATAGCGAAGATTTGCAAATATATATAAGCGCAGCGTTAAATGCAGGCATACAAATACTCATCTGCAAGCGTTCACAGGCCAGTCTCATGCTGTGCCTCTCGGTCAATGTGCCGCCTGGGTGCTGCATTTCCTGAGCGGGATCTTGTGCAGCCTAAACACGCCGCGTAGGCCCCGAGATTTGATTTGGTCGCACATCCGCAGCCAAGTTTTTAAGCCTCACGTGTACTATATATAAGGAATCGGAGTTGTGGAAAACCCGACCTTGGGCCCATGTGCAGCTCCCATAACGTTGAACGTACGCTCCATATGCAACGTAACGACCTCAACGAACTCACTCAGCATGCGACCCCAGTGTAATCATCTTTGTTTAGTACATCTGTACCCACGTAAGTTATGGGCTGCTACTCATGTGGTGAGCCCGCACACTTATGGATGCTATACAGCGAACAAGCTGAGAAATTTCCGTCGAGCAAAGCCCAATACACGTTTCTCGTGTTCAGCGATCACTCGCCGTACTTTTCTGTAAACCCATTGAAAAGGCGTGGGGTCCATAGACTTGTTTGGTGCGCACGTGCTTGCTTTCGCAGACCGACTATAGCAGCAGCGCTGAACAAGCTCCTCCATACAGCACGACGTGGCCAAAGTCTAGCAAATAACACGCGCAGAGACAAGAGACAAGAGACAATCTCTCTAGCTCATCTATGAATACATAAATTCTCGCCAGCAATCCGAGCTTCTGCCAGCGTCTCCGCTTTTAGCCGGCGCACGTGGTGAGATCACTAATAGGCATTATCGTCTATAATAACAGGCCCGCGGACCTGGTGATTGATTGTATACACAAGCAGCCCGCAATGCGCCAGACGCATGATATTCAGGTCTGGGCATAAGGTTATGAGTTGGCCGGGAGAGGTTCAGTGTGTTCGAGTAGGTATTCGAGGTCAGCGTCGGAAAGATGCGGTGCCAGGATCGCACGCACGTGCGCATGGTACTGGTCAATTTGCAGGCGCTCTTCTGTCGTGAGCCGGTCAAGCTCAATGAGGTTGCGCGCAAAGGGAACTAGTGTGATCGTTTCGAACTCCAGGAACTCGCGCGGCGCTCGTTGTTGCACGACGACTAGCGACTCGATGCGCACACCGAATTGTTTCGCCTTATAGTACCCTGGCTCATTCGACAAAATTGCGCCAGGCGCCAGCTGCGCGCTCCAGCGTTTTGCGTCGGGGCCAATACCAACCGGTCCCTCGTGCACGTTGAGAAACGCACCGACGCCGTGCCCAGTACTGTGTACGTAGTCCAGGCCCTCGTTCCAAAGAAATTGGCGCGCGAGAACATCCAGCTGGTACCCCGCTGTGCGCACTGGGAAGCGCGCCCGCGCAAGCGCGAGGTGGCCCTTCAGAACGAGTGTGTATGCGCTTGTCAGTGCAGCGGGTGGCGCGTCGCCGTAGAAAACAGTACGCGTGGTGTCTGTGGTGCCGTACAAGAATTGCGATCCCGTGTCCAGCAGGAAAACCGCGTCCTTGCTGATGTACGACGACGTGGTGGGCGATGGCGTGTAATGGATGACCGCAGCGTTAGCTCCCGAGCTCGCGATTGTCTCGAAGCTAGGCCCCTGGTACTCCGGCAATTCCTGACGGAATTTCTCGAGCTGCTGGCTTGCCTCGAACTCCGTGACCTCTGCGCCCTCAGCAAGGCGCTTGCCTAGCCAGCATAGCAGGCGCACGACTGCAGTGCCGCAGTACACCTGCGCACGGCGCGCACCTGCAATCTCGACGTCGTTCTTGACCGCTTTTGCCAGAGCAACCGGTTGCGCGTCCGTGACTACAGCGCCTTGGCCAGCCGCAAGAACCGCTGCCCACGAGGCTTTGCTGCTGAGCTCAATTTTCTTACCCTGCTGCGCGAGCTCGGCCATGTCCTCGAAAACGCGACTGTAATCGAGTAGCCGCACGCGGGAGGGCAGGGCAGGAAGCTCGCGGGTTTGATTGAGGTAGAGACGCGTCTCGCTTTTGGTGACCAGCGCATACGCCTTGAACACAGGGTTGTACTCGATGTCGCTGCCTCGCAGATTGAGCAGCCATGCAATTTCATCTAGGGCGGCGAGTGCGATGGCATCAGCGCGGCGCGATGTGAGATGGAACCGTAGATTCTCGAGCTTGGATTGAGTGTCCACGCCGCTGTACTCCAGGCCCAACGCAAACACAGGCTGGCTGGGCTCCGCTGGCTTATCAACCCACACCTCATCCACGAGATTTGGCTCGACCGCACGCAGGTCAGCCCCAGATCCAAGAATCAGTTTCGCGGTATCGAAAGTGATGAGCCGGGGATCCACGCCAATGACCGCGCCCTCCTCCTTGGCGCGGCTGCTGATCGCCTTACTCCACGTGACGATACCGGGGTGGTTCTCCTTGCGTAGGACCCAGTCGCTACTGAGCTCGTCTGCTGCCTGTAGCCAGTATCTGCCGTCAGTGGCAAGCTCACAGTACCCGCTGCGCCCAATGATGGCTGTGCCTGCAGATCCCGTGAACCCAGAAATGAACTCGCGCCGTTTGTCTGCACAAGCAACATACTCCGAGTTGTGCTCATCCTGCGAGAGCACGAGATAGTAGTCGAGGCCATGCACGGCCATCAGGCCGCGCAGCTTCGCGAGCGGACCGGATTCTTGCATCCGTACGCTAATTACATAATTTTATTGCGAGTGGTTTGGCCTGTGCGTTGACTAACGCCATCCGCTGAGGCGCGCGCGCCCAGGAAAAAAACTCTGGACGTGAAAAGTTCGTCGCGGAGATGAGCAGTGCTGACTGACCGGAATTAGGCCGGATAAGTATGCAATATCACCGCTATGTTTCTAGTTAGGGTTTCCCACCCCCGCCCTTGCGTGTCTATCGTTCAATGACATGATAACTCCCCACAGGGACAGAGCGTCCGTGACCCACACGACGATCAATACTGATAAGCGCGGCCGTTGTGCATAGAGAAAGTGCGCATAAACACCTGTGCACAGTCTCTGTTGTCGTTATCGATAACACAGGGCTAGGTTCAACTGGATAGCCGAGGGGCCGCTGATTCTAATGGATTCGAACTGGAAACGTGTATACCGAGTGGGGTGACCGACTTTTAGTTGTATAAATGCATCGAGTACTATAGATTTGGGTAGTCTGCAGTACGGGCCTTGGTTGTCGACGTCCATGTCCCCATAGAGCAGTCTCTGGTGAGTCGCCGAGGGTTTCTTCTCGTCGTGTTCTGCGCGATGGGTCCCACTATTACAGTATTCCTAGTATCTCCAGATCAGGCCACCCGGGAACGGGCGACCATCAATGGCACCATTAGAATGGGTCAGCTACCCGAAATGTCCGAGAATACGAAAGGTCTAGACTCGTTGACCACGCCTTCCAGCATGGTCCAAATTGACGCAACAGTCATCACGGGAGTCGTTACCAGCGAATGAATATTTGAATTTTTTGAATGAATGAACCGTGATCAACAAACGAGTTTTTGAACCAAAGATCTGATCGGCGGCTACGGTGATTCGTGGATCATTCACGGATGCGCTTTCTCCGTACCAAGTAACTACGCTACTACGGTGTCTCATCTTTTCCTCTTCTCGCATGAGATATGACGGCGCGCATAAATGGGCAGTCGCCGCGTTTTAAGCAGTGCATAAAGTGAAGTATTAGTACACTCATTTCAGTCGAACGCGCACAAATGCTTTAGGTGTAGGTAGTTACTCCTTTGCAGTGGGGATAGCCAACTAGATCCCCGCCAGAGTTGTGAGTGTGACTTGAGAGGTAAGACGTTTCCAGTTGGCGGACTGCAAAATCACTTGGCCTGTATCTATAGAGCTACGTGCGCTCCTATAAATCGTTTTCGTGCGCGGCTATCCGGATACCAATCCATGTGTGCGGACGCCAGTGATGGTTAGATCGAATATAAACGTTATAAGGCTTTTAACATGTGTTCTGATTACGGCCTCCAGGTTCGTAAGAATCTAAAGAGTGACAAGTGGGATTTTTGCCGGTTGAAGGCCGTGACACCGCCCACTCCGGATGCTGGTTTATACAGAATCCGGTATCGCCAAGCCAGCATCACACAGGGATATCACGAAACCAACGAGGATTCACTGCTCGAATCGCATCCGAAAGCAGGCCTGACCATTGACTTCGGGGCCTACTCGTAGAGCCACCAGGGGACCAGCCACACGAAGTGAAACAGGCGCTTGCTAAGCTGTCATTGAAATCTCTGTCTTGGCTCCGCTTCTTAATCTCACCGCGGCACACACAGGCATGCCTGGGCAAAGGTCCGGGTGTTGCGTAGCGTACCTCGATTTTATGTTGACGAGCGCGTCGCAGGCGCGAGCTGTTATTAAGCGGCGATGGACAAAGTAGTCGCGCTAGTTTCTGTTGTACAGACGCCGCAGCAGGACTCCGCTCTATTTGCACAGGCGCAGCGTGAGCTGCAGCAGCTGCAACGATCCCCTGACGGGTGGGATCTAGCCAAAGCGCTGCTCTCGGTCCCCGACACCAACACCCAATTCATCGGGGCGCAAACGTTCCTTGTGCAGCTCAACGACAGAACCTACCTTCCTGCGGTTACTGAAATGAAATTGGATCTTCTTTCGTGTCTGCAGCACGCTGTTCGGTTGGGGTACAGCGCGTTTGTAGTGCGCAAGTTGCTTGCTGGCATCGCCAAATTGTATCTATCCCTGGGCCCAGGGAACTGGCCGGAGTGCATCTCTGGCGTCACTGAATGCCTTTCTCCTCGCTTGGCCCTGGAATTTTTTCAGATCATGATCGAGGACTCGGAGCTGGACCCTGTGCAGCTGAAACTCAGCCTGCAAGCCGCTTTCCCAGCCATTATACACGCCTTAGAGCACGGGCTGCAGTCCGAGGAGGGTATTAAGGTATTATGTCTGTATGCGACGCATTATTTCGAAGAGTTTAAGCAGGAACTGCCGCGGCTACTGAACCTGCTTGAGGACGAGGCGCTGGCGCCTGATGCCGCTCCTGCTGTGCGGGACTTATACGTTCTTCACCGTCGCAGCTGGCCTCTACCTCTCAAGAGGCATTTAGCAGAAGCATTCATGCGTGTGCACATGGTCGTGGACTATGTCGACGATGAGCGTTTTGTGGCGATGGCGGAGCTTATAATCGATGTGTGCCAAGAAGATTTTACTGAATTTACAGCCCAGCATTCTTTTTTGATTGAGCTCGCGTGCTCCGCCTACCCTGTCGTCGAGGATCCGCTTGCGTTTCCCGTTTTGGGATTCTGGAACCAATACGTGGACGAGGTGATATCCAGCGGCATGAATTCGTCGGCCAAGGAGATTATTGGCCCGGTAATTTCCAGCTACTGGCCCCGCATTAGGCTATACGACTCCTTAAAGCCTAGCGACTACAACGAATTTCATGCGTTCCGTCTAGAGTTCGCGGATTTTCTCGAGCTAAGCTATCAGCTGGTGGGCTCAGAGCTGTTTGAACATTTGACCTCCGTGGTGCTAAACTCTATTGCTGCTCCTGACTGGTTTTCGATCGAAAGTGCTTTGTTTTGCTTGAATAGCCTAAGCGAGCTCATAGGTGAGGACTACAAGGGCGACCGGCCCGAGTTCGGCAGCATCCGCCTACTCTTCCAGAGCAACTTGTGGCTGATTCTGCCCCAGTGTCGCCATGCTAAGGTACGTCAAACAGCCGTAGCTGTAATTGGCTGTTATGTTGAATTTTTCCAGACCCCGGAGGGGCGCCCATTCCTAGCGACGACGTTGAACTTCTTGTTCAGCAGCCTCGGGAACACTAGTTTGCAACCTTCAGCCTCGCGATCAATCTTGAAACTGTGCCGCAATTGTCGCGCGCAGCTAACGAACGAAGTTCCGGCATTTCTAGCTGTTTACGCACAATTGCGCGACGTTTTGGAGCCAGTATGTCATGAACGTACAGTTTGTGGGATAGGCTGCGTGGTAGAGGCAATCTCGGACTTGTCCGCTCGTACGCAGGCCGTAGGACAGCTTATTGAGCTTGTTATTACGAGCAACTATGCCGAGGATCCCGTGCAAGCTCGGTTGAAATGTCTGGCTGCCGTGGGAAAGAGCCAACAATCCGACGAAACTGCGACCAGCGGACAGATCCTAGAATTCCAGGAATTTTTTCGCGCCGATGCTGATGCTCAGGCGGTGCATGCGCGGCTGGAGGCCATCATCGGCAGCACTCTGCTTGTGAATGACGTAGGAGTCGTTGAAGCTACTTGTGAATTGCTCAAAACAGGGATCCCCGAACCAGCCGGGCTATTTGTGTTTGGTAACGCATTTATTATGTCCTACATTTCGCAGAAATTTGGAGTGGCCGGCCCTGAGTCTCAAAATCCACTGTTAGACCTGGCAAGGTTTCTTATCTCCACGCAGCTGGCCGGTGTCAGGTCTAAAACTGCGAGCGGGTTGGACATTGATGATTTGTGCTCCTTAGTTGGTCTGGCTTGTGCTGCTGCTGATGTGTCTGCCGCGGTCGACCTCTTAACGGAGATCCTCAAAACAGTACTTTTCGCTAATGCCCCACTTTCATTAGTAGGACTCGACGAAGCGGCCCGCAGAATAGTCGTGCCGGCATTAGAGTCCTCTGACCGTTTCACGCTACGCAGTGCGAGCGCATTTCTCAAAGAATTACTGAGCTCACGCAATGAGCTGCCGGACGACCTCACGGAGTCGACAGTGCGCATGATAGTGTCACTTATCTCGGGAAATGCGTCGCGATCGGACTTGCTGAACGTTGTCGAGCTGTTCAAGCTGCTCATTTCAAGACATCAGCGAGAGTGCAGTCCGTGGCTTCGGAAGTTTATAGTTGAGACGCCTATCAATGCGGAGCTGACTAGGGTTGACACGAAAACCCGGGCTGAATTCGTAGCGAAGGTATTTCTGTTGAATGGTGCGCGACGTACCCACTCTGTCGTGCAAAATTTTTGGCAGCAGTGTCGCGGTATTCCCGAAAGCTACACCCCCATTTAAGACACCCTCAGCGGCACTGTCATATTGTATTGGTTCTTTGCTGAAGCGCCACATTGGATCATATGGGTGTCAGTGATGATCTATACTCATCTGGATGCCTGTGCCGTCAAGCCGGAGCATGCCATGTTTGCAAATTGCGAATGAAACTTGCGTGCACTCAGATTGAGCACGCAGGCGCGAATTGAGCTACATAGCACAGTCTACTTTTCTAGGCATATAAAAAATTATAATTTACTTTTTCTGCCGCGAGCCAGGCTTGCATTCCTGCAGTGCATTTATTTGTAAAGTCCGGAAGGCAAGAAAGTAGTGCACGCCTCGGTCTCTCCACAAAAACCGGGCTCGATCGGTCAGTTCAACAACATAGAGGAAGTCAACTCGAGATGTGATCTAGGATGAAGATTGCACCTCCCTGTGTGTCGGAATGCTGATGTTGCTTGCTTCCACCTGAGGGCGCCGCAACGGTCGACACGGCTGGCAGTGAATGCATTACATAGTAACGGATTTTACAGCTTTGGTCAAGGCCGGAACGAGCTGATCTACAATTACAATTTCCAATAGCCAACGCAGAATTTTTCACGATGTCTTTAATTTATATTCCAGCTTATCTCAAAGACTAAGATTCGAATATGACTCTCATCTCAGATTTAGGGGCATAGACTAGGCGAGTGCAGCAGATACGAATCTTTGAAAATGATTGCCTCTTGCATCTAGAAACCCATCTCGGCCAGCATGGTGGAACCTTCCTCAATGGGTTCTGGCTTCCGCACAGAGCTAGCCGTGTATCGCGTGCGCTCCTGGCCCATATAAACATCGAGTGATCCCTTTACGTTCCAAATGAACTCTTCGCCCTGAATACATTTCAACGCTGTGCTTAGAGGGGCATTGAAGCCGTCGCCACCATTATCAAGCAGCGTCTGGAACTCCAGCGCTCGATCACCGTAGAGGATGTGTCCCACTTCATCGAACACGGAGACTTGAAGGCCAGTATCCTCACACGTAGCATCCGAAACAACGAACGTGAGCATGTACCGATAGCGTGGTTCACTAATTGTGACGTCGCACTTCTCGCAGCGCCAACCAGCGCCTGTATCCACGACCTTCTTGCGGCAGTCGCCGTTAGTGCACGAGGGGTACGCAACGTTGCGCGAGTATATTGTTGCCACCCTCGCCTTGACCTCGAAGAACTCCGCATTGGCAGACATGCCGTGGCGCTCTGACACGATGCCATTAATGGTGAGCCGTGGCGCACGAGAGCCTGAAGAGACATCAGCCACTGGCTGGAATTTGACATCCGTGCCGCTAGTGGCCTTCCACCAACCCTTGAGCTTGTGGGCGGTCTTCTCATCGGGATCAAGCACAACTTGCGCCGACCGCGTGGCCGACAATGTGCGCCCCCTGAACTCGCCAAGGCGGGCTCCCTTGACTGCTACGACAGTGCCTACCGGGGAATTGAACTCTTCAGCTTCCACACCCCAGAGAGTGAGAGTAATCTCAGCACCGCTGTCGTCGGCAAGGACGATGTCACGCTTAGTGTAGGGGATATTCGATGAGCGTGACGTGATCGTCTGCACGTCATTGACGCGCAGAGCCACTCCAGCGACATCGACAGTGGAATCGATGGGAATCTTCGCGAGCTCAGCAATAGAAGGAACGAATTTGAAGAACACCGTCGGCAGCGAGATCTGGGCGTCACCCGCAGGTTCCACCTTCGAGTCACGGCTGAACATAAGCTCGAAATCGTGGCTGGTGCTGTTGAACTTTGCATTTGCCTTGCGCACATCTAGTCCTGTTAGGTAGTACTGCTGTCCGTCGACGATTTTGTCGTAAAACTCGTCCACGCGGTCGCCAAAGGCCGTGGCACTGATGTCTCCCGTCTCATCAGTGAAAATACAGTTGAAGAGCCTGCCCTTCTCATCAGTTTGGTTACGCGAAAACGTGCGTACGTCGCTCTTCTTGCTTGCGCGCGCCAGAATGGTCCATTTATGGACGAATGGCGATACAGATTCGATGCTCACAAGGTCTTTGCGCTTGGGCGCGGCCTTGGGCGCAGATGCAGTAGACGGCGTACTTGACGCAGGAGGAGCCGTTTCAGCAGCTCCTTGCTCGCCAAATACGTGTGCGATTGTCAAGCCCGAAGGGTGGCCAATGATTTGGTTGCACGGCGCCGCGTCTTCCCAGTCGTCGATTCGTACGTAGAGGCGCTGGTGCGGCATCGTAGTGAGTCCAAGCTTGAACTTCGTGAGTTTCACGACCCGCTGTAACTCACCAAATCCCGCCTCGAGGTGAAGTACAGGCGTGGCGGCAACGGAGAACTGGCCATCTGATAGTCGCAGTTTCAAGATCCCCGGGTCACTGCGAAACTTCGTGATCTGTAGGAACACGGGCTCAGTGATATCTGCATCCTGAAGGTTCGCGCGATGCTTTTGAAATAGTTCTAGCAGCACGGGACGCACTAATTCGGTCATGAGGAGTGGGAGGCGCGCGTCGCGTCCATAAGTAATGACAGGTTAGGGTATATTACAAATACTCGTGCTAGATAATAACAATACAATACAGCAGTACCGGCGTCTGTTTGTACCATAGGTGGGGGGAACACTAGCGACATCAGCGCACAGTCAAAGCCGAAATGCCGCTTGGGCACAACTTTGTCTGCAATGAGTTTCCACTGTATGGTGGTGGAGCTAATCATGCGTAGCATGTGAATGACACCAGCTTCGTGCTCAACAGTGAGCCCGCGCCACTATGGCTTGCCATATGATGGCTTGCTATTGAGTCAGAGAATGCTAGGAGACGGATAACCGGAGCCTGCAAACCCTTCTCTCCTCAAAGTCTCCGCGCGTTGATGTTTTTTCAGCTCGACCGATTATAATGGACACCTTGCGGCTTTGCATCAGCTAGACCAGTGTTTTCGAAACGCGTTGAATCGTGTGTTTTTATACATTATATATATACAAGCGGGGAACTTGTCAAGCACTTCCAATGCGTCAAGTGTCTCAGAGGTCAGAATAAACAAAACCTGCATTATTTGGGCCATTGCGGCGCACTTGCGTGGTCGTGGCTATCCTGGTCAGCATCACATCAGTGTCGTCGAGCCGCGTGATCATCGCAGATCCCCACCGATGATGGGTTACATGATACTGCTACGGCCGCCGCCGATGGGGTCCCAGGTGAGGCCGTCCTCGAGCTCCGGGTGGATGACGACGAAGGGCCAGCTTTAGGCAGTAGTGTCCAGTACGACGGGGACTAGATTGTGTTTAATGCCGTCAAAGTGCATGCCTTAGCAATGTATCTCGTAGAAGGTCAGACCGTGTGCTGCCCAAACTGCGAGACCTAGAAGGACACTAGGACTTCGGATTGCAGCGAGTGGCTGAAAAGGGACTGGGCACCCTCTCGGCGTCGCCATTTCAGTTCAAAGGCCACTCGAAGCCTGATAAGTGGATCTACTGTTTTTGCTGCGAGTAGACGACGGCCATCGTAGACACAGAAGACCAAGATGGCTTCCCATGCGCCGATGAGAACTGCTTCGAGAGCACAGGCTACCTGACAGCCGAGAAATGTGGCTTTTATACGGACAACATGCTGGTGGTGGTCGATGCCAGCATGGGAGTTGGGAAAAGCAGCGCACTAAAACAGCACGTTCTAGAAAACCGTCCTCAAATGTCGCTGGTGATCACGTTCAGGCAGGCGTCATGTAGTTGTGGGGATTCTGTCCTTCGGCGACTACCAGGTCGCCTGTTATCAATTGGCCAGCCTTTCATGAAAATGCAAGGACAGGACAGGCACCGAACACGCGCCTAGTGGTATGCATCGACTCTCTTCCAAAGTTGCCCCCACCGATGATCCTGAGTGGTTTTGATTATATCGCTACCGACGAATGCCAATTCACTATGCTGCAGGCCGCGTCGAAGCCGCGGACCAAGCAGGAGCGTCCACACGATGTGTGGACGCTAGCTCACGCTCTACCTCCTGATTGCAAAATCATTCTGCTGCAAAATCGTTTATCGGAAAACTGCGTGGAGACCCTCGGCCCACCCTGCTGATGCTTGTGATGATGTATAGCAAGCGACGTGACGAATGCAACGCGATCGTCACGTTCATGGCGAACTCCTATCTGCGGCACATGCTAGACACGCGCTTATTGTTGTGTCCACCAATCAGAAAAGCGAAGCACTCCGTATCTATAGCCTGCTGCGGGAAGTGACTAAACTGAAACATGCAGATGAACTGCGCATATTGCTGTTGACGAAAGATACCACGTAAATGGCAGATCAGGAAGAGTTACTTAGCAGCCCCGACAAGCATGCTCCTAAATGGGACGTTGTCATCAGCTCACCGTTTCTAAAGGGGTTCTCTATGACCACGCATTTTGTAACCGCGTTTGACTTCCTATTCAACAACGTGCTTACCTTCCGCGAAGAGCTGCAGATGGTGTAGCGTTTGCGCTTTTTAAATTGCACAGATATGCACGTGTGAAAATACTCCTGGGTGTAGGAGAGTTGTTCAGGCCTGGAACAAATAAGTTTGAAGGAGGCGGCGGCCACGCAGCTGGAAGAAAGATCGTACTTCAACATTCCGGAGTACCGTACAGCTGCCATTGAGCATCACCGATTCGACGAAGCAAAGGAGTCGGCCTTGCTGCCGGGATGGGGAGACGAGAACGACGACTGCCCCACGGTGACGCAGGATTGGGTGCGCTTAATAAAGCGCGACTACGCAGCTCGGTCTCAGCTTACCCTGGCATAGTTAGCATTTTCCCAGAACCCGAACCTACCCACTACCGGATACCCCAAAGATTGCACCATAGCAATGACTGGTGACCTACAGAAAGTGCCACCCTTTATTTGGGAGGGCGACTGGTGCGACAAAACAGCCATGCCCGAGTCGATGTATCTCTTGTGTTCACTGGCATCGACCAAGATGATAGGGGTCAGGGGTGGGGCTCATATTATGAGTATCGAGACGGGTCTTAAGCATAATGAGTCCCTAGTGAAGCTCTTGGGCGCCGCCGAGATCATCCGCCAAAACCGCGAGGAGTGGGAGGCGTATCTCGAGGATCCATCGACGCGAGAGTGCTACAACATGCAGATTTTTAAGACGGATAGGTCTCTCGCTTTTGCAATGGCCGTTGGGGAGCACTTCAACATTCTGCACCTCAAGCCTGGGGACACTGACATCATCCAGTTCCCAGACTCGCTGATTCCCAGGGGAAAGGACTATCCTTTGATATCCAGAGTCGACGGAAGCTTCGGTGGTTCTCTGGGCGCACTGTGGATCCGGCTAGGGCATCCCAAAATCCCGCAAGCTCCTTACAACAAGATCTATCAGTCGATTCGCCTGTCCAACACTCAATCAACTGCAGAAACTGTATCACTCGCCGGAATAACTGCCCCGCCAGGGTTGCAGCCAGTGTTGCAGCAGGCAGCGAACGTGGAAGAGGATGCGGTTGAGGTTGAGGCTGAGGCTGAGGCTGATGGTGACAACAACAACAAAAAAAAGCGTACCAGAAAGTCACCGGAAAGAATTACTATGTACGCCATGATTTCGCACTGTCTCAGCTACGCTGGACTCCCCTGCACTACCGTGGCTACCTCCAAGGCTGTTCTGCTACATCTCGACCGCCTGTGGAGCACGTGTACCATGCTTTACGCCTTGGAGAGACGCAGCGGTAGAAACACGTTTCTCAGTCATCTGCATCGCTCGTGGCCGCAGATGGTGGAGCCCACCATCCGCGAGTTCCGAAAAGCCAGTGTACGGCCTCTTGATTGGCTACCCGATGCTTCCAAGAACCTCGACCACGCCACCTACCTCCGCCTCGAGATCCATAAGATCAAGGGGCGCACGCAGAGCTCTCCCCTTATGAACAGGCTGCTCCTACAGCACATCCATGACAAACTGCTTGGTGACAGTACAGGGCTCTACAGAGCAAGCTTAGAGGCTGATGACAACTTCAAGGGGGTCCTTGAGCAACTCTCCGTCCTAGATCTGGAAGACGAGCCTGTCTACAGGCTGCCCGATCACTTCGATGTCACGGCTCAGTCGTTTGTGGACTTCCACTGGGACGATTGGCCAGGCAGGGAACGCAATCCAGGAAGTCACCGAGACCAGGAGCATAGCGTGGTGGACAACAATCAGCATGAACTGAAGATTACAATTACTAACGAGGGCCCTATAGGGCCTCCTTTAGAGATCGAAAATCAAGGAGTCCCTATCGTGACTCCTTTAAATGTCGAACAGGACGACCCCGACGCAGTTATGTCTGCTCTTGTCGCCCATGATCTCATCAACACTGATGGTGACATCATAGACGGTCCCACCAACGCTATCGGGAGTCCTTTGAATGTCGAACACGACGACCCAGACGCAGATATATCTGATCTTTTCGTCCATGATCTCATCAACACTGATGGTGACATCATAGACGATCCCATCAACACTGATGGTGACATCATAGACGATCCCACCAACGCTGATGGCGACATCGTAGACGACGTGACCATTGGAGAAACACAGGAGGCGGAACCAAAGGAAGCTTCGGCTGATGGCTTTCCGGTGCCGCTTCGCAGCCAGTACGCGATGCGGATAGCGTGCGCGCTCCTATGAACGATCTGCGCCGTTGACTCAGCAACGCTGAACTAACGCCGCCGCACGGTGGCATAGCCGTCATGGTGAGTCGTTTTTAAATTCGGAATCTGCGCAAGATACTGCTTTAGCCACGGCTGAAGAACAGATTTTCCCCCGGTTGAGTGGGTACCACGTCCGGTGATGACTTTGAGTTCGTCATTTGTGCGACGTAGGTGCTTCTCCACAGCTAGATCCATGAAGACTCGCGCTTCGTCCACAGTGCAGTAATGAAGATCGATCGTCGGAGTCCGGGTCCCGCCTGAAGTGCGTTCAAGCTCACCATCCTTTATGGCTGCGTTTATCTGCGATAGCTCAAGTTTAAGACGTGTACACTCTTCGTACGCGTCTTTCAGAAGTGGAGTGTTAGCCTGCCTCCGACGCTCATTGTAGCGCAGTTGTGCGCCCGCTACCTGCTCCTTTGTGGACTCGCGCATAGCCTGCAATCGTCGTTCATCGATTCCAATGAAAGGGTTCACTCTAGTCTCCAGCTGTTTGGTATCCTCAATCTCTACCCCTGCGACCAATTGCTTTGTCGCCATTTGAACATGCCGATGTTGCTGGCGGAGGTCGGAGTTCGGTAGAATGGTCTTCGCGCGCGTAGCTAGAGCGGCGGAAAGTGAGAGTCCGTTGTCGGCGAGGACTGCAGCAGCTTCCTCCTCATCGATCCCCGCTGAATGCGCAAATAAAGCGACTTCGGATGCATGTTCGCGCATGCGATTTTCAAACTGTCTTTCGCGTCGGCGCGCTGCTCTCGCCTGCTTGCGAGTTTGCACGTTCTCGACCTGTTTCTGTTCATCAGAGAGCACAGTCCAGCTCAGCAGCTCTTCGATTGCCTTATCAACATCGCCATCATGTATCTCGAGCATCTGCTTAATGATGGGTAGAGGCACATTGGGCAGCATCTCGTGGACGAGCTGCTCTGGGGATTTTGAGGTATTTACGGTAATTCCCAGAACTGTTTGAGCGTCCTCCTTACTCATTCCCAGCTCGTTCACGAGCCGTTCTGTCTCTTCGTCCATTAGTTCATTCCACTGGTACCGCACGCTTGAAAATAGGAGCGCGTTGACGTTTGCACGTGATTTTTTTAATGCACGATAGAAAAGGTGGTTTGTTTACCTTGTGTTTTGAAAAAAGCAAATAAATGTAGCGGATAAGTATCGTCACTCATTGCTTTGGGAGATGGAGCATGTGATGCAAGTATTATTGGCTCATCCTTAACAGACAATGTATCTTTTATCGCTGCGGCTGCTATTGACATATCAGGCCGCACGTAGCTTCCCCGATCATCGTTATGAGTTACTAGCGGAAACGCGTCAAACCTTGACACATAGTGTGAGACATTGGCTATTTCGAGCAAACATTAACCATCTCATCCGCTGAAGATTGCGGAACCGGCCTCCTCGAGCCTGAAATGCACAAAAATTCTCAACAAAAATCACCGATGCAAGCCGAATCTTTACCAAAGACTATTACAGCCGCTACGATTCCTTCAATCTCTACATACTTTGATCGGTCGGCAGGCTCGCACCGCAGAGTGTTCACCATCGTAGTGTTATCAGCGGCGAGGCAACGCACGCAATAACCCTAACCTATACACGGATTGCTAACGCCACTCCCGCCAGCGCAACACCACACATGGAACAACTCAAGGAAGTAGAATTGCATCCTAAAATTCGTTAATAATTCTACATAGCGCTGGCATTGTGCATTAGTACATTACGCATTTTAATTGCCGCCGCGGAGACGGAGAACGAGATGCAGAGTGGACTCCTTCTGGATGTTGTAGTCGGAGAGCGTACGGCCGTCCTCGAGCTGCTTGCCAGCGAAGATGAGACGCTGCTGGTCAGGAGGAATGCCCTCCTTGTCACTGATCTTGCTCTTGACAGCCTCAATGGTGTCGTTGGACTCGACCTCGAGGGTGATAGTCTTGCCGGTGAGAGTCTTGATGAAAATCTGCATTGGAGAGAGGTGGGTGAGAGGAAGATGAGCGGCGTCATTTAATATTCCGGGGAACCAGAACAGGGTTAGGTTTACACGTGCATTGCCACATCTCTATGGAGTCTATTTAGATTAAAAGCCACCTCTGATTGCCTTCGTATGAGGTTATGGGAACCGGGCATGTCGTTAAAGCTGGTCAATTGAAGCCTAGGAACCGAGTTTTTAATTTTATTCATACGCATAATGTGATTCTGATGATGTAGATCAGAAGACCCGCACGATGGCAGAATAGCTTGTCCTCATCTGCCGAGCGCGATAAGAGCGGGCGGGCGCAAGCGCCCGCTGTCAACACCAACTAGCGAGACTGACCCGTTTGCTGCCGCGCGCCCGCTTCCGTGGTCCAATAGCGAACCTGGGGTGCATCGAGGGGTACGCCTGTATGCACACTCCAGGGCAAGGTCATTGTATCTGTGGTGGGGTAAACGGCGCTCGAAGGTACCATTAGTCACTGGCAACAGGTAGCGCCTCACTTGTCAGCATTAGGAGTTGCACTGTCAGCCAACAGCGTGTGCAACAGAAGTCAGGTAGCTTGGATTCGTCAGCCTAGTTACCGCCAGCCGTTAGGAGGAGGTCGAATAGGTAGGCTTTCTCAGTCAGCACTGCGTCACTATCCGTAGCGCGTTCCGCTAGCTCTCGGAGCGCTTAGTCTACTGGGCTTCTAGCGCGCCAGCGGGCCATGTCGAAACGACCTCGGACGGCCGTGAGCGACGAAAGCTCAAGCGATGGTGGGGGATCTGGTGAAGAGACTGTCCGTGCCCGTAACAAGCGGTTGCGGCGCGTTGGCAGCGTCGAAAGCGATGATCAATCGCCTGACGAGCCCCTCGACGAGCGGAATAATGATAGCATGGACGTCGGAAACATGAGTGATGAGCGACTTTCGTTCCCAGTCACGCTGCGTGTCAATCGGAGGCCTCCTAGCGACGATGAGTATACCGAGTCAGCGAGTGAGAATGAGGACGAGAGCGAGCCGGCCGAGGAGTTCTCAGATGGTGGATTTGTTGTTGATAGCGACGATAACTTCGTGTCCACTCGTGCTTCTCGTCGTCAGCGCAGTTTACGTCGCCGCAAGGCTCGCAGGCTGCGCACCCGTCGCGGTGGTCGTTCGACGAGCGAGGAGAAGTCCGATGACGGTTCTGACGGAGTCAGCGACACAAGTATCGCTGAGGAGCTGCGTGAACTCAATGGCAGCTCAAGGCGCCCCAAAGCTCGTCACTTCCGCGCGCGAGCCCCTGTGGACTATTCGATCCCGCCCCCTCCGACTGTTGAGGAAGTCGCACGCGCTGAACCGAAACGTGATAAGCAGCTACGCCGACTGTACGATATCCGGGGCCCGTTCGGTGGCGCCGACGCTCTTGCACTGTTTCCTCTTAAACGTGAGGAGCTGGTGGCTCTAAGTGAACGAAAAGTGAACACTGTACCTCCTGTTACTGGAGACGTGGAGTCCGCTGAGGTCACTGATGTTGACTTTAGTGTGGTAGGTGGACTCGATGACTATATTGCGAAGCTAAAAGAGATGATCTCGTTGCCCTTACTGTATCCCGAGTTGTACGAAAAGTTGGGGATCACGCCGCCGCGTGGCGTGCTTTTCCACGGCCCTCCAGGAACAGGTAAAACGTTGATGGCCCGCGCGCTCGCTGCCAGTCACAAGCAGGAAAAAGTTGCCTTCTACATGCGCAAGGGTGCTGACGTGCTGAGCAAATGGATTGGTGAAAGCGAGCGGCAGTTGCGCGCCTTGTTTGATGAAGCGCGTGCTAACCAGCCCTCGATAATATTCTTCGACGAGATAGATGGCCTAGCACCTGTCCGTTCGGCGCGTCAAGAGCAGCATCATGCCTCCATTGTCTCAACGCTTCTCGCACTTATGGACGGGATGGATAATCGCGGACAGGTGGTCGTAATAGGCGCCACGAACCGCCCTGATAGCGTTGACCCTGCGCTCCGCCGTCCGGGCCGTTTTGATAGAGAATTCTATTTCCCTCTGCCGAATACCGACGCTCGGAAACGTATTCTCGAAATACATACCAGAAAATGGTCTCCGCCTCCCGATCCGGCACTGATTAACGATCTGGCGGCGCAGACGAAGGGATTCGGGGGTGCTGATCTACGAGCATTAACCACTGAGGCCGCGTTACTTGCGATCCAGCACACCTACCCGCAGATATACGCGGCACGGGAAAAGCTCGCAGTGGATCCTAGTGCCGTGTCTGTTCGTGCACAAGATTTTGCGCTGGCCCTAGAGCGTATTCAACCGTCTTCAGCGCGTCCCGCGGCTCCTGCCGCGGCACCTTTGCCCCCTCGCATCAAGCCATTACTTCGCCGTGCGCATGATGCAGCACTCCAACGCGTCCGCACCGCGCTGCCTTCGCTCCATGCCCCGGCGGATGCTCGCGCAGCGGTGTACCTCGATGGGCAGCAGTTCGCACATACGCGCGCAGTTGCTCTGTTCAACGCTGGTCGAGTACACCGTCCACGACTGCTCCTTCGTGGAGTACAAGGTGCAGGCCACGCAGCCGTCGCGCGTGCAGTTGCTGCAGCTCTCGAAGGTGTTTACGTGGTCGAGCTGGGTGCTGCGGTGCTAGCGAGTGCGCCATCTACTCCTGAGGCCGCCATTGTGGCTGCGTTCGCGGAAGCGCGTCGTCGCGCACCGGCATGTCTACTTCTGCCTGATCTCGCAGAATGGACTGGTGCCCCTCTTGCTAGCTTGCTTGCTGGGCTATTGCGTTCGTTGGCTCCAACCGAGCAAGTTCTAGTTCTCGGGGCCGCTGATTCTGACAATAGCCCGAATGATCTTGTAGAGTATTTCGAAACGGAGACTCTCGAAGTGGTGCTGGACACCAGCGATGACGTGCTACGGGAATTCTTCACACCAGTGCTCGAATTTGTACGGCGAACGCCTCGCGAATGCCTTGTTGCCAGTGAAGTACCCAAAAAACCTCCTCCTCATATCGCACCAGCATCCGTTAATCCACCGATCAGAGCAATTTCTGACGAGTCATTGAAGCCTTCTCTCGATCCAGGGAGGCCTGTGGTGTTCTCGGAGCAAGATCGCAGCGAGCTGCGTACCCGCAGCCAACTGAAGTTAAAACTCGGAGTGATACTTGACGGGTTTCGAGCTCGCTTCCGCCGATTTCGCAAGCCTGTAATCGATGAGCCTAACCTTGCGTTTCTTTTCGAGCCAAAAGTCCCGGAACGTGAGGAGCAGTACCAGCGTACCGCAGATGACATGATCCTCGACACCCAGACTGGCAAAAAGTTTTACAACATGGATCTTGAAACGGTTGAGGATAGACTTTGGAATGGCTACTATTGCGAGGTGGTGCAGTTTCTCGAGGACGTCGAAAAAATCTATAGAGATGCTCTGGAAACAGGCGATCGCGAACGGATCCACAAAGCTGCAGAGATGCTGGCCAACGCGCAAGTCGCAGTGGACGACATATCAGCTGACAAGGAGTTCACTCGTTCCTGTCGTGCCCTTCGTGTAAAGGACGCACAAGTACGTTTGCGCGAAATGGATGAGAAAGCGCAAGCTGATGACTTGGAGGAGCCTGGTCGCGACCATAGCTGTGCCACGACCGTTGCCGAGCAGAATAACGATCACGATGATATCGTAACAGATGACCCAGAAAGCCATAGCATGGTCGTGGACATAAGCACAACCAACACTGTTCACGCCCACCAGCCGGACTTCGTCCCCGAGCCTGAACCAACCGACAATACGCAAGAATCCCCGCTAGTGTCGAACGAGTGTAGCGCTGGCGCCCACGCGACCTCATCGAGTACAGCATCAAGTGCTTCGATGCCGAAATCTCCTCCTTTGGCGTCCTCAGACGTCTCAATGCCTATTGTCGCTCACTCACCGTCATCTGCTGCATCACGACCGCTGTGTGAGCATATAACTGTTCCGCTAGTGCCACCTGAGTCTTATGATGTCCCGGTGGACGACTTAAAACAGCATTCTCAGAGTACCGACGCTGGTCTTTCAGAGCCCGAGGGCAGGCTGATTCTCGATGAATCTGAGTTTGCAGCCCTGGAAGCCGACGTCGTCGCTCGCGCGAAAGACTTCACGTTAGAGCAGTTGGAGCACTTCTCTGCACAGCTTGCGAATACGGCGTGGCAATTTCGTATGGACTGGGATCGCACGCCAATGCTGCGTGCCCTTCGTTCGTTGATTCGTGGTTAATTACTTGTTAATACTCGCGTTCGCATTACTTTGCACTTCCCATGCCTCCATGCGTGTATCTAGAGCGGAAAGGCACTCGCGCCACTCGCGGGCGCTGCTTTCTAACTGGTCCAGCCTTTCATGGCGCCAAGCGGCCTGCTCATCGCACTGGATCGCTGCCTCATGCACTAGGTGTAGTGTCTGTAGCCGCCGTGCAACGGATGGGAGTAGCCTCACCGCGTCGTCGGTACTGCGCAACCTCGCATATATGTAGTCTACCTTGGAGGGCTCACGAGCCGTCTGAACGTCGCGTACGCGCTGCACGTCGTGTGAAAGCAGGTTCAGCGTTCGCCGCATATTTGCGAGTGTATCAGCTAGAGGCATAGCTTCGAAAGAGCCTGTAACTCCGCATATTCTCTCAAGATTAGCTACACGCGCCTCTAAGGCGATGAATCGCTCGCCAACATCACCAGTATACAGTTCAACGTGGTCCGCTGCGACGTGGACTGTTGGTGTACGGCTCGCAGCGGAGATGTCGGAAGAACTAGACAGATTCGAGTTTTCAGGACAGCGGGCACGCTCCAGAGCAGAAGTGAGCCTTTCAGCATGCGCGAACGCACCGCGGCGAGCAAGCTCGACAATTTCGCGCTCTATGCGCTCTACCCGGGAGTCTACGGATTCATCTTCGAGGGCGAGTAGACTTGCTACCGCTTCCGACTTTGTGACGTATTCTGTGACGACCTCTTCTCTGAGAACGCTAGGTGGCGCGTCTTCAATGTCGCTACTGCTAGGCGAATTCTCATACACGATCGTTGACATGACCGTATCAAGTTGCACTCTTCGGCCGCTTTTGTGCTCGTCTGTTCATACCGTGTACGGCGTACGATACAGTCGCGAGTTCCAACTTAAGCAGCAGTGTGAGAGCGTGCGACCCTATACATTCAGTGTACTCTCTATTTTTGATGCCTAGCGCTCTCGACCAAGCCATGGAACGAGAAGTAGCTCTCTGCGCTATTTGCAGATACCGCTGTCCTAGAATCCGTAATTTATCAAAATCTATCAACACTGGTGCAACAGTTGATAGTGACTCCTCTGCATTTCGTTCCTCAATTGTTTACAGTCATCACGCCACACCACGATTTACAATGCTTTTGACAAAGGCGCGCAACTTCAGCCTTCCGGCCTCGGACTTGGCATTCCTAGACTTTGCTTTCGACGATGATTATGTGCCTTCACAATGTTTAGCAACAGTTGAAGGCTCATGCGCCGCTAACTGGTTTGAGACGCACTGTAATGCTGTGGCCGACGACTTAGGCATGGAAGCTACCGATCTTGAAGAAATGATCATTGCTACACTGAATAATCACAGTGAAGATGTCGCACTTCAGTCGGCTTTAGTTGATACTCTGGGATTTGATCATTTTGAGTTCGTTGCACAAATTCTCGAACCCCAGCACAGATTCCAGCTCCTTAGCCGCGCAAAAATAGCGGAACACAAGCAAAATTCTCGGGAACGACGAGCTGAGCGTGCAGCACGGTTGGAGTATGTTGACACTTCGTCTTTGCTCCGTCCCGAGGACCAACAATATCCTCACGTTTACCGGAAGGCAACTTCTGCCGCTCTTTTGGCAGCCAACGTGCGCAGGCTTCTTCCCGAGGGGACTCTGCGCGAGTCTTACCCTTCTTACGAGAAAGTGTTCATCCCTGCCACTGAAAGTCCGGAAGCCGTGCCGACTGAAGTACAACTCAAGATTGCTGACCTGGACGAAGATTGTCAGGTCACGTTCTCCAAGTATTCTACTTTGAATCCAGTGCAAAGTCTTGTTTATCCGATTGTGTATGAGACAAATGAGAACATGCTCATCTGTGCCCCCACTGGTGCTGGTAAAACAGACGTCGCTCTACTCGCCCTGCTTCGTGTCATTAAGCAGATGCGCAATCGCGATGATGCTTGGAAGGTTGTATATGTGGCCCCTCTGAAGGCACTAGCAGCTGAAATCACCGAGAAAATGGGCTCACGACTTGCTTGGATGGGTATTAAAGTACGCGAGCTTACGGGAGACATGCAGCTCACTCGTGCCGAGATAGCACAAACCGATGTTCTTGTGACCACTCCGGAGAAATGGGACGTTGTCACACGCAAAGCCGATGACGACAATGGGCTGGCCACCCAGGTTCAGCTTCTGATTATCGATGAGGTACATCTTCTTCATGAGGATCGGGGCGCTGTTCTAGAGTCTCTAGTCAGTCGCACACGGCGCTTAGTGGAGGCACAGCAGCGTCCCATCCGCCTCGTGGGTCTATCAGCCACACTTCCGAATTTCTTGGATGTCGCCGACTTTCTCGGGGTCAATAACCAACGTGGTTTGTTCTTCTTCGACAGCCGATTTCGTCCTGTCCCTTTGGAGCAACAATTCTTCGGTATCCGTGCGCCTAAAGGCAGCGGAACAAGTGCTCGTTTCGCATTTCAAAAACAGCTCGACATTGTAGCATACGAGCAGTGCCTCGAAGCTCTTCGGCGAGGAGTTTCCGTCATGATTTTCGTACATTCTCGTAAGGACACGGTCAAAACAGCGCAGACTTTCGCGCAGTTGGCTCAGCAAGATGGCACTACAGAGCTCTTCCTGGGAGAGAATCGCGACAAATTTGGGCGCGAAATGGGTCGGTTTAACAATCGGAATATGCAGGAGTTATTTCAACTTGGATTTGCGACGCATAACGCTGGAATGGCTCGACACGAGCGTAAGATGAGCGAGAAGTTGTTTGCTGGAGGCGGCGTCCGCGTCCTCTGTACGACGGCAACCTTGGCTTGGGGCGTCAATTTACCTGCTGCTGTGGTCATCATCAAAGGCACTGACGTTTATGATGCTCAAAAAGGAGGTTTTTCAGATCTTGGAATCTCAGATGTGATTCAAATTTTTGGTCGTGCAGGCCGGCCTCAGTACAAGCAGAGTGGAACAGGAATCCTGTGCACCTCTGCGGAGAAAATGGATCATTACTTGGACGCGATCACGAATCAGTATCCCATCGAGTCGCGCTTTGCCAAGCAGCTGCCAGAACACTTGAATGCCGAAATAGCTTTGGGTTCTGTTTCCAATGTGCAGGAGGCAGTCCAGTGGCTTGGGTATACATACTGGTATGTACGTGCTCTCCGCTCTCCGCAAACATATGGCCTACTCCCAAAAGATTTAGCCGAGGATACTGATTTAAGCGCACATCGACGAAAACTCGTGCTCGAGGCCGTGTTCAGACTAAGGAGGGCGCAAATGATAATATTCGATGAGGACGATATCAGCGAAACACTTACTGTCAAAGATGTTGGTCGCATCGCTTCTGAATTCTACCTCCCGGTTTCGGCGGTCGAAGTGTTCCATGAGAAAATCGGCCCTCTATCTTCTGAAATGAACTTCATCGAGGTCATGTGTGCTGGCCCTGACTTTGAGAGCATGAAGATCCGCAATGAGGAATTGGACGAGCTCAAGACGCTAGCAAATATCGCTCCATTCCCAGTAAGCCTAGATTCTGGGTCGGGGAAAGCCTCGGTATTGCTGCAATCATACGTTTCCCGCGAGCTAATCAAAGATTCAGCACTCAATAGCGATACAGCGTATGTTGCGCAAAATGCTGCTCGTATTCTGCGTGCGTTCTTTCTGCTTTGCATCAGCCGAAGTTGGGGAAATGCGGCTTTAGCTGCGCTGGCACTCGATAAAGCAGTAGCGCAGCAAATGTGGCCATTTGCGTCGCACCCCCTCCTCCAGATCGGTGAGATCCCGAATACTGTCTTAAGGTATCTAGACAACGCCAGTAAACTCCCGGATAAAGGTGTCTTTGAGCTCAAGACGCTTACTTCCCGGGAGCTTGGGGATCTCGTACGCAATCAGGGCTGGGGACCGCGACTAACACAACTGGTTGCTCGGTTTCCAATTCCGCAGATACTTTTAGCACGCGCGCATCCGCTCACAGCAAGAGTGGCTAAGATCATTGTTGATGTCGGCTTGCTCCCGCCATTTAGATTTGACCGCAATGTGCACGATAATGTTCTTCAATTCTGGTTCTTTATTTATGCGCCAGGCAGAGATTCAACTTTGGTGTATTCCGATCGGATTGTGGTTAGCTCGCGAGACCTTGCTACCTCAGTTTCAATCCGGCGCGAGTGCGCGGTCCCGTGCAACGCTGAGGTGCCTCAACTTGTTGTTAAGGTGGTCAGTGACAAATTTTTGGCAGCTGAAACGACAACTCTAGTGGACGTTGGTAGTCTGAAAGTTCCGGAGGGGCAAGCGATCCGCACGCCATTACTGAGACTGCGTCCTCTCCCAGTTCAAGCATTGCACAATAGGAAGCTCGAGGAATATTACAGTAGAAGACTCAAGCACTTCAATCCAATGCAAACCATGGCATTCCACACCCTTTATCACGCAAAACACTCGGTGTTGATAGGATCCCCTACTGGGTCTGGAAAAACAATTGCATGCGAGATAGCAGCTCTAGCGGCCCTTAGAGACTACCCAGAGAAGAAGGTAGTCTATATTGCCCCAATGAAAGCGCTTGTGAGGGAGAGAGTAGATGATTGGAGATCTGGCATTTGCACGATTCCGTTTCTGCCTGGGTCCAGGAAACCGAGGCTTGTAGAACTCACAGGAGATTCTCAGCCAACCAGTGGCGAGGTGAGATCGGCAAGTTTTGTTGTTACAACCCCTGAAAAATTCGATGGCATCTCACGCCATAGTAAATGGGCTCAGGAGAATGTTTCGCTGCTGATACTGGATGAGGTGCACTTACTCGCTAGCGACAGAGGTCCTATCCTCGAAGCTCTGGTGAGCCGCCTTAATCGGATCTCTGAAAGCAAACCAAGACTTCTCGGACTCAGTACGGCCGTTGCAAATGCTGGAGATCTCGGAGCTTGGCTGGGCGTCCATTCAACCGCAGGAGTACTAAATTTCCCGAGTTCCGTGCGCCCTGTTCCCTTGGAGATGTATATCGACGGCTTTCCAGAAGTCAGGGGAGGATTTTGTCCCCTAATGAAAACTATGAACAAGCCAGCGTATCTCGCGATCCGGCGGCACTCACCCAAGAAACCTGTATTGGTTTTCGTGCCCAGCAGAAGACAGACACGCCTAACAGCACTAGACCTAATTGCCTTGTCAAGTGGTAGCGCAGATTGGCTGCACATGGGCGACAATGAATTAGCCTCAGAAATTGCCAACGTAAACGACGAGACTCTAAGACACACGTTGCAGTTTGGCATTGCACTGCATCATGCAGGCCTTGATAACCACGATCGAAAGGTCAGTCATAGGCTGTTTGCAACCGGAAAGATACAAATTCTTGTGGCCACGTCGACATTAGCTTGGGGTGTCAACCTTCCGGCATATCTCGTGATCGTTAAAGGTACGCAATTCTATGATGCCCAGGCCAGTGGTTATGTTGACATGTCCCTTACTGACGTTTTGCAGATGATGGGTCGTGCAGGACGACCGCGATTTGACACAAGTGGAGTCGCGGTAGTATTCACCAAACAATCTACGAAGCAGTTCTACAAGTACTTTTTGAATCTTGGCTTCCCTGTGGAGTCTAGCCTGCACAAACCACATGTCCTAGAGAATCACCTGGGTGCCGAAATTACTGGGAAACGAGTGTTAACGATATATGATGCTCACAATTTCCTCGAGCACACGTTTCTGTATCGACGTGTCAACGCTAACCCAGCGTACTATTTGGACGCTGAAGACGCTGAAGCAGATACTGATGAGAAGGAGCTGAAAGCAAAGATTGGGAGCTGGCTCATCTCTCGGGTGGATCTAGCCATGAAGGAGCTCATGAAATCTGGATGCTTGCATGAACCACGTGGGATACGTCTGGTACCGACCCCACTAATGGGCATCGTGAGTTTCTACTACATTAGCCACTTGACTATGCGGCTTTTCAACGATAAGCTTCCGACAATTTCGAGCTTGAAGGAGTTGCTGATGACAATCTCGTTGGCGTCAGAGTTTGACGGACTTGCCATTCGTCATGACGAGGATAATCTGAACGCGGGGCTTTCAAAATTGTGTCCCTTTCCTGGAGAAGAACTCAACCTGAGTATGGTCAATCCTCACGTCAAGACCTACCTTCTGCTTCAGGCCAGGATGCTGAGGATCAAGCTGCCGATAGAGGATTACTATCAAGACACTCTTGGGGTTCTAGATCAAACCATAAGAGTGCTTCAAGCACTGATTGACACTGCGGCGCAGAAGAATCTATATGAGATCATCGTGCTTGCAGTAAAGACTTTGAGAGCCGTCAAACAGGGCGTTGACATAAACGACAGCATGCTGAGCATCATTCCAGGGATGCCATCCAGCGCCAAAGTCCTACTTAAAGACTTGGACGCTAACAGTGGTACGCGTCTAAATGTCTCGAAAGATCAAAGAGCAGCCTTCAGGCGTGCGGTGCAAACATTACCGAAGCTCAGAGTATCTGAAGATGAAGTTCAGATAGATGCCAAAGAAGAGCATGTCTGGTGTCCTCGCTTTCACAAGCCCCAAATTGAGAGTTGGTTCGTGATTATACGCGAAGGGGGCCAAATAAAATCTCTGGAGCGAGTGCAACGTCAGAAGAAGATTGCACTCAGAGGCGACGTAACTATCATGAATGACACGTTGGCCATTGACTACAATTGGTCGAACTAGAAAAAAACTGGTTTTTGACTACAAATGGTAGCAACAGGAAGAAGCCGTCGTTCGACTGTCAAGCAATCGGTTCTTCACTTCAGACTAATTCACAACGTGTACCGTGTGACATCCTATGATTGTTGGTGCTCCACGGATGCGTCTTAGTGTATTCACGATCAGCGCCGTTGAGACTGGTTACGGGTAATTGTGCTTCGAATGGATGCCTGGAGGCGCTAGGGTTCGGTGGCGTGAATTGTGACTGGTTAGTATTTATATGAACGCAGCAACTCGTAGCAGGATTCGAAAGAAAAAACAAGCTATGTCATCTGTCAGGCAACAGCTGGACGTGGACGTTCAAGAGTTACGCCAGCACACTAGCAATGCTTTTGGTAAGCTCTTCGAACACGACAAACGTGGCGAGTCGATGGGAAAGGACCTCGAGGAGGCTTTGCACAAGAAGTACGATGCAGTTACACCAGTGTATAAAAGTAATTTCCGGAGGCTATATTTCACTCTGAAGACAGCTGAGGAGAACTTTCGCCAGAAACTGCTGGACGGCGAGATGAAGGCAGAGGAGTTCGTCTCAAAGCCCATTGCAGACTTAAAATCAGAACGCCAGCATCAAGCGGACGAGGTCATGAAGAAGTACGAGCGAGACCAAAGGGTGACGGAGCAGCTGTTGCCTGAAAACGTCAACCAAGTAAAAGACGGCCGTGACAGAGAGAAATGGGGGGTCAGCAGATCAGCAGCAGCTGTAGATGATTAGATGTATCTCATATGATCTGCCTTACAGCCATAACAACACAGCAGATAGACACATACGGGCTCAGTCGCTCACCTATTCTCGCCATCTTCCAAGGAAGACCAGCGGCGCCCGTTTTCCTACGGTCCACAATGCTCGAAAACATGGCCCTCGTATACGTTGCGGTACAGATTAGCAATAGTACCACTAGCAATAAAGACTCGAAGTTGAAAATAGCCGACATTCTGTTGATTTAACAGCAACGCTCTCTAGCCAGGGGTGAACAAGAGATCAGGTATTACTAATCAATATGTGCTCGCAATTTACGGGTACACCTGTGAGTACTTTTGGTGAGAGATGAAGTGACGAGAAAATAATGTTCTACATAACGCGTCCCTTTTTTTGAACTAGTGTCTTGTCACAATGTGGCATTTTTACTCGTCTCAGACTGTTTGTTGATATTAGGCATCACGTCTGCAGGAAACTTGAGAAGATCCGCTTTTGATAGCTTTCCGTTAAAAGGCTTCAGGAACTGAAGCGCAGCATTTACAACATCCTTTCGGATGATTTTACGGCGCACGGGCATCTTTTTAATCTCAGAATCTGTTCTCGACGCTAAAATCGTTTCTGTAGAGGTAGATTTCTTTTTCGAAACCAGCGGAGAGGAATCAAATGGGGGCTTCCCTAGTAGTGCGTCAGGTAAGACATTTGCTGGTACAAAGTTTTGCAATATGCCGTAGAAAACCAGTATCAGTAGTTCGTCCGCCATGGCGCTCGTCGCTGGACCGATGTTAGCGCGGCGTAGCTCAGCGACATAAAACAGGGCCTGAACCCATTCATTATTGTCACGGACTGCGGGGGTTTTCTCCTCGTTTTCTTCACAAAGCAATTTTACACGGACGTCAAAGCTTTCTGCGCCCTTAACGGCAAGGTCCGCCATGATAGGATCACTCAGCTTGGTGTTGGCTGCTGCAATAAGACCTGTTTTGCGGCGGAAGAGTTGGCAGCACTGGCTGTAGATTTTCTCAAAACATTTTGTGTGGTCCCAGAAGTCCGCAGAGGGTTTGCGGAAGCGCTTCACTAAAAGGAGCATCTTGTCACTATCCTTGTTCTCAAGCATCAAGTCACCCATGTATTTGACGTAAACGTTCATTGTGAAACTGTACTGGCCAGGTAAATCAGTGTCGCGACGCCAGATAACAAGAGGTTTGGATGGTGACTTTAGAGTGAACAAATGCATTAATTGTTCCTCGGCGGCGTTGCAGTCTTTTCGATCGAGCTCATATAGCTTCGCAAGATAATAGCGCGCTCTGTGAAGCCACTTATCTTTTTCAGCCATGATCTCGAAAGCATCCGCAATTATGTCTATCAGGCTGCTCGTTTCAGCGACTTTCAAATCTTCTAGAGCCGGCTTGACGTAGGGGAGTAACTCCTCCTCTGGCAGTATTCCATTTCGCAGGTATCTCCAGACCAGCGCCACAAGTTCGAGATTGACCTCATTAATGTTGGCTTGCGGGGAGGCTTCACGCGTAGCAGTCGCGTAATTGAGCACGATTTTGGGATCTTGGCCAAGTTTCCTCGCAGCAAATGATCGATGAAGCAGATTTATCCAATCTGTCTGTTCATCACATCTTGTACCCAGACATTTGACAGCAATGCTCAGAGCAAGCCTAGTTTTAAGCTCCGGAAACGGCTTCAGCGCCACCCTACAGAAATCTGCGTTCTCCACGTCGACGAGGAAGGGACGGTCTCGGTGCGCAGTCTCAAAAGGTTTGCCACAGAACGGGGGCATGGTTGCCATCAGCAAGGAGTTACCCAATATCGCCCAAACTTGTGGACAAAGCGAGTCATATAATTCCTTTTGGAATGCCGAATAGTCTCGATTGCGCACCATCAGACAGATTGCACGGCTTGCAGCAATTAATGCGCTTTTGCAATACTCGTGAGGCTCCCTAGTTGTGGTAATCTCGCTTGAAAACACTACAGAGTCTTCGCAGTACAAGGAGTTCGCTAACGCAATGCCACACCAAGACTCAATACGATTAGGATTTCTGACGATATCCTCCACAAAGAGATCTATAGCTTGGTCTAGCGTCTCTATCCTGATTGAGGACGCATTGTACACTTGACGTCGCCTTAATTTGTATTGATGTAGAATCACAGCTCCCTGGACCAAGCTCAAGCCGTGATCATCAGTCCTGATCGCACGAATGTTCCTAGTCAACAATTTCACTCTTCCGTCATCGTGACCGTGCCACGAGTCGCGTAGCATCTCAACGGTGAAGTCCCCGCGCAGGTAATCGTAAAAGCTTTTGAGGCCATCAGACCCGGATAAGCTCTCGTCAGGATGTTTATCAGAGCAGGTAGCGCTTGCGGAAATGGCTTTAGAGAATTCGTCCATAACAAGTCGAGTGTCTTGTCGCATCAGAGTTTGATTGAGGTACCTGTGACTCAAGATGAGTTTAAGTATAATTGGGAGCAGTGTGGCTGCCAGGTCGTTTGTGAGCGGGACAGGAACTGTATGATGCTTGGCGACATCTCCGTATAGGGACCAAGAAATCCCGAGCATGCAATTCAAACACTGGCATAGGTCCAGAGCGCTTCCAATCCAGTCCATCTGTATGATGGTTTTGAGGTGAAGCTTTAACAAGCACATGTTAGCCATGCCACAATAGCCTAGGTTGCCTAGCCGCTCGTGAATTATCGACAGAAAGTCATTGACCGCCTCGACATTGCTGTTTCCAGCACCAATGGTTCGTTGCCAGTAATGGAAAAAGATACACCACCACATCGTCACATTTTCTCTGAATTTCGTCGAAACTTTGGGCCAAGTGGGAGTTGCCGGTCGCTGGATCAAATTTGAGTTAATGGCATCGTCATACAGCAAAAACAGCTGCAGGATCTGAAGAATTTTGATTACAGCCTCAAGCATTTTGTGGACTGTAGCGTCATCCATATAATCAAAAAGCGCGGTCGGATACTTTTCTAGCATTGGAACTAGCCTTTTTGCCACATCGTGCGCAACGGACAGTGTTGTGAGCAATGGGTCTCCCTTCTCAAAAGCTGCAACGCTCTCCAAAAACGTATGATTCAAACCCCTCAAACTATCTGAGATGCTGCTGTCGTCCTGATATCGCTCCAGTAACACGTACCAGAGCCCGAGTTTGAACTGTGGTTGGGCGAATTCCAAAAACTTCTGTATCGCCTCGAATTCAGCATCCGAAATCCCATCAGGGTAAGCATGCGTGTTTGGCATCAGCATCGCTTCCAGTAATTTGATATTCTCCGTATTCTGGCATGAATCGGTGGGGTCTGTCAACACTTTCTCAAAGGCGGTCGCTGCTTTGAACTTGGAGATCTGCAACCTAGCATTATCTTTTGTCGGTAGCGGAATCTCAGAAAGATGCGTGAAAACCTGATTATTTGAGAATGTACCTTCGTACACAGTTGGATGCTCTAAAAACACTTCAAATCTTCGAACGGAGGCCTCAGGACTCACTTCTTCCAGCTCTTGGTCTGTAAACGCAGATATCCACGCATGATCTATACTCTGAGACCTCAAAGAGACCAGACTCCATCTACATGTCTTCAGATGCAGGTCAGGGGTTGGTTCAGATATCCATGCATCGGCGTAGAGTGCGAACAGCGCTGTGCATTCCCTGTCGGCCAAAAATTGTTGCCGTTCGAATAAAAGAGGTTCGATTTCGTCAACATATGCGAGTACGACCGATCCAAACGACGGCGAAGCGCTCTCATTGCACAATTTTTGAAGCAATGTTTTAGCGAGCTCAAACCGAACTTGCTGCACATGTTGGCCATTGTGCTGCTGTATAAAACTCTCGACAGCCAGCGAAGTAGCTGCAGGGTTCGTGTCATCTTCCGTACCACTGAAATCACGACTGAGCTGCGAGTAGCTGCTGCTTCTAAGCGTGGCCATGATCCCACCTGTTTCTGGTCTTATACTGGTGGCTTCGCTTAGAAACTGAGCCGACTCACGAGTATCCCACTGACTGAGGAGATCCTTGAGCTCCAAAGCCCAGATCAAGGCCGGGTCAATATCTTGACTGTTGTCCAGAAACAAGGACGCAGGACTAACTAACTGGAGCTCCGTAGGAGAAACCTCGCTCATTGACAGATACGCATTAAATTGGGTGACAAAACCCGCATCAAGGGCACCAAAATCAGCGGGCAATGCTAAGGCAGAGCGCTTGCTTCTTCCGGTTCTCCGTCGTTTATTTGGACTCACGAATCTCTCATCGAGACCTAATGACGGCATCAAAATAGGAGTGGCAGAGGTAGGGGTCACACTGCGTGTGGACAGTGGCGTAGGAACTTGCGACTCTAACTCGTCCTCGTTAGGGTGTTCACGCTCTCTGATGCTAGTCTCGGCTTCATTATCCTTTGAATCGCTCCCCGCAGGACTTGCGACCAAGTCTGGCATTTCTGTATCGTTTTGCTGATCGGAATGTACATCCGAGTAATCCTCTTGTATCTTCTCTAGAGTTGGAGTGACTGGACCATCGTGCTGAAGTGCCGCCGAGAGATCGAGGCGAACTTCAGGAATCTTCATTTGGGGATGCTCAGAGCGCCCCACAGGCTCCAAAAAAAAGTTGACGAATCGCACCTCCCATAGGTCTCGCTGTGCATACATGAAATCATCAGCACCAAATTTACGCTTGGGAGGTTTGCAGACCGTATGCATCGCAGCCGCTACCGACGTTATTAAACTCCTCCAAGACTTGGAACCAATCGAAATCGTTAGAGATTTGTCCACGTCTTCATCCTCAGGAATTTGAACCCCAAGCTCTCTCAAGTAGAGATACTTGGTCAAGAAAGGAGGAACCAGAGAATCAGAAGCAGTTTGATCGACCAGAGCCACGATGTAGTCCAGTGAAGTTAGCTCTGTCAATGCTCTTGGGCTTAATGATTGTAGCGCCCTCCGGCGGTCGGTTCTCCACAAATCTAAAGGCTTGACAGATTTTCCGTAGTCGTTTTGGACCATTATCTCAAGTCCAAGTCGCGCTGCGTGAAGGTGATGTAGCGCAAATGAGACTTGAACGATTGAAGGGAGTAGCAGCTGTTCTTTATCGTCGGTCCCTACGAGATCAAGGGCTTCTTGCAAGCACACCAGTGCGGTTTTGATGTTGCGAATTGATGCCAAGGCAGGTGTGAGAAAGAGGAGCGCATAATTCTTCAACGCCATGGCTCGCAATCGTATAGCTGGTCCTAGCTGAAGACTTTTCGCGGATATCCTTGCATGAGATTGTGGCTCTGCATGATCATCTTCATTAGTATCACTCCCTTTCTTTGCGGCAACCCTGGACTTCAGAACGTCGTACGAGAACAATCTTTCGTATAATGCTTGCGCCTCCTCATAGTCTCCATCACTTTGCGCAACAAGAGCTCGTTTGTAGACGCTCATGGCCTTTTCCAGCTGTATCTCTAGCGTATGCCTTTCATTCCGCACTTGAGCTTCTTCCTCATAAGTGTTTATCGCCGAGAACGGCATATACTTGTTTAGTCGCGGTACAAGGGTTCGGAATATCCGCGTTTTCTAATGCTGTTTTGTGTCAGAGATGAAGCGCTGCTGTGCGGGGCCTCAGAACAGTTGCACGAGCTACCGTTGCATATACACATCAAGGGTCGCGCGTAGAGCGGTCAGAGTGTTCTAAGCGAGACTAATCTACATTCAAATTACATCAAGGAAACTGGTAATAAGCTCTTCAAGATGGGAGCATGCCTACCAATATTACTAATAAGCGGGGTGCTCGCCAGTGTAGTAGCTGTTGATCAAAATCACTCCGTGCATGGCGGCTACCGCCACGTAACCGTAAGGAGTAATGTGAAACATATCATGTATGTGTTGATATGTATTATTAAGAAAAGCGGCAAGGGTGCCAGCTTGGGAATGCACTCCGCGAGATTTTCATATGAGTCAAGATCGGGTGCTGGTAGTTCTTGCTAAGAATTGCAGGGATACGGTTGGTTGCGGTTTTTTTATGAAGGATTCGAGGTAAAATCGTGCCTTTCATTCAAATCTGTAGGTTTGAATACGCTCCTCTTCCACAGACAACGGTCTGTGTCTATTATTTTTTTAACGTTCAGTTTGTGTTTTCCCAGCAGCAACGCAAGGCGCTCGATGTAGGAGGCGCCACATAGTATGCAGGCTCGATTTGTGCAGTGTCCGCGCCCCCTTGCCCCATGAGATTTTTTGCAAAATAGACATAATCTAGGGTTATGCAGGGCGCGTTGAGTTGAAAACCTCAAAGGCGTTGCTATTTGACGATGTCAAATTGATAGAAGTGGGATAAATTCATAACCAGAAAGTGACGAAAACATGGCCCAGTGATCGTATACCAGATAGAGCAGGTACCACGAAAATAGAGGGCCGATCGGTGTACCGTGCAGCTGATCAGGTGATCGACTAGTGAGGCCCTAAAGTTTGTTTGGACGATTCAAGCAGCGTTTTAAGGGCAGAGAGTGAGCTGGTAGCGATGGGCAATTTGTTCTCCCTCTAGAACTTATTCTCCTAACCTAACGCTGTGCAGGCGCAGTAGAGCTGCACGTATATGCAATTATGTAATTACTGCTCACGCGAGCTTGTAAGCGAAATTGTAGCCGATCTTGCTTGACGTGGGAACCAAGCCGTTCCAGCATTTGACCTGATATGCCTGCCAGCGCCTCGGAGGCGACAAGGCAATCGAACGCTCAGCCTCCCGGTGTTGACACAGCCAGTGCCGATGCTCCTCCGGCGCTCTCTGCCGAAGAGCGTCAACCTAGACGGCCCGCGAACGACAGATACCCGCAACTCCCGGGCTCTCGGGGCTTCAAGCCGAAGTTCGTGGTTCCAGACATCAGCGCTGCGACTAGACGGACGCAGTATCCACCTAGTGCGGCGCCCATCGTTTCTCCACTTGGGAACGTAACACAACAGATGCTTGACCTTCTGCAATCGCAACCTCATCCAATGGCGCCTTTTTACGCCCCGACATCAGCTGCAGGTGGTGTATACACGCCTGGGTACTCTGTGGTCTCACCATCGGCCAATTTTAGCTCCGGCGTGCCGCCCGCGCCGCTTAATCCCCAACAACCATTACAATGGGTACAATTCGGTGTGCCGGACTCGCCGAGGCGTACAAACCGCCCGCAGATGCCACAGACCCCGACAGCGGAGCCGGTGCCGCAGCCTGGTGAGATAAATACCCCGCGAAGCTACCTCCCTTCGCTGCAGCACCAATCAATCGTTGATTCGGCCGCGGCCCGATCTCAGCTCGAGAATACTAGACATCCGCAGGCGGCAATGCTAGATCTCGCTCAGAGACAGATGCAAGGCCCGCCTTTGAACTCGGGACGCGAGCCGCAAGGACAGTCGCGACCTCCAAAAGCCGCGTACGGGGAGGATGCACTACAGGGCCAGCGCAGTCTGGGCGGCTCCTCGTTCTCGGCAGGACAACTCCCAGGACAGCCTCCGCAACCCACAAATCAGGACCAACTGCATGCCCATAGACAATCGCATCCCTACAAAGCGGCAGTCAATGACCCTGTGGCTCCGAGTCGCACACCGGCACAGTATTATGCGCCAACAGTCGCTCATCAAGCATGGCCGCTGACAGCTGGCGTAGGGGTCGCTGGAAGCGAGGCTGTGAATGTTCAGCCTAGCATGCTTCCCCCTCATCTGAGCTGGCAAGGCCCAGCAGGACAAACAGGGTATCTGATGTATCCTGGTATGGCATGGCCTGCTGTATCCACCACGAATACCCCCCTACCACGAGCTACGGGTCAGACCGGAAGACCCAGCGCGGATGTGGCGCCCGCATACGCAGTGTACTCATACCCTCCCCCTCCTCCATCGGCACAGCCGTATCCTCGGTCTGCGCTCCCGATCCAAGTTGATCCATCGCAGGCAGATGCGCATATGCAGAATTTTCGCATGCAAAATGCGTTGCAGGCCCATTATGTCCCTGCGTACAACCCATACGCAGTTCCACGTGCGACTACAGCCCAAGATGTGCCGCAACCAACACCAGTCGGCCTGAAACCTATGCATCGTCGCTACATGGGCATGCCAGCAGCCACTGCGAGCCCTGCTGTGGCAGCAGCACCTGAGAAGAGCACCTCCAATCGTGACAGCAATGATAGCAGCACTAGTGCTAGCCACCGCTCAAGTGCGAACCCGGCGGATACATCCGCAGACGTGACACTAATGCCAAAGTTGCAAGAGGACTCATCCACCAACGCACAAGCGCCTGAGAGCGATCTACAAGAAAGTATCGAGTCCGGTGTTGACTTCATGGACATTCTCCCCGACACGCTTTTTTCATCGGTTCCAAGTTCCCCCACGATGGCCTCCATCAATCTTGATCTACTGAACACCGAGGCGATGGCACATAAAGAGCCTAAGGCATTTGCAAGCTGCGGTCCTAAGCTGTCGCAGGGGTTGCGCCCGGTAAAACGTGACTATCCTGCTAGTATTCAAATGCTCAACACCGTGGAAAAAAAGCGTATCATGTTCGAGAAACATCGACTGCTCCTGCAGCGACGTAAAAGGACGAAGGGCTTCAAAGAGGCCAATAAAAACTCAAACTTCTACAAGATGGTCGGGCCTCTTGTGGATGCGAGCTACATCGGCAAGTTCATGTGCCCGTTCACGGAGTGTTTCGAGAGCGTTGTAGGCATGGAGGACCTCGGCGTGTACATCGATCACATCCTCAAAAAGCATCTCATGGTGGGCCTGTATGTATGCGAGTACTGCTGCACCGTCGTAAGCCGAAAAGACGCTCTTCTCCGTCACATGCAGCGCTACCATGAAGGCCGCAAAGGCCACAACATGTTCGACAACCTCGAGAGGTACAAACTTCTTATGGACATACTCATTGATGGCGGACGGCAGGTTTGTGGGATGACTGGAGACTTTGAGCCTCTAGCGTCCGCTGCCAAATTGTACAGCCAGAACTCTATCAAAAACTTTCTTCCCGCCGTCCCCCCACTGCAAACGGCCGAAGAGAAGTCGGTCCAGCGGCGGTTAGCTGGACCTCCAGTAGACGACGCCACCGCATGACGGTAGCTTATACAGATGTTTTTGCTAATAACCTGCTTTATATAAACGCAATAGCTGACGCGCCCATATTTTTGTTGTGTAAGATGGAGAGATATGCGTGTGCACACGCTTAATTGGCCCTAACCTCTTTGCAGGAGGCATGAAATACCTCGCCGAAAAGCTGGCAAACCTGAATTGCGTGTCGGTGTACGTGGAGGTGGCCGACGAGAACGAGCATAGCATTGCATTTCAGGATGACTCTACACTTCTGCTGAGCTCACCTGGCAAGGTCAGCCTGCCTATTTTCCTTCCGTGCCCAATCAAACCGTATTCTGGCGTTTCGTTCAATCAGTCATGTCGCTTGCGCTTGACGGTAGCGGACTGCCCCGTAGAGAAGTCCTCGGAGGAAAGTTTCGTACCTCCCCGGTGCCCTGACGGTAAACTGCTCTCGGCAGCCCAGCGATGGAAGCAGCTACCTTCCGAGCACTGGGCTGAGCTGATGGATCTATGGCACTGCCATAAACCGCATGCTCATGATTCGGACTTGCAAGGCGGCCTCGATTCTCATACAACAGGTCTGTATAAACTGGCCATGGAGGGTTTTCAGCCAAAGCCTGGTCTCAGCTACTACTCTGACACGTACTATTTGGTGCACCCCTCAGATCTGCATACGGGATTCCAGGGACCTAAGGTGTACAAATGGGAACTGGGAACGCCAGTGACAGAGGTAGTTGGTCTGCAGGTTAAGCAGCTTGTAAACGCCCATGCCGTATTTGTGTACGAGGTCAGCAGCAAAATTCTGATCTGGGTGCTCAGCACAGACGCATTGTATACGGCAGACTTTTCCCCACGTCCCCGACGCGGAGTGAAAATTGGGTTCGGTAATCTCACGCTCCAGGCAACAAAGTTCGATCCGGAGATTCTCGATTATCCTGAGAATACCGTAACCGCGCTCATTGAAGACTTGAAACACTTTAATGCATCCCTGCCCGCTTCTGCACAAATGGTCAACGGCTGGAATCTCGCTGTTCTCTAATGTGGATATTCATGTGCGCTGCGTCTAACTCTACATGGCGTACAGCGCATTGCAAATAATACCGACCTTGCTGCCTAGCAGGCTCACTAATTTTGCCTATAAAGACTCTATGGAGCCTATATTATTCGGAAATACCGTTCATTAATTCGCGCGCGTTTTCTCGAATTCCGCAAACGCAGATCGCAAAATTGGCGCCACTTGTTTACGTGAAAACGACGCCTCCATCTGCGAAAAAAACTGCACGCCGTTGAGCTGTACCTGAGGGATCAGCTGCAGCGCGGGACATGACGCGCGTACATCAAAGTCGGTCGGACCGGCGTAGGCAAAGTCCCTTCCTTTCTTGCCACAGGCCATCGCTGCGAGCACGTCGAGGTGCTTTTCTTCTTTGCGCTGGATCATGCACTTCGACAATCTCTCCAAATCCAGCTTATGGAATCGCGATGGAAGGGTGGAAATGCCAATACCGTCCCACTCTTTGTAGTCCTTGTTCAGCAGATCGGACATACTGAGCCCCGCAGTGTCCTTCCGCGCCTCTCTGATTGTGTTGAACGAGATAGTATCAGGAACATCTTTAACGAACTTCGCTAGAAACTGGTACGCGAATACATCCTCTGCCTTCATCTTGAAGAAGTTTGAGGAATCAATCACTAAGGGTGCATACGACAGCGGTGCGAGAAGTGGTTCGTCCTCGAACACTTTTGACAAATCCATGTGCGCGCTGTAGTATTTCAAGACCAGACTGATCGAGCTAGCAGACATAGAGAGGACCAGCGGGTCGATGCCCACGAGTTTGTAGCTCTCCTCTGGCTCATGGTGGTCTATGATACTGGTAACGTGTCCTTTAACAAACGGGCGGTTGTGATCAACGAGAAACAGATCCGTATTGTCCGCTGGGGTGTAGCTATCGGCAAACAGCAGATGGTTGGGGTCGAGTTTCAGCTGTGACATGACCAATTCAACGTCTTTCCGCAGTCGCAGGTCACTGCGCACGATGGGTATGTATGGCGTGCACGGCCTGCCCTTCAATGTCTCTAGATAAGCGGTAACAATCGAAGAGCAGAACGAGTCCATATCAAGTGCCTGATTTCCCAGCACTAGCGTCTTGACCGGAGCGGATCGGGCCTGACTGAGAAACTGCTGCATCCCGGAGAAGACGGAGTAAAAGCGCGTTGACGATCAGCTGCCTGGTGCCGGTCTGTGCAGAAAAAAACCACAACTAAGCGGGTCGGATGCACAAGGCGCACTGCGCGTGCCATGACCAAGTAACCCTAACCACATACGCAGCAGCTCTTGATGACTTGGCACACTGCCTGAAATTACATTATCAGCTTCTCTTCGCTAAACACCGCTGACAGAGCTAGGAGTGACACATGGTGAAGAGTGTGAATATTGGCGTTGTTGGGACTGGCCTCGTCGGCAGCTGCTTCCTGAGGCAGCTGTCGCCGATCGCCGAGAGCTTCCACATCAATGTGGTGGCGATTTCGCGCCTTGGAGGCGCTCTTGTGTCTAAAGACTACTCGCCGCTGCCGGTATCGGCCGACTTTGAGCCAAACACGGACGCGATCTCGCCCCAGGAACTTGCGGAATTCCTCGCAAAGAGTCCCGTGGCGGCAGTCCTGGTCGACAATACGGCCAATCAGGAGCTGGCTCTTTCTTACCCTTTGTTCACTACCCGCGGAGTGTCGATTGTGACCCCGAACAAGAAAGCCTTCAGCGCGGGCCTTGACCTGTGGGAGAAGCTGCAGAATCCCACGCCGCCGGCCTTGGTGTACCACGAGTCGACTGTGGGCGCGGGCTTGCCGGTTATTTCGAGCGTCAAGGACCTTGTGATCACAGGGGACAAGATCCACCTCATCGAGGGCATTCTCAGCGGGACGCTCTCCTACATTTTCAACGAGTTCAGCAAGGACGACGCACCCGCATTCTCTGAGATTGTGAAAGTGGCTAAGCAGAAAGGGTACACCGAGCCCGACCCTCGCGAGGACTTGAACGGTCTCGACGTCGCGCGCAAGGTGACCATTCTTGCGCGTCTGGCCGGACTACCTGTGGAGTCGCCTTCGAGTTTCCCAGTCGAGAGTCTGATCCCAAAGCCGCTTGAGTCGGTGGCCAGTGTCGCTGAATTCTTGCAGAAGCTCCCAGACTTCGACGCTGAGATCCAGAAGCGCAAAGAGACTGCCAAAGCCAACGGTAAGGTTTTGCGTTTCGTCGGCCAGGTAAAGGTTCCCACCGGCGAGGTCAGTGTCGGAATTCGCGAGTACGACGTCGGACACCCCTTCGCGTCGCTTACGGGTGCGGACAACATCGTCAGCTTCACGACGCAACGCTATCCTTCGCCCCTCATTATCCAGGGTGCTGGCGCCGGCGATGAGGTCACAGCCATGGGCGTTCTGGCCGATCTTATCAAGATTGTTCAGCGCATTGCCTGATTCACGCGGTGATGTAGCTGCACGACCCTTGATTGAGCCTTTGCGCGCGATCTTTCAGAGGTCGCAGGTTTTCATATAGCAAAAGTAGAGTTACATTATTGCCGTAGTGCGGGCAGTCGGGCGACGTTTCGTTTGTGGCTAGCCGCAGCGCCAGGTCCCGTTACCTGATCCCGAGACTAGGCTCCTACCGCGCGCTTGGCCATGAACCGTCGCTTCAGCTCAAGCATGCGGTCTGCATCAACAAGCAGTTGACGCAGGCTGTTTACGTGCTTCTCGCACTCGCTCTCCGCAGGCTGGCCCATCATTACGGCGCGCGAAACATATAGCGTGTTAGGCGTGATGCGGATGCCCATGCCGCCCGTCAGCTGCGCCAGCACATAGCCCGAGGAATGTATGTACTGTGAGTACACGGAGTGCACGCGGCCCCACATAAACAGCGCGTCGTATTCGCCGATTTCATCGCGGTCATGGATGTCGAGGACGTACTCGGACTCACGTAGCACATAGTGCAGGAACTGCTTGCTGTCCATCTCTTTACTCTCCGCCAAGCAGCACTCGGTGTTCACGACCGTCTTGAAGGGCGAATCCTCGATTGAGCCCTGGACGTCAGCGACGGCGACCTGCACCAGTCTCAGACCGTAAGCAGCAACCAGGCGCGCGTACGAGCTGAAAAGATCGTCGACGAGCTTCGGGGTCGCATTGAGCCATTCAACCAGCACGTGGAACGTATTCTTGGGATTATGAAGGCGGTCGATGGATATGCGCACCCGCTCGGAGCGTGCGTCGCTGTTCGGGCCGGCGTTGACGATGAAGGACTCGGAGACGTGCACCTTGTTGTGCTGCGTCTGCGGATTGCTGCTGACCTCGCTGTCTATACGATACTCCTCGGTCATCTCGTAGAAGTAGTGGCCATTTATAAACTCGTGACGGCTTTCCGGGTGCCGGAACAAGCCCTTATCCATAAGAGACTGCGCATAGTCCGTGGCCTGCACTATATTGTCAATATCCGAGAAGGTCTTGAGGAGCCAACGGGCAAACTCCGCGCCGGTGAACACCTTCCGGTACTGAGTGAAGTGCCATCGCCGATCGCGCATATTGAGTCCAAGTTTACCCTGCATCTCCGAGGCCAGCGCCTTCAGCGAGATGCTGGTGGACAACCGGTTTTGCACTAGTCGGTTCTGGGCGTCCAGCAGCATATCGTTCACTGCAGCATGCAGCGTGCCTGTGTAGTAGTGCACGTGAAACGAACTGTCACCGCATTTCTTCTGCACCGCGCGCACGAACTTCGTGACGCCCTCTACATGGATCTCCTCCTGCGTCAGCCCTGGCCGCGGCGCACAAGCAACAGGAATCAGGACGTAGCGCAGGCCGACCAAGTAACTGTTGCCGGAGCTGTGCAAGTTCTCGAGCACGTCGTCGGCGCCACTGGACTGCTGGTCGAGCATGGACCAGTTCATGTGCTCGGCCGGGCGCTTCCAAAAGTGGCTGTTCACGACATTGTAGGCGTCATCGTACTTAGTTTTGACCTTTGTGAGCGCCGTGGAGAGGGACGGCGTTCGCAGCGTGTCCACATTGAAACCGTCGTACGAGTACAAGCGCACATTAATTGTATGGTCGTCGTCGGCTGCCAGGCGGTGTATGAGGCCCGTCCGTGTTAGATAGATGCGCAGGCCAATGCAGTCACGCGCGAGCGGAGGCGGGGAGGCAAACACACTGTGCGGGCTGCCGCCAGCGAGCGACGCCTCAACTGCGCGCACGCGCGAGCCGACAGCGATCTGGAAGCCCATGAGCAGGCGCTGGCCTATCATCTCATCCAAAACAGATGGCATGTCCATGATCTCTGGATCGATGGCGACATCGTAGAATTGGAACTTGTAATGCGCTTTCAACGTCCGGGTGCTAGGGAAGTTTTCGGACGTCAGTGGCAGGGCTGCAGGCGACTTCAATGAGTGCCAGGAGACCGCAGCACGTCGGCGGTTTGGTGGATAGACGTTGGCCCACCGGCCGTAAGCAGAGACACGCGTGGGATTGTCGACGGTGGCGGCATTCGGGAGCACGCGCCACATCGAGGGAAACAGCCACTCGGGGCCTCGAGTTTCGGGCTCTTTGCGCTCGACCTTGAACGCTCGAGTGCGCACGACGTTGGTGGTGCGCTCGGGCTCTGGCGAATGGTCCAAGTCGGGCGACTCCCTTGCCGACGCAAGCGCCGGAGTCTGTAACCGTAGTGAGGGTTGAGACGAGCCCTGGGCTGTCCCTTGAACGCTACTGCGGCGCGACCCGGCCTGCGAAGAACTGGTAGAGCTGAGCGCGGGCGGCGGGATCACCGATTGACCCAGTATTAAGGGCACGAACGCTGGCGGCGGCTGCGCGCGCACGACTGGCGAGCGCACAGTAGACGCTGGCGAAGTGGGAGATTGTGGAGCGTGCGTAGCGACAAGATAAGTGGTTGCCGTAGTGGCCATGGGCACGAGGCCGTCGACACGCGGCCGGAGGTCCTGCGCCTCATCGTTTACAAAGACCTTGGCGTCGTAGGCTTTCATATACTCTGTCTCGAAGTTCTGCTTGACATCGAACTTTAGCCCCAGCGGCGCGCGCTGGTTCTCGATAAGGCCAACCATTTGCAGGTCGTAAATGCGGCACTGCGGAATCCACTGCTTCAGGAATTTATTCGGCGTCCAGAAGGAGATGTTGATCCAGGTCGGCACGCAGAAGACGGGCCGCGGGCGCATTTTAGAGACGAGCGAGCGGAATAGCGGTGCGACGTGCAGCGGTGGACGCGCCAGACAGACGAGCTCGATGCCGATCTCGACTCCTAGAAGCTGGCGGGACAGCGTATAGAGCTCCGCGAGGTCGACGTCAAAGCAGGCCGGCCCCGCCGTGGCGAAGAGCGCTTGCACGCCACTGCGCCAAAGGTCGCGGTCTGCGAACTTGCTCGTGAGCAGCGTCGTCGCGAGGGCCACGGCCTCGAGCAAGTTGCCCTTGTTCGCCGGCAGAAACTCGCCTCGGATGGCGCCCGCGCTCGTGACGAGAACCTCACGTGGGAAGCGCGTGAACTCGTAGCGCAGCGTCTGCATGATGTCTGACCACCGCGCGATGTGCACGGCGTCGACGACGACACGATAGAAATTTTGGGCCTGCGGCGGCAGAATTCCCGGCGCGAGCCGCTCGGTCTGGGACGCAACGGACGTGAAGAGGATGATGCTGACGAGGTGCGAGTCGCCCTGGTCGTGCCAGCGGCGCAGCATCTCGGGCAGAAACGAGTTCACGAGCCGATGGAACATGATGTCGCCGGTCTCGTCGAAGTTCCACATCTCGGCGCTGAGTTGGATGAATATGAGCACGCGCGCGCTGTCGCTGCGGAAGACGAGTCGCGTGTCGGCGCCGATGTACCCGCTGAACTTTTTAGTGCCATTGCGGTAGAGCGTGTCGATGTGCAGCCGGACGTGGTCGTCGAGGTAAGCGACGCGCTGTCCGCTGCACACGCACGCACCGGTGAGGCTCTTGGCGATCTTGTAGTGGTCGTTGCGCGTGAGCAGCACGCCCTTGTACTTGAGCTCGACGACGTCCAGCTGGATCCGCCGGCGGTCGCCGGGCCCCGCGAGCGCACGCACACGGACGGGTTGCCGCGAACGAATGCCCAAGCGCTGCAGCACGGCGCTACTCACGCTGACGGCGCCCGTGAGCGGCTTCGCGCTGATCCGGAAGTAAAGGTTGCGCCGCGCGCCGCCAGCACTCGCGAGCTCGGCCAGGTCGCCATCCTGCGCGCCGAGCACGCGCGGGTCGACATACACGCGCCAGTCGTCCGCGCCGTGCGCCCACGCCGTCAGCTCGACGTCCATGGCGCGCGCGTATGAATCAGCGCCGCTGACGCGATGCGAGTAGCGTGCCCCGTGTGCGCGCAGCTATTCGACGAAAGCGCGCTCAACGCGCACCTCGACGCCGTGTGCCTGCGGCGCAAGCGCTCGGCAGACTGGTCATTTCTGGGAAAGCGCCCACAAGCCGGCTACGGCGGCTCCGGTGGCTCTGGCGGTGCGGCCAACAAGGCCGCGGACGCCGCGGCGCCGCGTGTGGACGGCAACCCCGATGTGGGTCGGTCGGCGAATGAGCCATTGCGTGCGCGCAGCAATGCGCAGACCGGCGACGTGCAGGCCGACGTCGTCTCCGCAAGCCGCAACGATGCCGCGAGCAGCACCACCGCCGGCACCGGCGCCAGCAGCACGGCGCCAGACGGCATACTGCATAGCTCGCCCGCCCGTGATCCTCCACGCACGGCGGCCGAAGCCTCGGGCGGGTCTGGGCGCGCGCGCCCTTCGAAACCCGGCGCGCCGCTGGCCGAGCGCATGCGCCCGCAGACGTTCGCGGACTACATCGGGCAGGAAAAAGTGATCAGCATGCTGCAGGCGCTCGTGCGAACGACGCTTCCGTCGCTCGTGCTATGGGGACCCAGCGGGACAGGCAAGACGACGCTGGCCCGGGTGCTCGCGCACGAGAGCCGCGCGCGCTTCGTCGAGCTGAGCGCCCCGAGCGCGAGCACGCAGGACGTGCGGCGCGTTGTCGAGGAGAGCCGCGCCGACAAGCGTCTACTGGGCCGGCCGACGCTGCTCTTCCTGGACGAGATCCACCGCTTCACGCGCGCGCAGCAGGATTCGCTGTTACAGGCGGTCGAGCGCGGCGACTTCGTACTCGTCGGCGCGACGACTGAGAACCCCAGCTTTCGCCTCGGCGGCGCGCTGCTGAGCCGCACCAAGGTCGTCATGCTCGGCCCACTCAGCGAGGCCGACCTCGTGCGCGTGTGCGCACGCGCCGATGAGCAAGGGCTCGTGCCACAGCCCACACTGCAGCAGATCGCAGCGGCGAGTAGCGGTGACGCGCGCAAGGCCCTTAACATGCTGGAAACGGCGCTGGCGCTGCGCGCGGCCGACCCCGACGTCGCGCTGGACGCGGCGACGCTGTTCACACATGTCCAGAATTATGATCAAAAGGCTGACAACCACTACGACCTTATCAGCGCGTTCCACAAGTCCATCCGCGGCTCGCACGCCGACGCCAGCCTCTACTACCTCATGCGTATGCTTGGCGGCGGCGAGGATCCTGTGTACGTGGCCCGCCGTCTCGTGCGTATCGCAAGCGAGGACATCGGGCTCGCCGACGACTCGTGCCTGCCGTTCGCGCTGAGTACGCTACAGGCCGTGCAGGCTCTGGGCATGCCCGAGTGCGATGTGCACCTCGCCCACTGTGCCGTCAAGTTCGCACGCGCGCCAAAGAGTGTCGAGGTTTACAAGGCAATGGGACTCTGCCGCGCTGACATCCAGAGCCGCCCGCAGGCGGCAAACGCCCCAGTGCCGCTACACCTGCGAAACGCACCCACGCGGCTCATGAAGGACGTCGGCTACGGTGAGGGATATAAGTACAACCCGGACTACGCGGGCGAGGTTCAGCAGGAGTACATGCCGCCGGAGCTCGATGGCTCGCGTTATCTCGGCGTGTTCAAAGCGTCGAAGTAGAATCACATAGCTCAGTATTTCTAAGAAGCGCTATATCGTGTATACCTGGATTGACGGCCGGAGTCAACTAGTATGTAGACGGAGGGGCTCGCGTATCACTGTGCAGTTCTGGGAGGATATTGTTGTTAGTAGGTCAACGTTGGGTTCGCTACCCAGGTCTCGGTCAATAGACTGGAGAGCAGGAAAACCCGGCACTGCAGCTATAGCATACATTAGAAGCGCTTCTTCTCGCCTGGCCAGGTTCGGCATTTACGTTCCAGTTGTGCGTGCAGGACACAGTATACAGGCACGCAATCCCGTGTCCGTACTCTTTATTGTTCCAAGGAGCATATGAACACGTCCAAGCCCCGTTCAGTGACTCCTGAAACCCAAAGCCTTCCAGGATAAAATGCATCACCAAAACATTCGGAAACAGACCAATGGGGTCAAAGCAAAGGAGGATGCCGCTAGAAAATAAAGAGGACTCCAACACAATACGATGATAATTAGCAACAGTGAGGCTATTTCACAGCCGCTGCAGAATTCTTGAGATCGGCACCACAGTGGGCGTGTGTGTCTCCTCTCATACCAAAAGAGTACAATCAACGCTTACCTGCGTCCGAATAAGAGTCAATACAAATGTGCCGTACGCCGCCTTCATGACCTCGGGGACTCGGCACCACGGACCAAGTCATGCAGCAACAAAAAGTGGCTCTGCACTCAACCATGGCGAGTCGTATCGTGAGCACCTCTCAAGGTAGTATGGTCACAATAATTATGTTATTCTTCAGATTCACGCGATGCGCGTGCCCTCCTCTTGTAAGGCAGCAGCACTTAAGTATGAAGTGGTCGCCAGCGGCACTTAATTTAGCACCACGAGTGCCACAAGCACGCATAAACTCCCCCAATCCGGCAAGGAATTATCAATAATCAACGTATGGCTTCGTAACTACGCGAACTACTGCTACGCGCGGGCCAGCACCCGCGACTGTGTGAGGTTGCCGCCACCGGATGCTAGCGGCAGCAGCCGCAATACTGCTAGCACCTGGCGGCATGCCCCGAGACAATTGGTCGCGGCGCAACTTTTACTGCTGGAAGAACTGCTTGAGCCAGCGGTACGCCTCTACGTATTCCTCGCGCAGGCGCTGCAGCAGCATAGCCGGGTTCTCATCCGCCATATCCGCGTGCTGAATCTCCTCACAGGTGCTCTGCACCTTGATAAGCCCTAGCGAGGCTGAGGAGCCCTTAAGGAAGTGTCCCAGACGCATGAGCTTGTCGTAGTCCTGCTTGTCGAGCGCCGCATCCATGTCCGCGAATGTCGACTCCGCCTGCTCGAAGTAGTTCTCGACAATCGATTTCGAGAAGTCACGCAGGTTCTCGTCCTCGTCCATCAACAGAATCTGGCTGAAAATGGACCAGTCCACCACGTCGCTCTGCACGTCGCCCATTACAAAGCGGGCATGCGCGGCTCGCCGAGCGCTAAATACTTCGAGCGCGTGCTCACGCTTGTGCCCGAGCGCGTCGACGCGGAGCACTCGGCCGTCGTGTACTTCTGCGTGCTCGCGCTGCGCGTGCTTGCACGGCGCGCGCAGTCCGGGCGCGCCGGTGGAGACCCGCGCGCGCACGGCGCGCTCGCGTCCCTAGCGCCGGCGCTCCAGAACTACGTACGCGACATGTTCACAGGCACCGGTTTCCGCGCCGCGAAGCTTGGGCCGGAGGAGCCGCACGTGCTGTCCACGTACTTCTGCCTCGCAGTCGCCCACATGACAGGTTGCGTGCTCAGCAGCGCCGAGCGCGCGCAGGTCGCGCGCTTCGTTGCGTGCTGCCGCATGCCAGGTGGGCTTTATTGCGTGTCCGCGCGCGAGTGCGAATTCGCGTGCTCTGCGCTGCCGTCGTTGCGCGCCACGTACGCCGCACTCGCGAGCCTCGCGCTGCTGCAGCTTCCCGTCGACGATCCAGAGTGCGTCGCGCAGATAAAGCAGCGGCAGAACTACGATGGAGGATTCGGCGAGCGTGAGTGCGATGAGAGCCACGCGGGGCTCACGTACTGCGCGCTGGCCGCGCTGCACCTGGCGGGCGGGCTCGACGCGCGCACGCGCGCGCGTGCCGCGCGGTTCCTGCTGCGTCGCTGCTCGACCGAAAGTGGACTCGCGTTTGCGGGGCGCGCGGGCAAGGAGCCGGACAGTTGCTACACGTTCTGGGTCGTCGCCGGTTTGCGCCTGCTGGGTGTCAGCGTCGACGCCGAGCTTGACAGCAGCGAGTTCCTCGCCAGCTGTTTCGACCCGATTCTGAAGGCGTACGCGCCGGTGCCGGGTGCCGAGCCGGACGCATACCACACTGCGCTGGTGCTGGCGGCGCTCAACATCAGCGACGTCGATCCCGTGCTAGCGGTCGTGCACGACCGCTGAACAAAGAAAAAGCAAAAGTGAGCCTGGGCGCTGCCGTGCATTCTATGCTGAACCGTGCGCGACACTGATCTTGCAGGCAGGAATCTACGTGTAAATGTTATATACAGGCACCACGCGCCGCGCCGCATTTCCGCACTAGGCGTCCGGCGCTTTGCGCTGCTGGATCGCGGTGTTAATGAATCCCTCATGCCATGGCAGATTTTTCTGCTCCTTCAGCGGGACAACGGTCCAATTGCTTTTGGCGTCGTCGACAAGCCGCTTGTCGCGCACGCTGCCAGCGCGGTACAGTAGCAGATTGTTGCCAATGTATACGCAGCCGCGTACCTTTTCCACGAGCTCCGGCTCCAGGAAGTACGGCGCATGCGGCGCGAACCAGAGACAGTGCTCGGCGACCGCGGCCGGCGGGTCCTGCTTGGTCACTGCTATTCCGAAGTGCGCAAACACAGTGAAGTCCTGCTTGCGCAGCACGGGATCCCACACCGAACCCGTGCAGCCGTGCTCCTCCAGCAGCAGCAGCAGAAACGCGATCTGGTATTGCACCTGCGCGTGGCCGGGCTCGCCGATGGCGACGCAGCGCACGTGCAAAGCCTCGAACGCGAACGCGCGCAGCTGCTTGCGCACCCTGCTGAACCACGCGCTCGCGCGCAGCTCGGCCTCGCACTGCTGCACGCGGGCAACGATTTCCGACGTGGCCGGCTTCATCTGTCAGCACGCGTGGCCGCGCGCGCGCACGCGGGAATTACCGGGCGGCGTGGAGGCAATTCTGCCCGGTCGCGCGGTTTGGCGTGGCATAGACGCACGCGCCGCCCACTGCGCATGCCGCCGTGCCCGCTGCCGCGACTGGTGGCGGGGACGGCGGCCGGCGCGCGCGCCGCTCGTTTAGATCAGTGACCGTTGAAGGTGCATACGCGCATGGCACATGTCATGTGCATGCATGCGCGCCCATTCCGAGCTTAAAAATAATTCCGCGCAGCTATATACGGTTAGTCATGGCTGCGGACGATCGCTACGTCCAGCGCGCGGCACCCAGTGCCCGCAATTGTGCAGCACATACGTCTCAGGCATCAATGCATGCGCACGGTGACGAGCGCGCGAAATTCTGCGTGCACGCATTTTGCGCGTAGCCTGATCAGAACCTACGGAGATAGGGCAACACAAGTTCGCGGCATAACCCTAACCGGGGACGCCGGCCGCGGCGCCGCGCTCACCACGCATGGAAACTTGTTTACGCACCCCATGTTGCCATTGGAGGTCTTCGTCCTCACCGCATTCCAGCTGGCCCATCTGGCGCAGCCGACTCGCCTTCAAAACATTGCGCGATAGCCTATAGGAGCGTTGTCGCGCTTGAGCCTTTGCAGATAAGTAGGTGTTAGTGTTTCTTAGTGGCTTTGTACATACTCTAGTGGGGGCGCCAGCGAAAACCGCGCGCCGCAGACGACGGTTCACTCCGAAGGTGGCACCTCCTGGCCGCCGACTGCGAGGGGTTTGATCTCGCGCGAAAGCTCTTTCGCCAGTTTGGCCTGCTTCTCCTCTAGCTCGGCCAGCTCGTCGTGGAGCTGGTCGACCTCAGTGTGCTGGTCTGCCGGGCTCGCGATACGGCGCTCGAGCTCGCGCAGCTCCTGCTCGCGTTGGGCGAGCTGGGCGCGCTTACGCTCGATCTCCTGATTGACGCGGAGGTCCTCCTCTTTCAGCCGCTGCGCCTCGCGCTGGAGTTGCGCCTGCTTCAATCGCGCCGAGTGGTCCGCAAGCTCCTGCGGCATGAGCAGCGACGAGCGGTGCGTCTGCTGTGGATCCAGCTGCTTCGTGCGGTACGTCTCGTACAGGTTGAAATGGGTCTTTTCTTTCAGCTCCAGCCTAAAATCGTTGAAGACGGCCTGCTTGAGTGCTGCGAAATCCGTCTGCTCGGGGTCTAGGATGTCCACGGAGCCGAAAGCAAGCTTGCGGATGTACTCTACGCCATCGGCGGACACTTGCGAGCTCGAAGTTACGGCAAACGGGACTGCTGCAGCAACCTCCTCATCCTGCAAGGCTGCGTGCTCGATCTCTGTGCCGGTCTCGTCCTCCTCGGGTATACTTTCTTCGTACTTGAACTCGAACACGCTGATGTCGTGCATGCGCAGGTCCTCGCGGATCAGGCGTTTGTTCAGTAGCTTCTCCGGCTGCGTGAGCTGGTCAGCCCGCGCGAGCACGGGCACGATATTCACGATGGGCGAGAGCTGCTTCAGCATGATGATGTCCAGCTCGTTGAGGCCGTGCGACGACGGCTCGATGAAGTAGACGCAGACGTCGATGCGGCCGTCCTTGAATCGCGGGTTGCGCCGAATCCGGGACTCTTCAGCAAGCACTTCGTCAAACTTGTTTTCTATGTAGTCCGTGACGGCATTGATGTCCTTCACGTTGTTCAGGTCCGTGCCAAACTTCACGGTCTCGATCATCGTCAGCTCGACCTTGGTGCCATCATCCACGTCCTCAATGTCGGCGCACGCCTGCTCGAAGTACAGCGAGGTGGCCGACGACTCCTGGTCAAGGATGGGCTGGCCGTAGATGGTGTTGATGAATGATGTTTTGCCGAGTCCCGACTGGCCGCAGACAAGCACAGTGAAGTTCTGCTTGCGCGTTTTGCGCGAGAACACCGACGACTTGGTTGAAAAACTCATGAAGGGGACGTGGCGCTATTCCGTATATAAGCTTCGGGGAACAGTGCTGGCCTCGTACACTTAGACTGAGCGCGTCGTGCCTCGGGTTAGGGGTAACGCGCGGGAATGTGTACTGTGCCTCTCTGTTTTGCCATAGTCGCCAACATAACCAAAGCCTGCCCATGGCTGAGACACGAGATACGGGTAATGTCTATGCCTGAGAAGGTGCTGCAGGGCAGCCCTCGAATGGGAGAAATCGCAGGGACATTTAAGGGCAGGGGTGCGTAGATTATTCAGGAACTTGAGTCGGGTGTGCATTTGATACGAGCACTGTCCTCCGAAACCCGAGCTTGCACTTGAATTCAGGTTACACGTTTATGTGCAATGGCCATGGGAGGAAGATTGAACATGTTGCGGCCTGTCCCGAACCTTAAATTCGCAATGACTATTATCACGTGCAATGTTCGACAGAGACGGATGCGTAATCCGGTCCGTAAGGTGTGTCATCCATTGACGGCTACTGTGTGCATGCATCATGCAGTCACCAGAGTCATCTCTTATATCAGCACAGTACGTGTCAGTCGTATCACCGTTGACTGTGGTGCCGGAAAAGCATTGAAAGGCCGGCTGTTGACGTCAAGCCCTAGCCCTTAGACGATCTATTTAACATACCCTTTGCTTTCCCTCCCCATCCCACCGCTTTATCTGCTAAATAATGCTATCGGCAGGAGCAACGTCTACTAGCTTCGTCACTGCGGACAGAGGTCTCTATGAGGCCACCCGCGATTTCTACGTTAGCCTCGGCTTCAAGCTCAACTCTGAGTGGTCGTCGAAGAACGTAGACTACTGCAGTGGCCCCACACGTGCGCCGGAGAGCATTGAGGAGGCCACGCTTGTCCTTCCTGGCGAGGGCAGCTGTCTCTCTGTCGTGCTACTCCGTCTGTCGCTCCTTGGCCCTAGCAAGGAGTTCAGCGACGGAAAGCGCACCCGCCTGCTTGATGTCGTGGATACCCATGACTGGCGTGGTCTGTCCGAGGCCATCGAGTTCAGGGTTAGCGCGATCACTGCCGAGCTCTCCAAGGCTGACGACAAAACAGGGCCGCGCCAGCTGCATCCCAAGTTCGGCGTTCCCAGCACTGTGTTCCTGGTCGACCCGCTGGGCAACCTTATTGGGTTCACCCAGACCTCTGGCGTGTCCACGGCTGAGATCCGCCCGGTCGAGGATGCTGCTGCTCTCGAGGATCCCAATGCGCTCAAGCTTCCCAAGGTTGGCGACGTTGATAAGCACGAGTTCCCGTCCTCGCCCGCCGTCCCGACGAATCCCCGTAAGCGCATCGCAGTGCTCACGTCCGGTGGTGACTCGCCTGGTATGAATGCTGCTGTCCGTGCCGTCGTGCGTTATGGTATCTATCGCCAGTGCGAGGTGTTTGCCGTGCACGAGGGTTATGCGGGTCTCATTTCCGACAACATGAAGAAGATGAGCTGGGACGACGTCCGTGGCTGGCTCAGTTTCGGTGGTACTCTCATTGGTACCGCGCGCTGTCTCGAATTCCGTGATCGCGAATGGCGTAAGGTTGCGTGCTTCAATATGATCAAGAACGGTATCGACGCCCTTATCGTCGTTGGTGGTGACGGCTCGCTCACCGGTGCCGACTTCCTGCGTAACGACTGGCCCAGCCTGGTTGCCGACCTCAAGGCTGAGGGCAAAATCACTCCCGAGCAGGCTGAGAAGTACGGTCACCTCTACATCGCCGGTCTTGTCGGCAGTATCGACAACGACATGGCTCTCACCGATAATACCATTGGTGCGTTCTCCAGTCTGGACAGAATCTGCACGAACGTCAACTGGATCCAGGCTACTGCCGACTCCCATTCGCGTGCTTTCGTTATCGAGGTCATGGGCCGTCACTGCGGTTGGCTTGCGCTGATGGCCGCCATCTCTACGCGCGCCGACTACGTGTTTATCCCCGAGATGCCCCCCAAGGCGGCGACCTGGCAGGACGACATGAACAAGATTGTTCTGCGTCACCGTAAGGCGGGCTCGCGCCGCATCATCGTTATCGTTGCCGAGGGTGCCATTGATGACGAGCTCAACCCCATTAACCCGGAGGTGGTGAAGGATAGCCTGACCAAGATCGGTTTCGACACTCGTGTCACCACTCTTGGTCACGTCCAGCGTGGTGGTACCGCCGTTGCCGCTGACCGCGTGCTGGCGACCATCCAGGGTGCCGAGGCCGTGGATGCCATTTTGGAGTCCACCCCCGAGACCCCGTCCCCGATGATCGGTATTCGCGAGAACAAGCTCGTGCGTGTGAGCCTTCTCGAGGCTGTCAAGGAGACGAAGGCCGTCGCGGCTGCCATCGAGCGCAAGGACTTCGAGGGCGCGCGCGCTCTCCGTGAATCTGAGTTCAACGAGCACCTGCGCAACTACCTGATCCTGTCGAAGTCGGATCAGAAGGCGCCGCCCACTGGCAAGCGCTTCGGCATCATCGCGTGCGGTGCGCCCGCTGGTGGTACCAACCAGGCCATTGCTGCTGCCGCCTCGTACTGTCTTGCACAGGGCCACACCCCCATCGCGATCCACAACGGCTTCAGCGGTCTTGCTCACCACGAGTCTTTCAAGGAGATCACCTGGCAGGACGTCATGACGATGTACGCGCGCGGTGGCTGCGAGATCGGCACGAATCGTAGCATGCCCGACGTCGACTACGGCATGATCGCGTACTACCTCGGCAAGCACAACATCAACGGTCTTGTGATTGTGGGTGGCTTCGAGGCGTTCCACTCGCTGCACCAGCTCCACCACGCGCGCAGCATCTACCCGTCGTTCCGCATCCCGATTGTATGCTTGCCCGCGACCATTTCGAACAACGTGCCAGGTACCGAGTCTTCGCTCGGTACGGACACCTGTCTGAACGCACTGCTCGACTACTGCGACATCGTGAAGCAGAGCGCGTCCTCGACGCGTCGCCGGGTGTTCATTGTCGAGGTGCAGGGTGCCCAGTCCGGCTACATTGCCAGCATGGCTGGCCTGATTTGCGGTGCGTACGCTGTCTACGTCCCCGAGCAGGGCATCTCGCTGACCCAGATGCACGCCGACATCAAGCACCTCCGCGCGTGCTTCGCGCAGGACGAGGGCCGTGTGCGCGCCGGCCGTCTCATCATCCGCAACGAGCTTGCTGGCCCCGGCTTCACGACGGCCAACCTGTCTTCTATCTTCGAGTCCGAGAGCCACGGCCGCTTCGATGCCCGTGAGGCCATCCCGGGTCACCTGCAGCAGGGTGGTCTGCCCTCGCCGCTTGACCACATCCGCGCCACGCGCTACGGTATCAAGTGCGTCGAGTTCCTCGAGCAGAACCTCAACGTCGACTACTCGGACCCGGCCGCCGCTGCGAAGGCCGCGTCCGTGTTCTGCATCCGCTCGTCCAAGGCCGAGTTCTGGCCCATCACTGACCTGTGGGACAACGAGACCCAGATCGCGCTGCGCAGAGGCACCGCCGTTCACTGGGAGCCAATCCTGCACATGGCCAACGTCATGACCAATCGCCCGGTCGTCTCCACGGACAGTGTTGAGTAAACAGCCGTTTAGTTCGGCAAAGAAGTACGTAGCTAGCCAGTTTTTAAACGTTGATGAACCGCGCGCGGTCCCGCCGTCGTGGCGAGGGCTGCCGAGCCGTTAGCGGCTTTTTTGAACCCGGTTGTTACGGGGTACAGACTTAACTTCGTAGCCCTAGGTGATTTCGCAGCGAGCTTGCACGGCTATCTCGCATTGTCTGGCTGCAGCGCAGTTACACGCTGTATGTGCACCATATGTGCACTGTGTGCGTCCTGTATGCGTACTGTATGCGCCATGGGCGCCAATACGCATGCCATGGCGCTCCGCATGCCGCAGTTGGCACCCTTGTCTCTATCATTTACAGACACAACATAACGAGCCACATCTAGTAATCTAACTGCCGAGCCTGCAGCGCTACGTGGCGTACACCCCCCAGCAGCCCTTGCCAGCCTGAATCAGTATCCTGGGTCACTCATTTTGCACGCCGGCTCGGCACCGGCCTCATCGTCGCACCCCTCACAGGCACTGATTCATACCGCGTAAAATTGACCTCTAGCTGTCTCTAAACGGGCCGACGCCGCCAGGCCACTCGCCGCCATGCTCTCTGCGCCTGCGCGCGCGGCGCTGCACTTCGGACGGCGGCGGTTACATCATCAGGCTCGCCCGCGCGCACCCGGCCGATGCACTTCTACCAGTCCATTGACCTCGAGCAGAGCCTCGAGCTGCGCGTGGCGGCGCCTGCGCTGCCCCACAACAAGCTTCCGTTCAGCAGGCTGGTCGCGGACCCTCCGCTGCAGCTGTCACACGAGGGCCTCGACTCCTTCGACGCGATCGTCGAGGCGCAGGTGTACTCCGGCGCGACGCCACTGTCGCTGCCCCTGCGCGTCTCCGAGTTCGGGCAATGGCTGACGCTGCCCGTTGTTCTGGCGAACCTACCTGCAGACAGTCGCGTGCGCTTCGTCGTGTCCGGCCCGTCCGGCAAGGCTGCGCCGGCGGTGCTCAGCACAGCCGAGCTAGCGCTGTTTGACGCACGCGGCCGGCTGCGGCAGGGCCGTCAGAAGTTAGGCCTCGGTGGGGACCGCGCGCCGTCGTTCCTCGACCGCAAGACGCAGGCCTACCAGCTTGGGAAAGTCCCGCGTGACGACTGGCTCGACGCGCTGGTTTTCCGCCGGCTTGAGCAGCTCGAGCGCGACGACGCGCTCGCACTGGTCGTCGACCTGCCCGTCTGGGACTACCCTGTGTGCTGGGTCGACAAGAAGTACGCCGTGCGCCCGCGGCAGCAGCTGTTCTCAAACTCGCAGCAGCTCGGAGCGTCACTAACGCTGCTGCACCCACTTGACGATAGCGAGCACCTGATGGCCGTCTACGACCCGGACAAGATGCACGAGTCTCCCATCGAGTCGAAGTACCGCCGGCTGGTGCGGCTCGCGGACAACGACAAGGACCTGCGTCCGACAGCACGCGTGCGCGACGAGCTCGAGCGCGTCATCGCGTACCCGCCGGCGCACGCGCTCAGCAGCAGCGAGAAGACGTTGCTGTGGACGTACCGGTACCACCTCGCGAAATGGAAGCACGCGCTCACGAAGTTCGTCAAGGCCGTCAGCTGGGACGACGAGAGCGAGGCGAAGCAGGCTCTCGAGGTGCTGCATATGTGGGTCGACATCGATGTTGCCGATGCACTGGAGCTGCTGGGGCCCGAAGTCGCGAACGCGCGAGTGCGCGCGTACGCTATCGACCGCCTGCGTAAGGCGAGCGACGACGACCTCGAGCTCTATCTGCTGCAGCTCGTCGAGGCGCTCAAGTTCGAGCCGTTCAACGAGAACCCGTGCAAATCCTACCTCGCGCGCTTCCTCGAGAACCGTGCCGTGCTGAACCCGCACCTCGGGAACTTCTTCTACTGGTACGTCAGCGTACAGGCCACCGACCGCAAGTACGGGCAGCAGGTCTACGAGCCCATTCTGCGGCACTACCTGAGCAGCGTGCCGCACAAGATCATGAAACAGGTCAAACTGCAGGTCAAGTTCATGAACAAGCTGCTCGAGCTCGCGAAGCTCGTTAAGCAGTCGAAGGAACCACGCAATCGTCGCATTGACCTGCTCCGCGCGTACGTCACCGACCCGCGCCACGAGCTCGTCAAGTTCGCGCCCACGGTGCTACCCTTGGACCCCTCAGTCGTGGTCGTGGGGCTCGTGCCCGAGGAGTGCACGGTGTTCAAGAGCTCGATGATGCCGCTGAAGATCACACTCAAGACGACGGGCGGCACCTACGCGCTCATTTTCAAGTCCGGCGACGACCTGCGCCAAGATCAGCTCGTCATTCAGATCATCCAGCTCATGGACGAGCTCCTCAAGCGCGAGAACCTCGACCTCAAGCTCAAGCCGTACCGCATTCTTGCCACCAGCATGACCGACGGCGCGATAGAGTTCGTGCCGAACGAGCCGCTCTCGCACGTATTGTCCCACTACCACGGGATCCTCCCGTTTCTGCGGCAGCATGCGCTCGACGAGACGCAGGCCCTCGGCGTTAAGGCCGAGGTCATGGACAACTACGTGAGGTCCACGGCCGGGTATGCGGTCGTGACCTACCTGCTAGGCGTGGGCGATCGCCACCTCGACAACCTGCTCATCGACTACACCGGGCATTTCTTCCACATCGACTTCGGATACATCTTCGGCAAGGATCCCAAACCGTTCCCGCCGATGATCAAGCTCCCCATACAGCTCATCGACGGCATGGGCGGCATCAACTCAGAAAACTACACGAAGTTTAAGAGCTACTGCTTCACGGCGTTCACGTCGCTGAGGAAGTCAGCCAACCTCATACTCGCGCTGTTCAGCCTGATGACCGAGTCCACGATCCCCAACATTGCCTTAGAACGGGACCAGGCCGTGCACAAAGTCGAAGAACGCTTCTGTCTCGAGATGAGCGAGAGCGAGGCGATTGTGCACTTCCAGAATCTGATAAACGACAGCGTGAACGCGTTCATGCCTATGGTGATAGATCGTCTGCATAGCCTCGCGCAGTATTGGCGCAATTGATGCCTAGGCGTTCAGGATGGGAGCTTCCGCCGCCGCCATGGCAGTGTGGATTCCTGTTTCCTGCCTCCTAATAGCGCGCCCCAGATAGGATAGTTGCGGCTGCTGGTAGTGTGCCACCACGTGAGTACACGATGCTCCCATGCCGCCGAACAACCAATGCCGACGAGCCCAAAAGAAGTGTTAAGTTGTTAATTCCTTAAATATGGACATTTCATGCCACCCCTGTATCAGCGAACAAAGGACCTGACGAGATAGAACCACAATGCATGCGCTGTCGTCCCTGTCGGCCATCGCCTCGGCTGTTCTCAGTCATATAAGCGCAGCACTATCCGACGAATTAGAGCTCCTTTGAGCCGTTCCGTAAAGTACAGTTTTCTACAAAAAGCGGCAGGCTCGAACTCCTGCACTGACCAGTGGTCTAGAATCAACGGGGCTGTCTGCAGCCAGTTCTTCAAGCCGTGCGGGCGCGCTTAGGAGCCGGCAGCGAGTCCTCCTCATCCGCGCTACTCTCCTGCTCCTCGTCCGCGCTGCGGTCGGCGTCCTCGTCAGGGGCCTCAACGCCCAGTGCCTTATAATGCTCGCTGAGCACCTGTTGGTACATCTTTTCGCTGAACAGCGCGCGCTCCTGGGCGTCGACATCGCGCATCTCGGCGTAGTGGCTCTGCCAGATGCTCTGCAGGATGAACCGCGAGATCTTGGCGGTCGGGCGCAACGGGTCCGGCAGCTGCTGCAGTGCGTAGAGCTCGCAGCAGCGCCGGATCTGGGTCTGCTCGAGCTTGAACCGCGTGAGTGCCGCGACGGACGGCGAGTCGAGCCGTGCCAGCTCTTCGCAGGCATGCGCGTCAGCAGTGAGGTACGCGAGCTGTGCGCGCGCGCGTACCACGGCGTTCTCGTCGGGGTCGTCGAACACGATCCTGTCGACTTTCTCGTCTGGTCGGAAGTACTCGAACACGGCCGTGAGCAATGTCTGTGCGTGCTGTTCCGCATCGTGTGGCGGTAGCGCCAGCACGTGGACCACGCGCTTGGTCCAGCGGAGCCCCTGTGCAAACTGCGGGCTCGAGAGAAAGCGCGCCTGCGTGTACACCGAGCAGTAAGCGCGGAACTCCTGGTTCTCGGCTAGCACGAAGAACTCCCAGTTGTCATCGGTCTCATCCGGGAGCCGTGCGCCATCGATAAAGAAGTACGCGAGCACGAGCATGCGGCGAAGGTACTCGGGTGCGGTCTTGAACGTGAGGCGGTACACCTTCATGTTGCCCACTTCCGCGACCACGTCAGTCAGCGCACACTCGGCCTGCGGCGCTGGCTCCTCGCCGTACACCGTGCCGAGAGGCATGATCTTCCTTAGCATATCCAGTGGATGTGGCGACTCGGGCAGGCCCAACGGCGGGCCGACGCGCGCGCCCGTGAAGTTGGCGCGCGCGGCCAGCGTACGCGGGTCGAGCGCGATCGAGACGCGCGGGTTGGCGAAGCCTCGCACAAGGTCCGCAGGGAACGCCTGGAACGCAACGAGCGGGGGGAACGGCGCGCCGCCGAGCGTGAAGCGCACAGCCTCGCGGATGTCGACGCACGATGGGTCCAGCGTCTGCAGAATCGGGCGTGCGTCCTCAGGCTCGATTTCCGCGAGCTTCAGCGCGAGCTCCAGGCGCTCGCTAGCCTCTGTTGCGCGGTGCAGCGCCTGTACGATCTCGACGACCGCGTTGGACATGATACGAGATACTGCTACCTGCCGCGACGACACTACGCGCACGCGGCGAATTTGGTGATGCAAGCGGGATTTGAGTACCGACATGAGCTAGGAGTACAGAACGTGGCTAGATTAAGTGTGCCGGCGTACCCGCGAGCAGAGGCAGCATGACGGCTGCGCTTGCTGGGCAGCGCTCTCTTTTGGGGCAGCCGCTAAGACGGCGTCTATTTATTTGTGCACGGCCGCGGCGTGGTTCTTCACGTAGCGCCCGCTGGGGTCGGCGTCACAGCCCCAGTCGGCCTTCGGGATCCAGCGCATGACCGTCGACGCGGCGGCCGCGTTGTTCTGCTGGAAGACGTCGTCGAAGATGCAGCGGTACCAATACGCCTCCTTCGTCTGCGGCACGTCCGCGCCCCACTCCGGCTTCGGGTTGGCAAGCATCTCGTCGGTGACCGTCTTCTCGGCCGTGTCCTTAAGGCTGTCAATCCACGAGTACCCGACGCCATCTGAGAACTGCTCCTTCTGGCGCCACAGGATCTCGGAGGGCAGAAACTCGCCGTTGTCGAACGCCTTGCGCAGAATCCACTTCTCGATGTGCTCCTTGGTATGCAGCTTGTCCTCGGGGCGGATGGACATGCACACGTCGAGGAACTCCTTGTCCAGGAACGGCACGCGCGCCTCGAGACCCCACGCCATGGTCGACTTGTTGGCGCGAAGGCAGTCCGCGTAGTGCAGGTTCTTCACGCGCTGGACGCACTCGCGGTGGAAGTCCGCGGCGCTGGGCGCGGCCGAGAAGTACAGGTACCCGCCGAACACCTCGTCGCTACCCTCTCCAGAGAGCACCATCTTGACGCCCTGCGCCTTGATCTTGCGGCTGAGCAGGAACATCGGAGTCGACGCGCGGATCGTTGTGACGTCAAACGTCTCAAGATGCTGGATGACGTCCGGAAGCGCGTTCAAGCCCTCCTCGATCGTGAACGTGTGCTCGTGGTGGATGGTGTCGATAAACTTGGCGACTTGCCGCGCGGCGGCGAGGTCCGGCGCACCGGGCAGGCCGATCGCGAAGCTGTGCAGCTTCGACCCAGATGTGTTGAAGAGACGGCCGTCGGCATTGACACCGGCCATCTTGTGGTCGACGCCGTCCTCCTCGAGCGCCTCGCGCGATTCGCGCGCCGCGATCGACGCGATGAGCGACGAGTCGAGACCGCCGGACAGCAACACGCCGTACGGCACCTCGGACATGAGCCGCTTGCGCACGGCCTTCACGAGCGAGTCGCGGATCGCAAGCAGGTCCGCGGGCTGCGTGGGGATCGCGTTGGCGTCCCACCACTTGGGCTGGAAGTACCGCGTGAACTTCTTGGTGTCGCTATCGTAGTAGTGTCCAGGGGGGAAGATCTCGATCTTGTCGCAGTCCTCGGTGAGGCACTTCAGCTCGCTTGCGAAGTATGCGGTGCCAGGCTGCTTGGACGAGTATCCGACATACATCGTCGTGATGCCGATGGGGTCGCGCGCTGCCACGACGCGGTCACGCTTCGCGTCGTATAGCACAAACGCAAAGAATCCGTCGAGCTTGGACGCGACATCAACGCCGTACTTCTCGTACAGCGGCAGAATCGGCTCGCAGTCGGATTTGGTCTGGAACGCGTATTCGGGGAACTCCGACCGCAGGTAGTTGTGGTTGTATATCTCGCCGTTGACCGTGAGCGCAAGCTGGCCGTCCGCGCTGAGCATCGGCTGCGCGCCAGAGTCGAGGCCGACGATCGCCAGACGCTCATGGCACAGAACCGTGCTCTTGTCGGTGTATATGCCAGACCAGTCGGGGCCGCGATGCCTGATGCGTTTCGACATCTGCAACGCCGTCTTGCGGTACGCCTGGGCGTCGGGATGGTGATATGTCGCGAAAATCCCGCACATTGTTTACTGGATTGAAAGAGCCACGCCGCTGTCTGACTCACGGTTATATATACACGCGCCGAAAAAGTTTCAGAATGAGCCATTGCTGACACATTGCTTATTAGTGCAGGACCCTATCCCGGGCACTCGAGACCGACTAAGCGACGGGCCGCGCCGGTCGCCGCCACAGAGCTTTACAGGGTGCCGACACGGAGATTGCACGCGGCGCGCTTGCCGATGAGGCGGCAACCGGAGGACATGGCGAAATGAATTAGTTGCAACGGGCTTGGCGTTTACGGATGTTGAGCGTCTTGCGAGCGCTGGCCGGTTTGTGTGACTTATCGGCGGATCTGCATGCACTGATAAGATGTCTCGCTTACACTAGCCATTTCCGGCGCCGCTCTTTCACACCACAATAGCTGCACAGCAAGCGCCATTCCTGTGCGCGCTGACGCCGCACGGACATAGTTATTGATCCAGCATTCTTTAAGAAGCTCGCTTATTCTCGACCACCTATTTTTGGCTCGCAATTGTTTTGATAAGCGTCTATTCTGCGGGAGCCTTGAGCAATAATCCACGTACTGTAGCTGCCGCTCTCAACGCACTGAGGCTGGAATTAATGCTTGCTATTAGTATGGTTGACATTGTTCCGTGAGATTGTGCTACCTGATTGAGCAGCACAATTAACGCTGAGTCCAATATGTTGAACTGAATTGCCGCATAATCCCCTGGAGCGTATCGTGAACTTCACGTGGTCCAATTCTTCGCTCTGACTGATTCGAGCGGTAACTTGCAAGCGACGCGTTGGAGACGCAATGGTGAACGGTGAGTCCAGAGTCTTGTCCGGAAAACTGATAGCGAGACAGCATCTGCGTATGCATTGATGGCTGAACATCTAGACCGTTGCAGCTTTGAAGCTTCACCTCCTCCGCTCAACTCTGTGATTTTCCTGGAGTCGAGGTTTCAGTCTCTCGCCTACAAATTCAAGTCGGTGACGAGGGGATAGTCTCAAGCCGCTTGGAGCGTATTCAAGGAAAGGCTTCCCCGATAGCAAATTTGAAACAGAACCGTCTCGCGTACTCCTCTTGGGTAGTTACTCCGAATATTATACCCGACTTCCGTAACATTGTGTAACTCCCGCCGCGGAACACCTTGAACGGACAGTAAATAAACAAAGAGAAACTGAGGCCTCCTAGATTTTTGCAAAGCCAAAGCACGTCTTCGTGTTGGAGGCTTGCAATTCTGTACCGTGAGTTGTACTAAACTTATTGCGGCACCTACGAACAAGCACAACTGACGCCTATCAAACCGCTAGCAGATAGCAGAACTAATGGCTGTCTAACGCGAAGCGACCAAGTCAAGAGGCGGTACGAGTTCGTATTCTTGTCAAACACAAAAAACCTGTGGATGGCCTCCGCTTCAAACCTTACGGCTAGAGTTGGTTTCATTGTTATCTGTCATTGTTATCTGTCATTGAAGTGCTGGAAGCATAGTGCTGGAAGCATCAATCATTATGCGTGCCCATCGTAGTCTCCCGGAGATAACATAGCTGCGGTCTTCGTTTTTGACAATCCGGAGCCGCAGGCCTGCCTATGCTCCTCTATAGGCGCAGGAATGGTTCTAAGCAATGGCTCAATCCAGACCAAGGCGTGCCGCAGATAGATTATATCAGCTCTCCGGATCTGAGGTGCATGTCTGCATGCGCACGATGTACGTGCAAATGACGTGCTCTCCTGTGGATTTATTACCAAGCCATGGGAAGGTGGTGAAAACTGCCCGCGCTTACCGGTGAAGTTGATCCGCAGCTCTAAAATGACGTTATACTATTCAATGATTAATATAGCGGCTTGTGTTGTGATTTAAAATGAAAAGAAGCTAGACAGCCTTGTCGAACTACCTACATATCTTGCATACAATAACTTATCAACCCTAGCCTTAGGTACATGCACGCGTACTGTGTACGTCCAGATGACGTGCTCGCTTGGTGGACGTCTTATCGGGGTTGGCGCATGCATCACGGGAAGATACAACTGCATTCAGCAAGGTCACAGAATTAGTTGACCTGGTCCTTGCCGATGGAATAGGTGTCCAAAGACCGGCTCTACGGCTGGATGCTCAGAGGAGACCCACTAGGAAGGCCTAGCGCTATGGAGCTCATCTTTCGAATCTCTCACCTGCAGGTGTATCAGGCTGCATATATCTTTAGCGATTGGTACGAGCGGCCGGGTCAATACCGATCCAGTCGCTATTTAGTCAGGCCTGCGCGGTGCACAATCTTATAAACCGCACAAGTCGTATATCTCACAGCCGCCACCGGTTTTTCAGATGTCTGTTTATCCTGACGAAACAGTTCCCCTTCTTGCGCATGATGAGCCCGACCAACCGTTCCGTTTATCGAAGTTCAGGCTGACGCTGCTACTCTCCACTATCTACTTTGGTGCCACACTAACAGCCGTCGACTCGACAATTGTTTCCACTCTACTGGGGCATATTGGCTCGGACCTTAATGCACTCGAAAGCGTGTCGTGGATAGCTGCTGGTTACACTGTCGCGTTTTCTGCCTTCCAACCCCTCTATGGCAAGTTTAGTGACATATGGGGTCGAAGAAAAGTATGCATGTTGAGTACGTCTCTATTTGGGATTGGTTGTTACATGTGCGGTGCTGCAGGCGGTCTTGGGGTGCTGGTTGCTGGTCGCTTTGTGAGTGGTGTCGGGGCTGGAGGAATGATGTCAATGAGCACAGTGACATTGAGCGACTACGTGTCGTTGCGTTCTCGCGGTATATTCCAGGGCATCGGCAATGTTTGCTTCGGAGTCGGTGCCAGTCTCGGCAGTGTTCTGGGGGGATGGTTCACACTCTACGGAGGATGGCGGATGGCATTTATGGCACAAGTGCCGCTAATCGTCGCTGCAGTTATCCTACAATATCTCCTACTACGGGAGCGGCCGGTAAGTGCTGCTGTGAACCACAGAGTGGAGCAGCGTATTGACTGGTTGGGCAGTATCAGCCTCGTGACCTCATTACTTTCCTTCATGCTGGCGATCACACTTGGCGGAAATCGATTTAAATGGCTTTCATGGCCAATTGCTGGATTCCTGACACTCTCTACCGTTCTGTTCGTTCTTTTCTGGAACGTAGAACGCCGCGCTGCAGATCCAATCATGCCTTTGGACATTCTTCTGCACCGCACCATACTCAATTCGTGCCTCACGAACGCCATTGCGAGCGGAACCGTGTACGCGTACATTTTCTACTGCCCCATTTTGCTGCAGGCTTCATTCCACTACAGCTATATTGTCGTTGGGCACCGCATCGTCGCGAACTTCATAGGAGTCGTATTCGGCAGTCTAGGCGCCGGCCTCATCATGCACCGTACAGGCAAATATCGTGCACTAGGTGTCCACTGCTGTGCTTTGATTGCTCTTGGAGCGCTGGTGCTTTTACTTTCGCCTGTGGTGGGCTCGCTAGCTGCGTCGCCTGTCTATCAGAACTTTTCGTTCTTCCTCACGGGCCTCGGATATGCCGGAATGATCACAGTGACGATGTTAGCGCTTGTCGCTGCTCTTGATCTAAAATTCCAGGCCACGACATCAGCTGCCCTCTACACGTTCCGCGGAGCCGGCAGTTCGCTCGGTATCGCTGTCGCTTCTGCAATTTTTTCGAACGTGCTGCAGGTTGCGCTTGGCCGTAATGTTGGCACCGATACTGAAGCAAAGCGCAAAATCGTGGAAACAGTGTACAAGTCCCTTGAAGCTATTTGGGACCAACCCGAAAAGTACGTGCCTGCAATTGTCGCGTCGTACCGTACTGCGGGCCTGGCAGTACTCGCTTTCTGTTTCCTGGGCTCTGTAGGAGCGATGTTCACGACTTCGCTGATGGGGGAGCACAGCTTGGAGCGTGAATCTGCGTCTCTACCGGACCCAGCGTTACGCCCGTCGACCCCCCCTGGTGTTTTGGTACACGAGCCTTAGCACGCCGCTGGTGATAAATCATAAAATGCATATTACTTGCATCAGAAATTGAGTAGAAATCCTTTATAGGCTTTTATCAACGGCTCATCTGGGCCCTAGCAATGAACGATCCACATTTATAGCACGATGTATCTTTATGTACCGTAAACGGATGGCATGAAAGCAAGCACCAGCTGGATGACGAGCTTTTCCGAAACAGCCTCCCGGCCACGACATTAAGGTTCATCGGAGCGGACACAGCAAACTTGCACAGAGATTGATACACTTTCGAGTAAATAGAAATGTACTATTAGCCGTGCGCGGTCGCGAGATTAAATAATTTATTTGGACTAAAAGTCAACGTGGTCGCGCTCGTCCACATGCTGAACAAACGGGCCAACCCGCTGGTGTGCACTCGACGGCTCCGCTCCGAAGGCTTGCTCGTGCTCGTCGCTGCCGCTGCCGTAAGTCGAATCCATAGGTGCGTCTTCGTCGTTAACGACATAAGACTCCTTGACGACGCTGTGTGTTTTACTTGCAGCATCGTGCGTGTCACGGCTACTGCTAGAAGCGACGTCATTGCTGTCCTCGCGGCTGGCACTGCCTCCCAAAATATAGTCAATCTTGCGCCCAACGCGACCCATGTGAAAGCGCTCATACCATGGTTTGGGGGTAATGACCTCCTGCGGGCGGAACAAGAACCTATCAATCTTGGGCCCAGCGTTTGGCATATTCACGTACTCGTACCAGGGCTTGGGCAACTTGAACAAACCAAGGCCATCGTCAGGCTCACCCTCCTGAATGAAAAGGATGTAATCGATTTTCTTGGAGTACCCCCACATCGGCACCTTTTCGTACCACGGTCTAGTGGGTGTGAAGATGTTCATGTCGGCCGGCTCGAAGAACTCGCCGTTTTCGGGACGATCAAGAATTGCCAACCAGCGGCGGTGCTTGAAGCCAAGGTAAATAGCGCGCAAAATGATGGCAACGAAGGCGCCAATGAAGCAGCAGACGGGGGCAGCCACGAACGCGCCGAAAGGTCCCCAGTCGTCGACATAAAGACCCTGCTCCATGATGAGCAGCGCGCCGCCAGCAGACGCTGACTGATAGTAGATTGCACCAAACACAAACACTCCGAGAATACCGCCAATGATCGAAAGCACAATCTCGAACCCAGTAATAATCCAAAAGCGGCTGCTGAGACCAAAGAAAAGCACTGGAACAACCGAAGAAGACAAGAGATCCACAATGAGGTAGATGTTCAGGACATTTGTGGCTACAATGGCGCAGACAATGCACGGCGCAAGAGTAGCGAGCACAAAGAGACGCACCCAGATGCCCCGCAACCGGTTGCGGAAGAAGTCATTAGAGATTGTAGACACCATAGCACTCTGCAACGAGTCAAACGTGCAGCAGGAGATCATCACACAGAATACTAAGATGAATCCAGAGATCCAAGCCGGCAGCGTGCGAATGAGGATGTAGAAGGCATTGGGGGCCTCATCAGTGAAGTCCGGGTCGTTCTGGTCAAGCAGCCCGGCCCAAACTGCCAGAAGACCAGGAACGGCGATAATAGACAGAAGCAGGAAGATAATGATCGCGGTAAGAATAGTCGAGATCCACATATCCTTGACTCGCTTGGCGGCAAAGGTGCGGATCCAGAACCCCGACATAAAGCAATCGTTCGTCACGATGGCGACCGGGAGAATGTAGACGAGTTTCCAGCCCAGAAGGTTAGCATCCAGCAGTTTACTAGGACCAACAAGAGAGTCGTCGATGTGCACGGTGCAGCCGACAGCAATGATGCACACGCACAAAAGGACAAGGAAGAGTGTCACCTGGGCAGAATCAGTCAAGAAACTGACGTAAAAACCACCGAAAGAAGTGTAAACGGAGACAAGGACACCCTCAACGATCAGCACAGGCAAACCTGGCACATTTGTTAGCGTCTCCACACACGCACGCACACTCCACAGCTCGCTGACCATGAACAAGAAGATAGTGAGTACCGTGCAGCACGAAATAACAAGCGCGGAGATGGGGCCATAGCGGTGACGGACCCACTCCGTGAGCACAAAGGCGTCGGGCATCTTCTTCCTAATTTTAGGCCCAAAGAAGCCGAATAGAAGGAAAGGAAGCGCACTCGCAAGGTTGTAGACAAACATGCCGTGCAGTCCGCCAACCGCGGCGATCTGCGGGTAAGTGGAAAAAGTACCAACACCCAGACCTGAAATTTGGTTAGTACCAATATTCTGAACGCAATTCTCACGCAAGTCCTAACTTGTTCGAGTTCATTCGGTGTTATCTCAGCCCGTATGTAAAACGAGCACCCGATGCATTCAAAATGTTACGTGTACTATCTAACCGGTCCGTTGGTATCTCGCTCAGCAACGAGTCGAACTGGGTTCACATCGCTGAGAAGCCAGATTCCAAGAGACCGGTCAACAATAAACGCAGCAGTCTAGCCGACTGCTTTCTATTTTTGATGTTGAGGAAAGGTGGGAATTTTCACAAAAAAAAGTGCTTAGTACTTACCAGAAGCAATGAAGTTTAGAGTGAGCGGGCCCCAAGTACGGGTGCCGTTACCCGAGAGGTACTGGCCGCTGTTGCGACCCCACCAGGCACCAACTATACCCATAATGAGAGCTGCCGCATAACCTGTATAGATACAGGCGTTAGAAGCGTGATCCGAAATCACACCCATCGCTAGACTCTTGAACAAAATAAGCAGATATTTGGGGCTTTATATCGATGCAAAAAAAAACTGCCCTAGCCTCTATGATTAGTTTACCCATATTCAAACCCTTGCCCTATTATTGCTGATCTCGCTTGGAGTTAACTCCCAAACGACCTGTCAATTCGTCGTAGGACACCAGCGCATGACCGCATTTTCTTGGGCGAAGTCCAGAAGTCGCCAGGAGTATGTTGACTACTCTACTGCACGTTTTGGACGGCTCCGGTGCGGTCACTGCAGTCGTGAACGAAACCCGTGATCATAGCGCCTCCGCTTAATAACAAGATCATCATTCGTCACTGAAAGAGGAGTTTTGCGTTTCCCCCTCCCCTATCACTGCGTCAGCCTTTGGCTGTCGTTAGGATTCCATTAAATTCTGAATAGCTGACGAATTCTAATCTGTTGTTGACTAGAACGAGCTGCACTTCTCGCTTTCGCTCCACAGGGCCCAGCACCCAGCGCCGGACTGTGCAGTGTCTTATCTTGAGCGACAAGACTGGTTGAACTTATGACGTCATCGCCTCCCGCCCGTGGGCATCAGGGTCCGCTTACCGAGGTGTCAATTGCATACGCGTTTACTCTGTATTTATGAATCAAATGCACCTTTAAATGTCACATACCGGTTATTACGTCTCAAATTGAGAGCTGGGCCCGCGAGAGCTCCACACGCCTGCGCATCTCCGTCTCCAGTGTGACAATCACAGGGTTCAGCAGCCGATACTGGGCCAAGTGCGGCCCGCTCAGCACCTCGACAACACGGACGCCAGGAGACTGAGGTGTACTCTTGGAGGCAGTCTCCTTCGGTGAAGTACCCTCGTACCAGTGCGCATCCTCGTTGTGGTACACTTCGCCGTCGTCCCCGAATGCGAAGCTGGAAAGTAGCGTGGCCGGCTCGATCGTTAGCTTTCTGGGTGCAAACAAAGCATGCTGTTTAACGCGGCATATCTTCAAATAGAATGCCGAAACGAGCGCAAGGTGCTCGGTGATGCCGTCGCGATCCACCTCTAGGCTCCACAAGTCTGCGTCGTCGATGGGACTCTGGAACAGACTCTTCTCCAGGATACGAGCAACCGGGGTGACCTGGTTGTCTATGAGATTGATGCGCCACAGGTACAAACTGTCTTCGCCGTAGTGATCCTGGATTCCGTCTCGCTTCCACTCGAAACGATAATCTGAGTCGAGTTGGAAGCCGACGTGCAGCCCCTCATTACGGAACGAGTCCCAGAAGTGACCCATCTTGAAGGCGCGCGCCTTGACTGGCTTATGGAAGTCGGAGATTTGCGCTTGGTAGCTCTTGATTCCTGAGCCCCAAGTCTCAAGGACAGCCAAGGGCCGCGCAGGCTTGCAATCGTTGTCAGCCAAGGCCTTTACCAGAGACCATTGGTGTGAGCGCTTTCCATTAGAGATGAACGTGTACTTCCAATCCAGGTTATGGGCCTTCAACCCGGGCTGCGTGGTCACCACCTGGTACACGCTCTTGTTGAGCCTTACAGGAGTAAGGCGGACATCCGCGTAGAAGTCGAGTGCATTATACTTCGTGCAGCCTTGCTGGGTACGGCTGAATAGCGCACGAAATTGGTTCATGGCGTTCTCTGGTACTGGCTTTGCGCGCTCAGTCGCCAGCCCAGCTGCGAGATTGGCCGCAGCCGCAGGCGCGCTCAGCGAGCGCGTGGGCTCAAGTGCCTTGTCGATGTTCAGCGGTTGAATCGGATTGGCCAGCGCGCTGCTGCTTATTCCCTCGCTGTTGTTAGTGTGGCGAACAGAGACAGGAGGAAGGGGCAGAGGAGCGGTAATGACCGGCGCAAAGGCGCGCACGGCTTCCGGTTGGTCGGGTGGGCAGCTAGCGTAGCGCACGCTCGTTATAGCAACTTCAGGAAACGACGTTAGCTGTACATTTGTTTCGCTGGTGGCAGGGCCAATGGGTTGCGTCGCCACGCTCAGCGCCAGTTCCGCCGGGTCCTCTAGAGAGGCAGTGGTGACCCAAGAGCTCTGCGAAGCGCTCAAAAAATCTGTCATGAACGTTGTGTGGTGGTGTGAGAGTAAAAATACAGGCAAAAGGGCCTTATATAGTTTCTAAATATAAGTTCGTCCTAATGCGGTAAGTCCCCAATGTGATAAGCCCCGAATGCAAACCCCACAGGTTGCAGCGCGCCACGTGCTACTTGCTACGGGACAGCATTATGTGCGTCAAGGACTTGAGCCCCGCCAAGGCGTCCGAAGGTGGGAACGCGTCCAACTCACTGAGCGCCGCGTTATGGTAATGCACCGCCAAGTTTCGGGTCTTCTGAACGCCTTCAGCCTTCTTGACGTACTCGCGCGCGAGCTCAACATCACCTGGTGCTTTGAACTTGCGTCGAATGAGCTGCCCTAGCTCAGGAAATGTCTCCCAAGCATACAACACCGGTGCGGTGGCGAGTCCAAGCTTCAAATCAGTTCCCGATGGCTTACCGAGCTGCTCATCGTTAGCGGCAGTATAGTCCAGGCAGTCGTCAACAATTTGGAAGCAGAGTCCCAGATTTTTGCCAAACAGATACGCGCGGTCCACGAGTGAGCGGTCGAGCCCTCCGAGGACCGCCGCAGAGCGGCAGCTCTTTGACATGAGTGATGCCGTTTTGAGATACGTTTTATGCAGATAGTACTGGAAGTACTCATTTTTGACCGAGTCGCCCGCAGCGTCGGTGGTGTTCTTGAGCTGCATGAATTCGCCCTCGACGAGATTCGCAATGGCCGTGGACATGAGCTCTGTGACCTCGGCGTTTCGTAGCCGCGCAATGGCGACCGACGCACGGCCAAGCAAGAAGTCCCCCGCGAGAATGGCCATCTTGTTTCCGAACGCCGAGTTGCCACTCGGCCGCGCGCGGCGCTCTGCAGAGTTATCGATGACGTCGTCATGCAGCAGGCTCGCCGTGTGAATCATTTCCACGATCTCGGCGAGTCGCCGCTGCTTTGGGAGCACGCCCTCGATCTGCGAGTCGAACTTGTTCTGCGGGCGGCTCAGTGGATTGAGCAACGGGTTCATGGGTAGCTCGTTCAGAATGCGGAGAGGCGAAAGCGACTGGTTCATGTCGCTAGCGCGCAAGTCCAAGCTTTTAACGTCCTCGCTGTCAGTGTGCCCCGTGCGCTGCTCGGCTGGGACCTCAGACATCGCCTTCGATAAGAGGAGGACTACTAGTGGCCGGATATGCTTGCCTTGCGACTGAAAATAATAATTTGCTACCTTGTTGAGCGACGGGTGTCCTGAGCCTACGAGGGTCGCGATGCTTCCGGCCAGGCTGGACATCTCATTGCTGACGATGCTGAACGGGTCGCGCAGCGGCTTTACGGGGCGGACTATCTGCGAAATACGGTGCACCTCGTCGAGCTCCGCGCGCGCAGACGGAAGCAGCCGCCGCAAAAACCGCGAGATGAACGACCGGTGATTGGATGCCCGCATGCGCGTAGTCAGCTCAGTTCGCGCGCGCGGTTTTGGGCTGCACTCGGCCTTGGCTGTGAGACTGTAACGAGTACCAGTCGTGTGCAAGGCGTGGTCTCACACGCAGCCCCATCAAACAGATGATTTGCACGAGCCCATGAAACCAGCAATATTGTTTAATAAAGTTTGTTCTCATGGACACTCTGAGCGCTGTGTGGACATAATCAGGGCTTGTGGTATAGTGGTAGCATACATCCTTAGGGTGGATGTGACCCCGGTTCAATTCCGGGCAAGCCCCCTTTTTTTTATGGCCAACGGATATCGGTATCGTCATTATGTAGCAACGGCGTCTAGCGCACGCAGCGGGGGCTAGAGAGTACGCTGCGTCATTACTAGCATTTTTTCCGCTCTCCCGAGTACCATCCTAACTTTTCTAAGGTTTTCTTTCACGGCCTCTGATTGCGGCAGCGTCGACGCATATTGGGTAAGCGGGCGTTCTGGCGCAACTTGTCATTTTCTCCAGGTTGCTGTCTCCACTGCAGCTAGAGAGGCTGATATCGAACAGCCTTCTGCCTCATAGATCCCTCACCGCGGCGCGGTATTGCAAGCATCGCTAGTTGTGCCCAATTGAATGGGATTTTTACGAATCGTGCGGCGCGGCGCCCTGGCGGCGACTGTTGCTGGCGCGGGCGTCTACACGTACGACCGGCTATTCAACGATCGCGTGATTGCCCGCACGGTGTACGCATACACAAAAGCCGTGCAGATGGCAGTCGACTACAAAATGAACTTTGAGGAAGGAAAGGACATCCCTGCTCTGCACGAGCGGAACGCGCAACGGCTGTACAAGCTGATCACACACAACAAAGGGCTGTACGTTAAGATCGGGCAGAGCATCGCAATTCAAGGTAACATGCTGCCGACGCCGTACAAGACGCTGCTAGCGAACCTGTACGACGATGCGCCGCAGGACACGTGGGAGCAGTGCCTAGGCACGCTTGAGTCCGAGCTGCAGGCACCCGTGACCGAGGTATTCGAGTACATAGACCCGCAGGCGGTTGCATCGGCGTCGATCGCGCAGGTGCACCGCGCGCGTCTGCGCACCGGCGAGGACGTCGCTGTCAAGATCCAGCACGCGGACATCCGGCACTCTGCGAAATGGGATCTCAACACGTACAAGGCGCTGATGTGGACATTCGACAAGTTCATCTTCAAGATGCCGATGTACTTCATGGGCAAGTATATCGCCGATCAGGTTCTGCAGGAGACGGATTTCCGCATCGAGCTCGAGAACTCGCAGGTAATGCGCGCGTTTGTGCAGAACGACGCGGAGCTACAGCGCCGGCTGTACGTGCCCCGGGTGTTTGAGCGGTACAGCGGGCAGCGTGTCCTGGTGATGGAGTGGATCGAGGGCGTGTCGCTGTCGAAGGTTGAGAACGTGCGCGCGGCAGGGTTCGACGTCAAGCGCGCGCTGACGACTGTGTTTAAGGCGCTGACCAAGGAGACCTTCGAGTGGGGCGTCGTGCACTGCGACCCGCACCCCGGCAACTGGATTCTGCGGCACGCAGACGGCGACGCGCGGAACCGGGCCGCAGGCAACCAGCAGCTCGTGATGCTGGACCACGGGCTGTACGTGTACCTCGAGCCCGAGCTGCGCGAGCAGTACGCGAGGCTGTGGACGGCAATCTTCAGGCGCGACATGGACACGATCGCGCAGATCACGCAGGCGTGGGGTTTTGGCGACCCTAAGATGTTCGCGTCGGCGACGATGCTGCAGTCCTACGACAGCGGCGGTAGCCGTAACTTCGAGGACGAGCAGCGCGACGCAGAGCGGTTCCGCAGCTTCTTGAAAGACACGGAGAAGGTCCCGCTGGAGCTTATTTTCGTGGGGCGCACGCACCGCATCCTGCAGGGCGTGAACCAGCTGTACGGCTCGCCAGTGAACCGCATGAATATGCTCGTACACGAGGCGTTCAAGATCGCGAGCGCGGCGAACGACGCGACGGCGAGCCGGCCGATGCGCATGGCGATCTTGTTCCGCAACTGGGTCGTCAAGCAATTGCTGCTCGCCGTCTCGAACGTTGTGTACACGCTGATGCGCGTGTCAGCGGTTTTCACGCAGCGCGACCCGGAGGCTCGGTTTGAGCAGAGCGTACAGAAAGGCGGCCTGGCGCTGCTGAACACATGAGCGCGCTGCGCGGCTGAGGTATAGAATAGAGCGCAGAGCCGGGCTGGCTGGCTGCGGCTGTCATCGGTTCCGGTGCCGAATACGAGGCAGTACCAGCATAGACGGCTAGACAGATGCCGGGTTAAATGTAGATAGACTTCCGTAGATGCACGCGGCGCCCAATGGACGGCTGAGTGCGCATACGCTGAAAACACGCCTTGCTGCGTGCTTGCCGGTCACCGGCAACGCAATAGCAACGCTTGTGGGGCCGCGAGTCATCGCGATTTTGTCAATACGTGTCGCATTGACATTCAGTCTTGCTGTCTGGACGGCGCAGGCCGTAAGGCCATGAGCATTGACCGCACACGGTCGGGCGCACTCGAAACTAAGGAGCGGGGCCGGTCGCGCGCATCCGCTCGCGGGCTTATGGCAGTCTAATCTTCATTCTAACACACATACGTACTTCGCGGCGTGAAGGCCATCCGCAAATGCAGCAGGACCAAGCTACAGGACCCGTACATACACGAATCGCAGTTTTACAGCGTCCAAATCGACCATACGGTAGATGGCATGCGCTTGATTCAACGCAGGGCGTGCCAGAGGCAGCTGGTTGCGGAGAGTGGACGGACAGGCGAGCAAGGGCCGCGAGTATGCACGTTCATGCCGTACACCGTGCAGTAGGGGGGTACCGTGCTAGTGTGGAGAAGCTGCCGCGGACCTGTGGCCTTGTCAGCGCTTGATGTCAGTGTTGTGCGCTCGGGCGGGGGTCCGTCCTTAAGCGCTCGCGAGTGGGCGAGAATTGAGCCGCCAATCGCAGGCATCGCGAGTCTCGGGGTCTGCGGCCCTGTCGAGACACTAGTCAGGCGCGGCCGCGGTCAAGTAGTTCTTGCGGCAGCGCGCGCACGTTCTGGGCCAACGCCGCCACGGCGCCAACAGCGTTCTGCATCTGCGCACGACCTGCACGCGCACGCGCCACTATTGCGTCGACAGATACGCGGCGCGAGCGGGCGATTTCTCCGAAAAGCGAGCCGCACCACCACCACAGAGCGCACACGCTTATCACCAGTATGAGCAGGTAGACGCCGAGCATAACCTGCATGCAACGCGAGCGCTGCACACGAGCAGACGGGTGAGGCAGGGCCACGGTTGTCTGGTACGGGTTCTCGGAGTACGCGTGCGCGCCTGGGAAGCGCCGCGAGCGAGGTACCGCCTGCGCGCCACTGTACGCGCGCGCCGCGTAGTACGCGTCTGCACCGTTCATGCGCGCGTAGTTCATATAGAAAGTGCATCGGCGCAGGGGGGCTATATATGCCGTAGCATTAAGGTTGGCGCCGATTGCCGCGCTGCGTGCGCTACACGCGGCCGGCCTTACCTAACAAGCGCGCGCCGCTCGTACCTTGCCCCGGGCGCGGCGCGCGCGGGGCCAGGGCGGGCCTGCGCAGGGCGCGCGACGACTGCGAGACAGTGCGGTGCGCGGGCTCGTTTCCGGTGGGTCGCTAGTCCGTGCGGGGGCGCCCAGCGGCGTGCGCCGCGGCGGCGCGTGATAATGTAATGGGCGGCGCTGCACTGTAATCAGGCGTATGCGCGCGCGCGGCCTGGCGACTGACCCCCCGCCGCGCCCGACAAGATGAGCACACGCGACCGAGGCGGGCTTCTACCGCCGATTGGCGACGAGGGGCCCTCCTCCAGCTACGAGCGCGCCGGCGCGCTCGCCGGCGCGCGCGACGCGCAGGTGCACGAGCTCGTGCTGCAGCTGCAGCTCGAGGAGCGCATTCGCGGCGCGGCCGAGACGATGCTTGCGGGGCTCGACGGCGCGGCAGCAGTGCCCGCGAGTGTCGAGTGGCAGCAGCGCAAGAAGCTGCAGCAGCAGGCTGACGCGAGCGCGCGTGCGATCCGCGACCTGAAGACGGCGCTGCGCGCGGCCGACGACGGCGACGACGAGGTCAGCTCCGGCGACGAGGAGCCGCACCCAATCGACGACGCTGCGCTCGACGACGAGCCACTTCCCAGCCTCAGCTCGCCGCTGCAGCTCACATCGCCGAGCGCCGCGTCCAGCGCCCAAGACCTCAGTGATCTCGACGGCTCGCCGGCATCAGCCTCGTCACGCGCCACCCATGTCGCTAAACTGCTCGATACGCTGGCTTCGCTCGCTGCGTCGGCCACGCCAGCCGCCGCGACCGACCGCGAGCTTGCTGTCGCGCGCGTCGAGGACTGCCTGCGTTCGGCGCCGGCCGAGCTCGCGCTCGTGCTGCCGTGGGACCGCGTGCTTGACGTCGTGCGCCCGTTCCTGCTCTCTAGCGAGCAACCGGTCTTCTGCCTGGGTCTGCGCCTCGCGCGCGCGTTCATGCTCGCGCCGCGCGCCGTCACCGTGCTCGTCCAGGGCCTGCAGCTCGAACTTATCCTGATCTCAGCGCTCGGACAGGACCCGGCGCGCCATAGCTGCCGCTACCATGCGGTCCAGATTGTGCGTGAGGCGATGGGAGTGCGCGCGGCCGTCGCACGTGGCGTCTGCTGCGCGCTGGTCGCCGTTGCGGAGACCTCGGAGGACCCGCTGCATCAGCTTTGCATTGAGACGCTGGCCGAGCTCATGGTGGTCGACCCGGAGCGTGCGCTAGGAGCCGGCGCCACCCGCGTGCTGCTAGAGACCATGGCTGACACGCGCGGGCGTGATGCCCCGGCGTACGCGCTCGCGCTCTGCATGGCTTTTGTTGCCGCAGCTGACGGCCCGCAGCTGCGCGCGCGCTTTCTACGCGATGGTGCTGACTTCAGCGCCGTGCTCACCTCGTTCACCGACGTCCAGCTCTACAATTTCCACGCTGGCGCCCCGTGCTCTCTGCAGACCTGTGCCGCCGTCATGAAGCTGCTGCTGCGCACCTGGGTCGGGCTACATTGCTTTGACATCAATCTGCTCGTGCAGTGCCTTACCGTCCCGGTTGCTGACGTCCAGCGCACCCTGCTAGACGTCGTCGACGCCTCAGTCTGGCTCGCACGCGAGCCTCAGACTCCGAAGGACGTGTCGGCGTACCACTCGGCGCTGGCCCCAAACCAATTCACGGCCATGCTTTTTGACGCTTATATGCGTGCAGGCCTCTTCGACCGGCTAGAGACGCTGCAAACTGCGGGCGAGACGGTCGAGGTGCAGGCGCGCGCACGGTCCCTGGCGGCACGACTCATGGCGTTGGCGGCGGCGCTCATGCCGCAACCGCAGCTGTTGGCGCTCCACGCGCGCGCGCGCGCGCTTAACGCGCCGGCGTTCGGACTGCCTACGGCTGCGGCCGCTTTCCTCGGCAGCGAGGCTCTGGTCTGTCCATCGCCGCCGGCGCCCAGCATTGACGCTTTTGTGCGGTTCGGCAAGGCGCTTGACGACGCCAGCTTCAAGCGGCTCGTGGCGTCAACACACGTCCTCGACACGAAGGTCTTTGCGCAATGGAACTGGGACGCGTTAATGGAACTCGTTCAGGGTCCGCTGCGCTCGGCGCGTCGCATGGACGAGGTTACGCGGGGCACAAAATTCATGAAGCGTCTGCTCTCGTTTTTCCGCCCGTTTAAGTACCGCTTCTCGTATCTCACGGCCACCCAAGAGAATCGTCGCTACGCCGAAGTTGGCAAAGCGCTCATGTCAACATTTCTTGCGACTGACGAGGGCGTACGCTACCTCTCTACCAATAAGCTTTTCCGGCAGATTGCAGAGTGTCTTGCTCAGCTGGACCCGCTCTCGGGGATCGTATCTGCGGACCCTCTGCTTTCCGTGAAAAGGTTTCGTGTGACGCTGTGTTCCGCGTACGTCGAGATGATTGGCGCACTCTCCCGTGAAGCCGTCGGGCAGCAGTTTCTGGCGCAGGTGCGCATTTTCAACATGTACTACCGCGCGTGTGACATCAATCGCGAGGATATCGTGCGGTCGATAGTGTGCTCATTGGACTATAAGCTGCCAGGCCATCCGCGGCTTATATTGGCGAAAGCCATGTCCTCGTCGAGCGTGACTACGCGCGTGTACACAACCGAGTACATCGGATACCGTCTGGCTACGGCCGAGCCGCAGCCTTGGTTGGTTGAACTGCTCGTAGAGCAGCTGTACGACCAAGAGTTCGTAGTGGCTAAGGCTGCGGCACAAGCACTGTACAACCTCTGCGTTGCTTGCGTGCCAAACCTAGATTTTCTTATCTCCATGCGGCCCTCGTTCGCACACCTCCGTGAGCACAAAGAACCCCTGTTGACGCTACTCATGACGCGCGCACGCGGGTTTGAACTAGCCATAGCCGAGCTCGACCTTCCACAATGGGCGCCAAGCTTCCATGATGCGTTTGTGGACAAGATAGAGGCATATCTTGAGAACGTGGAGACGACGCTGGCCGGTCCGAACGACAATCGCGCCGTGATTGAGCCCTTCACGTTCCCATACTATTCGCGCCCACCGAGGCACAGCTGGAAGGACTTGGCGAACCCGCCCTCGCATTTGTATGGGGAACTCGCGTCCACAGAAGAAGGCTGCGCGTTTCTGAAAACCAACGGCGACCTTGTCCAGCTCTGCGATAACATTCGAGCCGCCGCCTCTGATTGCAAAACCAAACCAGACAAGGAGTGGAAACCAGACGAGCTGAAACGTGCGAAGGGAGCGCTGTGGGCCGTTGGCCACGTTGGCGCGCGCTCACGAGGCGCCTGCCTACTGGACCTGGACGTCGTCGAATGCATCTGCATCATCGCGCGTCATGCTCAAGTGTACAGCTTCCGCGGAACCGCGTGCTACGCCCTGGCGCTCTTCGCGAAGTCGCAGACCGGGGCCGAGTTCCTACACCAGTGCGGCTGGACGGTCGTTTATGACACTTTCCAGATGCCGCAAGGCGTTACGCTGCCGCCCGACTCGGTAGAGCCTAACAGAAGCCGGCGACCGCCGCGGCCGATGTTAAGCATGGAGTTCCCGCTGACCCTGCCGGCGGCAGGCGAGGCTGCCGAGGCCCAGACCAAGCCGTCGATACGCGTAGATGTCAATGCGCCCGCTGCAGCAGGAACGCCGGCACTCACGCCAACGCGTGACGACGAACGCCGTGACAACGAAAAAGACACGCTTCTACTTGCGGTCAGTCAGCTCACGAGCTCGGTGCTCTCGCAGTCTGCCTCGAAAAGGCTTGTCGCGCTGCGCTCTTCCCACCCTGCTCTGTTCCAGAGTGGGGATGTGTTAAACGACGTGCTCGCAATCTTTTCTAGCGGGCACTATAAACAGGCGATACGCCGCTTCGTGTTCAAGCTGTTTGACCGAAAGTACATTTTGGAGAAGGCCTACAAACGGCGAAGGTAGCTGCAGCTGCACGCTTGTATTTATTCTGCTGCTCGGGCGGGATCCGTTCAGCAGAGAGCGCGGCTGTCTTGCTCGGCCGCGCCGTATTTATTCATATTCTTATCATATTCAGCAATGTATACATATGCAAAATCATCTGAGCTCGCTGCGTAGAGTTCGTTCGTGCACATACATCTGTGCACTCATATTCGTACACATGTGTACATGCACACACACATATATGCAGGCAAACCGCTCCCAAGATATTTTGAAGCAACAGATTGAGGACAGTAACACATGGCAATTTATGACATTTTGAGCGAAAACTAAACAATCAAACATGTGCCGTGCCGTGCTAATTAAAGTTGCGTTTTCTGCAGGCATGTAGGCTTTGCAGCAGTTTGTTTACTTTCTGGTTCGTTGAGGTTCTTCGCATTAGTCAGAGCGCCAACACGTTGCTGCTGGCTCCGAACCGGCGTACTCAGAGATTGTTCGAGTGCGCGATCAGTGGTTAGCTTCCAGGATGTCACCGATGTGGATCCCGAGGCTTGCGACGCACCACACGGGCGCGGCGCCGGCCCCTCTTTTTTATCACGTGATCCTGTTTTCTTTTCTCGTTATTTTCATCACTTAATAAACATTACGGCACATTCCAACTGCAATGGCTACTCAAGAAGTCCCGACGTTCAAGCTCGTCCTTGTTGGCGACGGCGGCACTGGTAAGACGACGTTCGTCAAGCGCCATCTCACCGGTGAGTTCGAGAAGCGTTACCACGCCACCCAGGGTGTGGAGGTGTACCCTCTCGGCTTCACCACGAACTACGGCGAGATCAAGTTCGAGGTTTGGGACACGGCGGGCCAGGAGAAGTTTGGCGGCCTGAGAGATGGCTACTATATCAACGGCCAGTGCGGCATCATCATGTTCGATGTGACCTCGCGCATCACGTACAAGAACGTGCCCAACTGGCACCGTGATCTCGTGCGCGTGTGCGAGAACATTCCCGTTGTTCTCTGCGGCAACAAGGTTGACGTTAAGGAGCGCAAGGTGAAGGCCAAGAATATCACCTTCCACCGCAAGAAGAACCTGCAATACTACGACATTTCCGCGAAGTCCAACTACAACTTCGAGAAGCCCTTCTTGTGGCTTGCGCGCAAGCTCGCAGGCAACCCGAACCTCGAGTTCGTGGCCAGCGTTGCGCTTGCACCGCCTGAGGTCCAGATCGATCAGGAAATGATGAGCAAGATCCAGCGTGACGCCGAGGAGGCCGCAGCCATGCCGCTGCCGGATGAGGACGACGCCGATCTGTAAGTAAAATCCTAGTGTATATACAGTTCTGAGCGCAAGTTCGTATACAGCATATATGAAACCGAGTTTTTAGTGTGACGCGCACAGCTCCAGCCGACGACGCATCCGCGCAGCTGCCGTGTCGCAACCGTGTCGCAACCGACGGCGCTGCACTAGGCGCGAGGCGCAGGCAGTGGCTGGTGGCGTGGCCGGTGTGACGAGAACTAGCGACGACGAATCGCAGCGGGAAGCTGGTACTATAAGCTGTAACGAGCTAGGATCTGAATAAATAAGTTTAGCCCAGCGCCTTCAGCAGTTCGAGCGCCCTGTCGGCCACGTCGTCGTCGTCCGTGGGCGCCTGCTCAACGTGATTCGCTTCAGGGCGCTCCACTGCGCGGCGACGACTGCGCGTGGACACGGAGGTCTCCGGGTTTTTGAGCCGCTCAATAACTGTGTCGGCGTTCGTGCGACCTTCTTTTGCGGCGCTCTCCTCGAGCTCTTTGAGGCGGCGTTCGCGCTCGCGGTGCTGCTCCTGCCGGCGCTCGTAGATCCGCTTCTCCTCCTCGCGGTGGATATTATCTTCGCGTGCTTGCTTGTACATGCACACGAAGGATGCAAAGCGGTCAAAGAACGAGTCCACGGCGTCGGGACTGGTGTAATCTTCGCCATAGAGCTCCATCACTGCCTTGACCTTCTGTTCAGTGTCAGAAAGACGTTTCCTGAGATCGTTGGCCAGTGGGATCGCTTTCTCGATGGCTGGGCGGATTACCGATGCACAGCGGTCCTCGGGATGCAGAGCGCTGGAGTCGCTCAGTATGCCACGAGTTAGCGTCTGATTCATGCCCTCTATCTGGTCCATTAGATCATGGCACATCATGCGCAGTGTCTCTATGGATGTGTCCGAGACTTTGACTGCAGGCGCAAGGTCCTCGGTGAACTGCGCTGTTTCAGGCGCTAGACCGGTGCGAATGGTGTATTCGATGAAATGAAGGAACGTGATCGTGGACGAATCGTCTTTAGTCACACTAATGTTCTGAAGAAAAGAGAGCTTGAACCCCCGCGCCTGCTTGGCGGGACCGTTCAAGTGGTTTCCAGTGAGCAGAATGATCTCCAGCAACTTGTGAAAGTGCCGCGAATTTGTCGCAGCCTCGCACGCGTCGTTGATGGCTGTCAGCTGCTGCACAAGAGACTGGTATTCCTTGTCGTAGGTCTGTGACAGCACGAGGCCACGCGAGCGCACTATCCAGTAGTGTCTCAGGTTGAAGAATAGCTCAAGGAATATGTGGTCGGCCCGACGCAGCTCTTTGGGGTCACGCTTAGCCTCATGCGGGTCTGCTTTGTTCCACGGGGTGCTGCTGTATGGCATTAGCTTGGACGCGATGCTAACTCCAATCTCAGTGGCGTGCGACGTAGTGAAGTACTCAAGCAGACTCAAGTTGGATATGACTTCCGGCGCACAGTGCAGTACATCCAGAACAACGCGCTCGATCGGCTCCGCACGAAATCGATGGAAATTGATGTCCACGCTTTGCTTGACGTTGTCGCGCAAGATTGAGACAGCCTGCTGCTCGGCGCGCGCCTTTGCGTTGACGATTTTCTTTGCCTCTTTCTGGAAGAAGAGAGCGCTCATCCGATTGTAGACGCCGGTGCTCTCAAGCAGCTTGTCCGTCGATGGCTCACCCGGCGCGCGCAGCTTGGACCAGATGGTGTTGTCGACATTGTCAAGTTTCTCCCAGTGAATCTGTTTGAGCCGCGGCACCCCTTTCGAGGACTGCGGCGCAGCCCCAGGCTTCTCCGCCGTTCTCACATTAGCAGGAGCCGAGTCCGACACCGGCGGCGGGGGAGGTGGAGGTGGCGGAGGAGGAGTGCCTCCAGCCGAGGTTCCCGGTAACGGCGGCGGCGGAGGCGGAGGTGGTGGGGGCGGCGGCAGAGCAGGAACAGGACTTCCGGATGATTGCGACGACGCAGACGACTCCTGCGGCGGCGGCGAGGAAGGAAGACCGTTCATACGCTCCTCGTCGAGTAACCGAGCCAGCGAGTGGTCAGAATGCATCGATGAAGAGCGCATAGCAGGACTCATCCGCGGGCTCGGGCTCTCTCCAGAGTCGTCGTCGCGCTCAGAAGATAGTTTGTGCTGCATAATATCGTGCAGGAGCTCATCAGACATTTCATGGCGGATGGGGCCATAACTCGAGCGTTCCGGCTCACTGGTGCGCTCGAATTCGCTGCTGTCTAAGTCAGAGTCGCTGGCCTCGTCCGCGGGCACAAGCTCAATACTAGTACGTCGCGGAAGCCCCATGGCCGACGCAAACGCATTAAGCGTCCCAAAGCCATCTACATTGCCTGATACCGTGTCTGGGCTGGCCAACGTGAAAACGTCCTGGGCCGGATCTGCGTCCAAAACTGCGGGCGCTGCCGAGAAGGTCGACCCATCTACACGCGGCGTGGCATCCTCATCCATAGTCGCCAGCGACTCGGGCATATCTGAAATATTCAGAATCTCGTGGATTTCGTGCGAATCTGCCGCCTCTGCTGCCTCCATTTCGGCCTTGGCGGCTTGGTCCCCAACAATGGTCGAAACGCGAGGCGAGGCCGTACGCGAACGCGGCGAGGGTGGGGGCGGCGGCCGGCTGGACCGGCTAGACCTGCGAGATGCAGCAGCTGCCGCTGCTGCTGCTGCGGCAGCTGCGACTGCTGGTTTTTGGGGGCTCTTGAGAACAGCTGGAAGATGCTTGTCACCTTGCAGAAGTGTGAGCAGGCGATTGAGCTGCTTGATCATGTCGTCCTTGTTAGATACCAGCTGCGCACGCGACTCGAGCTCCGCCATCAGCTCACCCACAAGTGCATCCTCTTCGCGCTTTTGCAGGTCACTGCTGTCGGCTTCTAGCTGGTTCAGCCGTACAAGCAATGCGTCGCGCGTCTTGTGGAGCTCCAGCTGGTCTTCGTTCGTGCCCTCCTCATCCTGGCGGCTTTCGAGTTCGCGAGCAAGCGCCTCAATACCGTTGAGGCCACTCTTGATTGCATCCATTTTCAAGGAATTGTATCCCTCCCCCGCTTTTTTGGGCGGAATATACACAGTGCTGGCGAGACGAGCCACCAGCTTCCGCCGGACGACGCCCCCGTTCTCGACGGGAATAGTCGTGTTGCTCTCATTCTGCATTTCAAGCAGCATGCGGAACAGCTCCTCCTCGTCCAGCTTCATCTGGTGGTACTCACGCGTACGTTCGTCGGCCTGCGACGCTACGGCTGCCTCGAGATCGCGCGCGCGCCGGCGCTGGATTTCGAGAAGCGCCTGGGTGTCGCGCAGTCGCTGTTCTAAGCTGTCGAGGTACGGCTTGGCATCGAGACGCTGCCGCTGCAGCTGGCGCTCGAGCTCACGCGCGTGATCCTCCTGCGACGGAGCGCGCAGCCGCTCTGCGACGCGCGCTGCGGCCTCAGGCGTCGGTGCCTGCTTGGCGACGTCACGCAGCAGCCGGAATGAAGTGGCATCCGCAACGTCCAGCTGCGTCATGTAGTGAATTATCGCTGCAAATTCGCTTTCGGCGGGAGTATTTTTAACCTGACGATAGAGATGCTTGATGTCCTCCGAGTTCATCACCTTTGACGCCTTCGTGCGCGGCGTGCGCGCCTGCTTGAGGCTCTCGGCGATTTCCTTCTCCACCTGCTCACTTGTGCGCACGCGTAGCTCGCGCGGGGTCCGTGGCGTGCCAGCGCTTGGCCAGGCCTGAGGAGAAGATGCGGTCTGTACGCGCGTGACCGAGCGAGCAGGCGTGGGCGACGTGACCGCTCCCGGCACGGTACTCTGAGAGCTTACCGTGCGCGTGCTCTGTGCGCTCTGAGGCGTCGTGTGCGCGCTGTAGTACGCTGTTGCTCGAGTCGACATAGACTGCATAGACTGCCGGTCGAGCGCGCGATACTTGGGGTCGTTGTTGTCGTCGTTCTCAGCCGTAAGGTATTGCGCGATCGTGCCCAAGATGGTGTCGTTGTCCGAGAACATGTCCCTCACGACGTCGAAGCACCGCTGGAGGCCAGCCTCCTTGAGCTGGTGTCTGATCTCGCGGCGCTTACTGACCGAGTGGTAGCAGGTCTGCTTCGTGAGCAGGCGAGCAATTGAGAGCGTGTTGACGGCGTAATCCTCTAAGGCACCCGGGGTGGCTGCATCTTGCAAGCCGCGGCCAGCCAGCGCGTCAGCGAAACACGAAAGCCACGGCTTGAAGACGTTGGGCTGTCCAGAACTAGAGCTGTACGCGGCTAGCGAGGCCATCACTGCGGTGTGGTCACGGTTCGCGAGGTACATGACGTACTCGCTGATGACGGTTCGCGTGCGCAGCAGCGGGGAGGCCATCGAACCGAAAATTGCGTTGCGGATGTAGTCCGAGCCGAGGACCTCGTCGACCGCCGTCTTGACGTTCAGGGTCGAGCGGAAGCAGCGTGCGATCTCGTACTCGCGGACGAGGTCCTCCTCGGTGGGCGGAGTTGCGCGCCGCGGCGAATTGATCTCACCCAACAGCTTGACTAGCGCGACCTGGCCTTGTGCGTCCACGAAGTCGTCGACCCACTTGACGGGCTTGGTGCGCGTCTCGATTTCGAGGTTCTTTAGAAACTCGACGGTGGCCGCGCCCGCGACCATGAGCTCCTGCACCCACTTACGCGCTGGGCGGTCACTGGCCTGCGGCTGCGGCTTGCGGCGGCCCTTTTTGGGCGGCGGCGCGGGGTCGGAGTGCGCGCGCTGCACGGAAGTGCTTTCGAGCATCGCACGCTCGCTCTCGAGCATGAACCGCTTCTGCGTCGTGCTGAGCTCGGACGGCGGGGGGCGCGTGATGAGCTTGTCGAACAGCTCGGCGACCTCCTCGCTCGACAGTGAGGATAGGTGCTCGAGCCGGTCGGCGTTGTCGCGCCAGAGGGGCAGCATGCTCGCGCGCAGGCTCTCCGTAGATGAGTAACTGGGTACCTGCGCGTGTTTACTAACCGACGGCGCGCTTACTGCGCTCACCGAGGACGCCACGCTCGCTGAGGACGCGGAGCCGCGATGGCCGGTGCGCAGTTTGCCGCCAGAGCCGCCTGCACTGCCGCGAGGCAGCAACCGCCGCAGAGCCGACGCAGGCGCCCGTTCGGGGACCCGTTCAGGCTCGCCGGGGTCGGGAGGGTGCGACATTGTTCGCGCGCAAGTGAAACCAAGACGCGGGTTTCAGCTGTCGCGCCAGCGCTGCTTAGTCACGTTGTGGACGCACCAGGTGCAGCCACCGGGAGCGCATGCATTTGGGAACAAACGGGGGTCCAAACGGGCCCAAAGAGGGAGCAGAGCTCTATCATTAAGGTATTTCGAATACTTGTCGAGCCTGTAGGGTCAATGCTGCGCGCGCGCGCTGCAGTCTTCACTTCTGCGAGTGCCTGTCCGGCGTCTCGGCGCCAGCCACCTCAACCCTGCCGCCACGAATTAGCTTCCTCAATCTGCTTGAATTTCGATTGCATGCTGGTAATACCGCTCCGGGCGATACTGAACGGGCTCAGTATAATCAGCGCACAATCTGCAGCTATCAAGTTTATGCACTTATCGGGGTTAGGGTTGGTGCGCACGCGAGCGCTGTCGCTCCACTCTGACCCCGCCAAGTTCACGCCAGCTTGCGCAGGCAGCTGTACGGACAGCAACCTAGTCGATTGATTTTTGGTATGCCTCTGGGATTTCCAGAGCCCTTACGCAGTAAAATGCGCCTGCATCCGCATGCTCGCCGTGCGTGCCCAGCAGCTTTAAATTAGGTGACATGATTCAGCGCGAGTTTAACGCTATCTCACATTGATGAGCCATTTTAGTATGTATGGGTGTAATTGGAAGATCAATATTTAGTCTTGGCGACATCGGTAAGTGGCCGCCGGCAGAGAGGACACATGCTATCTCGTATGGCTGAAAGGCAGTGCGCGTGGAAGATGTGCTGGCAGCCAGCCGTGACAAAACCACACTCACGCCAGTCTTTATCAAACTTCGAGGTTGCATCCATGTCAGAACACGCCGCGCACGCGAAACTGAGCGAATTCAGGCATATTGAGCACCGATCAGGAGCACGCGTGTACTGCCACACGCGCACATCCTCGGCTTCAACCAAGACCAGTCTCTGGTTGTGCGGAAATCGCGCCTCGTTCTTCAGCTCCTCAGCGCTGACCTCAAACTGAGATATTTCTGGCAGGGTGCTATAACCCTGCAGAGCGGGCAGGCGTTCCACGTATTCGCCGGTATCCAGCAGCCGCTGGCGAAGAGGTTCCATGGTATCTGGCACCGGCGCCTGAGCTTCTGTTCAGCCGGTTAACCAGCAAGCGGGGATTAGCTGTCGTTATTACAGGCAGGCGAGGGTTACCCTCCAGGTTTAGGGGGGCATTGCAGATGCGACCATGCCGTACTGTGCCGACACTTGATGCTCTGAGAATGTTGAGAGCTCAGCGCTGGCTTGCGAAAGCCGTTCTTCTTGAAGGTTCCTTGTCTTCTCCCCAGGCTGGTGGTCCTCGCCTGCTGCAAGTGCCCACACAACGAGCTAAAGTGGCGCTTGGCTTGAACTCGATCTAGTCTTTAGTTCACAATTGATCATATGATTATATTACAGAGAATTAAATACCTCTATTAAATCACGGACTGGCGCAATGCCGTAATTCAGAATTGGCACCGTCACGTATTAGCAGCATATTATCTACATCTATAACCTAGCCCTGCAGGATGCTGGATATGCGGCGGCTTTGTGCACAGAATGGCAACACGGCAGTAGATAATGAATATGGCCATAAGATCGCATGGTCTTCTATATTCCTATGTTTTGCAGGACATGCTTTGCTGCTTCCAGTTACAGATGGTGTACTCACGAAACTTGTATATTAGTCATATATAGGGCACTACATCGGGTAGGGCTCGACACATGATCATTACTCATCCACGCTGTTTTGGAAAATATCACATTGCCGGTCCTCTCCAGCTCACGCACCATGGCGACCGACCACTTCACTAAGCCGCACAAGCGCGACAGCCACCGCAAGGCTCCTGCCTCGCAGAACCCGTACTTGCTCCTGCTTGTGAAGCTTTACAGCTTCCTCGCTCGCCGCACGGACGCCAAGTTCAACAAGGTCATTCTCCGTCAGCTCTTCCTTTCCAAGATCAACCGTCCCCCTGTTTCTCTTGCTCGCATTTCTCGTGCTCTTAAGGACGGCACTCATGCCGGTAAGACTGTTGTCGTTGTCGGCACCATCACTGACGACAACCGTCTTCTTGAGACCCCTGAGAAGCTGACGGTCGCTGCTCTCAGATTCACCGAGGGTGCTCGCGCGCGCATTGAGAAGGCTGGCGGCGAGGCTATCACTCTTGATCAGCTTGCCCGCCGTGCCCCCACCGGCAAGAACACTCTGATCCTCCGTGGCCCCCGCTCTACCCGCGAGGCTGTCCGCCACTTCGGTTTCGGTCCCCACAAGCACAAGGCCCCGCGCATCCTGTCTACTGGCCGCAAGTTCGAGCGTGCCCGTGGCCGCCGGAAGTCCAGAGCCTTCAAGGTCTAAGTGCTGCGTAATGTACGTAACTCCCTATCCTATATTTATCCGCAAACTGATAATCTCTGACGCGCATCGATTTCTTACAAACCCTACCAGTAAAATACGTGCCCGTGCCCCTCTGGCGACACTACGGAGGCTCTGGTTATGAATATATAGCCTTGCTGTATGACTCGTAAGGTTCTATATATACTACCGAAGAGATCCATCCATGCTGACTGTGTAGGTGGCCGAGTGGTCTAAGGCGCCAGGTTTAGGTCACAACCTGAAACAAGTCCCCTGGTATCTTCGGATGCGCGAGTTCAAATCTCGTCCTGCACATTACCTTTTTGTCAGTACAAAGTTGCGCGCTTACGCGCCAGCGAGAAACCGTGACGCCTCTGTCAAGTTTTTGGAACCATTCTGAGTAATTCCCGGGACTCTCTGGTAGAAGCGTACATTTTGATGTGGCAGTTGAAAGCGTCCGGTGCTGCGTGTTAGCAAATAAAAAGGTACTGCCGGGACTCGAACCCGGAATCTTTCGCTGACCAGTTTAGGAGGCGAACGCGTTAACCATTACGCTACAGAACCATATTTCGACGGAGGATCCTGTATGCGCGTTAAGGGTACACTCCTCATTTCTTCGATTACTTGGTGCTATCTCGTGAGGATACCAGTCCCTGTGATGTCGGACTGGAGCAGGCGTCGATTTTTACAATGTATTAACGCATATATGCTTAATTTTAAATAAGATCCACGTCTAGCAGCGGCGACCACGACGACCACCCTTTCTGCGCGTAGAGTCCGAGGGCACCGGAGTGACATCCTCAATGCGGCCGATCTTGATACCAGAGCGGGCGAGGGCACGAAGCGCAGCCTGCGCACCCGGGCCCGGGGTTTTGGAGCCGGTACCACCGGTGGCTCTGATCTTGAAGTGGAGGGCGTTGATGCCAACCTCCTTGCAGCGGGCAGCGACATCCTGAGCAGCCAGCATAGCAGCGTACGGGGAGGACTCGTCGGAGTCGGCCTTGACCTTCATGCCGCCAGTGACGCGGGTGACGGTTTCACGGCCAGTAAGGTCGGTAACGTGAACGAAAGTGTCATTGAAAGAGGCGAAGATACGGGCGACGCCAAAGACGAGATCACCCTCGCGGTTCTGCAACCCAACAGTGTAGTTCTTGCTCATGGTGTGCGGAAAGTGTCGACTGCAGTGACAAAAAAGAGAGTCGCACGCTTACGAGGTTATTAACACGGGATAAGGCTACCCCAGCCATAGCACCGTGAGATGCGTAATATTTGTAATACTTCTCAGCCCTGAGCCCTACATTGTTGTATTGGTAGGTACCAAGCTTAAAACAAGTTTGTTCGGCCCGCGTCGGTGTTCTGGAGCAAGAAAAGCTGAGAAGGTATCGCTCGGTGGTAAACATAGAGCAATACCCTTGTGAACTTTTTGAGTACCTTGGTGGCCGAGCAAGCTTCACATTGTGCATGAAATGCGAGACTGGCTCGTCAGCCGCCCACGAAAATAGATCAAGCGACGCGCTGACCGTGCGTCGAGACAAAATCTCCGAGCCGCACAGTGATGACGCGAGCTAGCACTCCATTAATAGCTAGCTGCGAGCCGCCTGGCACAATCCAGCGCCTACAGACGCCAAGTATAACCGCTTCCAACGCTAGCTCCCGCATAACCCCAGCCCTGGGCTTCTACTGTTACGGCAGCACGTGTCAGCCTATTAAAAGGCATCCGTGACGATGGCAGGTACCTACCACGAGCCTGACATCGAAATGGGTCCCATTGGCGAGTACGGCGAGAGTGCCGACAAGCTGTTGCCTGAAGGAGTCAGCACGGCCATGGCGTCCGCGTACCGCAAGCAGGAGACGCTTTCCGACAAGCAGCGGCGACGCGTGCTGCGCATCTTCTGCGCGATCTTCACGTTTGTGTGTTTCGTGATAGTGGTGCTGTACCTCGCGACGCGCGAGAGCGAGACGCAGGAGCGCGATGCGAGCGCGGCTGCGCACACCGGGTTCGTTTACGACAGTGGGTTCAACATGCAGCATAACTGGGGCGCCTACTCACCCTTTTTCGACTCTGGCGCGCCCTTCGATGGCGTGGCGAAGACGGCGCTGGACGGCGAGTACACCTTGCCGAACACGTGTCGCCTGAAGCAGGTGCATCTGCTGCACCGCCACGGTAACCGCTCGCCCGCCGGCAAGACGTCGAAACGTATGCAGGACGTGGCCGAAAAGCTGAATACGATGAGCGAGCCTCCCGCGCTCGAGGCGCTGCAGTGGCTCGAGGATTGGGAGTACACGCTGAGCGAGGACCTGCTCGTCGGCTCCGGCGTCGGCAGCCTCTTCGAGTCCGGCGCGAAGTTCTGGGGCTCTCACGGCCGTCTGCTGTACGGCAACGCGAGCGAGCGGCTGATTGCTTGGGATGACAGTATCAACGTGTACCCGAACGGCACGCAGCGGCCCAAGCCTGTAGTGCGGTCTACGACGCAGAGCCGCATGCAGGACAGCGCGCGCGCGTGGTCGGCCGGCTTCTTCGGGACGTACGGCTTCCCCTCGACTGGCATCGACCCCATGGAGCACTACACGCTGCTGCTGATGGAGGAGGTCGAGGGCAGCAACAACTCGCTGGCGGGATACCTGGCGTGCCCCAACGCGGAGGCCGAGAACGCGACGAACGGCAAGGAGCGCAGCGACCGTTGGATCGAACGGTACCTCGCCCCAGCCGCGAAACGCATCCAGAAGATCCTGCCCGGGTACAAGGACGTGACGCCGATGGAGGTGCTCGCGCTGCAGGACCTGTGCGTGTTCGAGACGGCCGCGTACGGGCAATCAGGGTTCTGCGGGCTGTTCACGGAGCAGGAGTGGCGCGGGTACGAGTACCACCTCGACCTCAAGTTCTACGGCGACAGCGCGTGGGGCTCGCCTGTGGGCCCCGCGACTGGGCTCTCGTGGCTGGCCGAGCTGCGCGCACGCCTCTCGCACGAGTACATCACGACGCCGCAGTTCGGCGTCAACGTGACGCTCGACTCGAGCCCCGAGACGTTCCCCTTGGACCAGCCCTTCTACGCGGACTTCACGCACGACAACGTCATCGTGACCGTGCTGGCCGCGCTGCGCTTTGAGTTCACAAAGCCCGAACTCTCGCCCAAGAAGATCAAGGTGCCGCGCCAGTTCATCGTGTCGCGCCTCACGCCGTTCGCCGCGCACTTGTATGTCGAGATCCTCGAGTGCGGCGAGAAGGAGAAGCCGTACGTGCGCCTGCGGCTCAATGGCCGCGTGCTGCCGATCGGCGACCTGCACTACTGCCACGACGACGAGCAGGGCCTGTGCCCGCTGGCGGACTTCGTTAAGTCCGTCGAGCACGCGCTCTCCAAAATCGACTACGACGATCTCTGTTTCGGCGACCACAAGTTCAAGAAGTACGAGGAGGACTGATTCTGTCGCACGCTCCCCGCGCCCACACACCGCACCCGTCCAGGAACTGCAAGTCCCGACGACGTGCACACGACGGGTGCTCGCGGCCTCTCCACGCTGCGTGTGCGGCGGCGCCTTTCCTCATCGCGCGGCGCTGGGCCCAGTGCTCGCGTCGCACTGAGCATGGGCCATCACTGCATAGAAATCTGTGATCTATATTTCACGCTATTAGCCTTAGTTTACGCGAAAGAGAGCTCTGCGGTGGGTTCCCCGACTAGCCTTTCTCGGCTATTTGGAGCGGCTACGCACAGCGAGAGCAGCAAATGGCCAGCGCGTGGCGCCACGCCCGGATTCGGGCCTGGATTGGGGGCTGTATTCGTGCGGTTCAAGGGGGGTCCACGGCTGCCGGGTTGGCAGACCAGTCGCGCGGGTCGCACGGTTTCGCCGTGCCGAAACCCTGTGCAGACAGCCACCGATTGAGCAGGGGCTGCCCGCGACGGCCGTTGGTGTCACGAATGGCGGCAGAGCGGCATGTGGTCCAGTGTCCTGGTGCCCGCCCGCCCCGCCAAAGCAGAGCGCTCACCCCGACTCGACGGCGCGTCGCGCACTAGAATAAGTTACTTGCGGCCCGCCGCGAGCGCCGCGGGCTTCTATGTGGTTATAATACAGCCGAGGCCGCTAGTTGTGCAGGCGCTTCTCGTACGAGTAGAGCGAGTGCACGCCACCCTCGAGCTGCGCCGAGGCGGTGCGCAGCTCGAACCGCACGCGGCCCTCCTCGACGGCCTCGTGCAGCTCGGTGATGCTCTGTACGCCGATGTCCTGCAGGCTGTGGTTGAGGCCGGACATGAGGTACGGCACGAACTTGGTGACCGAGCCGCGGTCGATGACCGAGCCCGAGACGCCCTGCGCGACGAGCACGGCATCAGCCTCGCTGAAGTAGCGCGACGTGGACGCGTTCGCGGCCTTGCCTGTCTGCTGCATGGCCTCGATCGAGCCCATGCCGCGGTACGCCTTGAGGCGCTTGCCGTCACGGTAGAAGTAGCTGCCCGGCGACTCGGTCGTGCCTGCAAGCATACCGCCCATCATCACACACGACGCGCCAATGGCGAGCGCCTTTGCGATGTGGCCGATGTTCTGCGTGCCGCCGTCCGCCATCGTGGGCACGCCGAACTTCGCTGCGAACTCGGAGACCTGGTGCACGGCGGTCGCCTGCGGGCGGCCAACGGCCATGACCTCCTGCGTGATGCAGATCGAGCCTGAGCCCATGCCGATGCGCAGGCCGTCGGCGCCGTCGTAGATGAGCTGCGCCGCCTGCTCGCGGTTCACGACGTTGCCAGCGATGATCTGCAGATCGGGATAGGTCTGCTTGATGTGCTTGATCATCTCGGACTGGAACGTCGAGTTGCCCTGGCTCGAGTCGAGCACAACCACGTCGAGGCCCGCCTCCACGAGCTTCGCCAGGCGCGCGCGGTCGCCGGCGTGCGTGCCGATGGCCGCGCCGCACAGCAGCTGCTTCGAGTCCGCGCTCTTTGACGCCAGCGGGAAGTCGTGGTTCTTCTTCAGGTCCTTGCGGCTGATGAGAGCCACCAGGTTGTGCTTCTCGTCCACGATCGGCAGCTTGCCCTTCTTGCTCTCCTTCAGAATGCGGTTGCCGTCCTTCAGCTCGATGCCTTTGGGGGCCGTCGTCAGCTCCGTGATCATGACGTCCTTCGCGAGCACCTTGTCGTCCTCGAGGAACTCGATGTCGCGCGACGTGACCATGCCCACGAGCTTGCCTGGAAGCTTGCCGTTCTCTGTGCGTGTTAGTATCAGATCCGAAAGGGTTCAGCAAGGCGCGTAAACGCCCCATCTGTAGAACGAAAGTTTGCTTAAAATCATCAGTTGTGTACTTACCAGTCACTGGGAACCCGGAAAACCCGAGTTTGTCGCTGAGCTTGCGGATCTCGCCAACAGTCATCTCGGGCGAGATCACAACGGGGTCGGAGATGAACCCGTTCTCGTACTTCTTGACCTTGTGCACCATCGCGGCCTGCTCCTCGGGCGTGCAGTTGTGGTGGATGATGCCAATGCCGCCAAGCAGCGCCATGTGGATCGCCATCTCCGCCTCGGTGACCGTATCCATTGGCGACGACACAAGGGGCAGTTTCAGGCTGATCTTCTTCGTGAGCTTGCTCTCGAGCGACACCGCAGAAGACGGGAAGTCGATGCGCCCGGGCAGCAGCAGAAAGTCGTTGTACGTAAGTCCGCCGCGCTGCTTGCTGTCCATCAGCTCCTGCACGGAGATCCCGTCGCGGCGCTCGTACGCCTGCAGCACTTCGAAAGCTTTGCTCGGATCAATGGCCATGGTGAAATGCGGCAAATTCGTCCTCGCCTAAGCTTATTTAATTTTTTTCCAAAAAACTCTGGCGCATGTGACCACAGATCCTGGCGGTATCATGTCGCGTATGCGCGCCGCCAACGGCCGCCGCCGCCAGCATGCGCCTCGCGCGCGCCTCGCCGCCGGCTCCGCTCGTGCTCACGAGAAGGCCTCTGCTTGGTCCGCGCGACGGGCGCGAGTGCGGCGTTGACGGCCGCATTGGCTTAGCCACGTTGGGCGCCGCCCAGCAGCGCACTTGCGCGTATCGCGACCGAGTGCGCCGGGGGTACGCTCGCTGGCGATCAGTCTCGCCTTTAGACGTTCTGCGGCACGTCTGCCGCTCTCTGCCCAGCGCGAGCCTCAGCGAGCGCCACTGACCCGTTGAGTGTTGGCGTGTCGCGATCCGCCCCCTCGCCAGCCGTATGGAGTGCCCTCTCCCGCCGCGTGCCTTACGCAGCAGCACACGCCCGTCCATCGCGGTGCGCGCGGAGGTGCTGTCAGCTGTGCCGTTAGTCAGGGCGACCGCACCCTTCGTTTCCACGGAGATGGACCCCGACAAGCGGCGGAAGGAGCTCGAGCAGCGGCTCTGCTTGACGCAGGACCGCAACGAGCGCATGGTCAGCATGATCGAGGCGACCAAGAAAATGATCCAGCGTGCGCGGCTGGAGCGCGCGCTGCTGCTCGAGAAGCTCGAGTCGCTACAGTCGCGCGGCGACGAACTCGAGCTCAGCCCGCCGGCGTCGCCTGCGCCCGACGCCGTCAAGCAGGAGGGCTCGCCAGCCGGCGACACGACGCCGCAGCCGGGCGCCCAGCTCGTCCCGCTCGCCAAAAAGCCGGCCCTCAAGTTGCCAAACGCGTACAATGTCTTCTGCCGCGAGCAGCGTGACGCTACGATCGAGTTGCTGCGCTTGCAGGGGCATAAGTCCCCCAAGGCGCAGGTCGTCCAGCGCACTCTCTCGGACCAGTGGAAGGGGTACTCAAAGGACCAGAAAAAGCCGTACTCCGAAAAGGCCAGGCAGATCAAGGAAACACAAAAGCGCGAGCAGGACGAGTTCGACGAGGCAGATCCGGCCGACGGCGGCGACGGGGGGGACGCTGACGAGCCAGAACTCGACACTTTTGACCGCGACCAGAGCGACTACGATCAGCAAGACTCGCAGATGGAGTTGTAGCTTGGGTATTCTTGTGTTTCGTCTCGGTTTTCTCCTGGCATCTCGACTTTGTGCCTCTCATCTATATTCGGGTGCACTGCAAATAGCTGCTTGGAGACTGTTCAGTATGACACGGGGACGCGAGTGAGTCTAATCTAGCGATCATCGGTGACTGAATGAAGTCCGTGTCCGTGGCTTGGACTCATGCACCTTCCAAATCGGATTCCGGGCCGGAAAACGGTTGTATTTGATTGGCTCTAGGTTTAAACTTGCGCCTTCCCCAAACAAGTATATTAGGCGCTGGCCTTCCCCCCCCAGCCGGAATGTGTCTCCGAAAACGGATCGTCTGCGATCTAGCATCAGAATGCACGGATATTCGCAGCCAACACCGCCCAGAGGGCGCAGTTGAAGACTTCTGTGTCAGTGGGCTCAAGGCAAAGATCACATGTCACATCCGGGTCGGCTGTGAATGCCACGCGTGTCATTCCGCATTCCTCCAGGACGTCTGCGACGCTGTACGACGTGCCAGCTGGCGGTTCAAGCGTAAAAACAACAAATACGTCCTCGAGGCCGTAGAATGCCTCCCTAAGGCGCAGATGCGAGTCGTAACGTTACCCAGAGGTAAATATCTGGACACGTTCACCTTTGTGTAGTGACAGCGTCAGCGTGCCGCAGTGTGTGTAAACTAGCAGATTCATCCGGCTGCATGGGAAAAGAATACTGTCCACGCAAAGAGGTGATTCCTTTGAATTCGCAGGAAACCGCTGCGCTTTTCTCGCAGAGGGGGCCGGGGGTACTGCTCTTTCTAGAGTGAAGATTACTTCGATGCTAAATTAATATACTGGTGCCCGTTTTTATAATCATGCAACTGAGAATGCAGGTCACGCGGCTCGCCCTGCGTATAATAGGGCTGCCATCGCTGCTTTTCTCTTACAGCGCCACTAAGGCGTGCTCGTAAAAATGGCCTCGCAACGTTAGACGCGAGGCCCATTGGCAATTCGGTACTACGGGGTCTCAGACCCTGGACTGCGCCGTGGCGCATATAAATCGCTTCGCTCCGCAGTCACGAAGCTGACGAGCTCCATCGCGATGTGCGAGTCTTCAGAGTATACTGTAAAGAGACGGTCGTCGGACGCGGCGACGCCCCACTGTGCCTCCACAGTCACCTTCTGAAGATGGCGGATGAGCTCCCCAGAGCGTATATCCCATACATTGACAGCACAATCCGCGCCGGCCGAGACGATATGGTTGTCTGTAACAATCAATGAGGAAATGGCATTATCGTGTGCAGCGATACGTCGCACGCACTTCAGTGTCCGCATATCCCACACTCGCACTGTCCCATCAGAGCCTCCACTAACCAAATGGGTTCCATTTATCGCAAGATGCCCTACTAGAGCAGTGTGGCCTAGGAGGACGCCAACGCGGTCGCCTGTACTCACATCCCAAACTTGAATGGTGCTATCCAAGCTGCCAGTGAATATGTGGGTCGGAGTACAGGCAAGCGAGTAGATTTGCGCTGCGTGGCCTTGTAAAGAGTACAGCATCGCACCCGTGTCGCGATCCCATACCTTCGCGGTGCAGTCGTATGACGCAGAGACGATCAGACGCTGCGAATCTCTGTCAATGCACTCAACGCGACGTACTGGAGCTGTATGGCCAAGAAGCTTGTGCGTCGACTTGCCCTCTTCCAGGTCCCACACTTGGATAACCGCATCTCGGCCGCCGCTGATCACCGTTTTGTAGTCAGGCATGTTCAAGCACCGGACGGTTGCACTGTGTCCGCGTAGAATCTTGAGGCAGGCGCCTGTCTGCAAATTCCACTCGCGAACATCTCGATCGCACCCGCCACTGACCAGAGTGTGTCCGTGGATAGCCAGAGACCATACACCCATAACATGGCCGTAGAGAGATCGGAGAAGCATTCCGTTGGCGTGGAATATGAGAATCAGCGACGTATCGAGTGCCACCGCAATGTACTGCCCGTGCATCTCTACTGTAGTCACAGTGGTGTGCTCCTGTGAATCGAGGGTGTATCGTGCCGCGAGAGTTCCCCCAGTAGCCCACGCCTTGTGCAAAGCGTATTGCTGGCGGAAGTGCGACAGATATGAGTCCGGCTCTGAGTGTATAAACGCGCCGGGGTGGTAGTACGCAGACGTAATTGGATCGGCGAATACAGGGTCACTTACGGGTGGAGGCATCACTGAAAGTTCCTCAGAAGGCTGCGAAGGAGATGGAGCGTCCGCATTCTCGGCACTGGGAAGACGGAATCCGTAGCGGATAACTGGAAAACTGCGCTCGGTGTTGGACACGAGAAGATGGTTTTGAACGCCCAACACTGATAGATCGTGTTGGTCCTGCTCCATTATAGATTGGTCCTCGGTCTGACACGAATGTGCATCAGAGGCACACCACTTATGAATATAGGACTCAGCCGCTGAGCGGCGCCGGTAATGATGGTCATAACAGAGTTTGCGCCAGGTGCTATCATCGTTGAGAATTGTGTACCAGAGACGACTGACCTGGGCAGCAGCGATAAGCGACTTTGGGTCCTTGATGTGGGAGAGAATCTGTAAACAGATCTCCAGCGGGAAAATTTTGAACGGATCCCGACGTAGCAGCGGAGAGATTTCTTGGTGAGCAGCGAGGAGCACTGGCTTCGGAGCTGAATGTGCGAGCTCTTGAACGAATTGTACTTGCTCCTCTCCACTCAACATGCGAAATTGAAGTAGTAGTTCACGCAAGCGGTTGTGTTTGACATCTGCGTCTGGTAAAGATGGTAATGATGTCAATTCCCGAACGCTAGGTATAGGAGAGGGAGAGGGCGTGATGGGTAGCCCTTTTGATTTGTCGAACATTGCCGCAAATATGAAGATCTGTTCTTGGTCCCGTCTGTCCCTTTTTGTGGTCGGCGCGACAGATGAGACATGGGCTAGGGTACACATGGAAGTAGTAATGCCGATTAGTAGCCGCCTGCATGTATGTGTGCCTTTATGCAGTAGGAGCATGAGAGTTGCAGATCAAAATGCCAATTCGAACGTAGCTACTTTGAGCGAGATGTATCAAATACTACTGCTTGATTATCCCGATCCTAATGCCAAGGACCCAGGTGCTCGAGGATATGCTTTTTAGGCGAAAAAAGGCGTTGAAACGGACCTCTTACCGGCTCCTAAGCCGTAGTACAAACCATCATCGAAGCCTCAGAACCAAGTCAATCATAATTGAACTCTAGTTTTGCATCTATAGATATTTTCTTTAGCTCTGAGTAGGCATTGTGTTGGCCATTTTCACCTCTGCTGGGCAGGACTGGGCGTACATTAGCAGCAGCAGCGAAGCGCGGGATTCTAGCCTACACTGCATAACCCTTACCTCATATTATTGCTCTGCCATCAACCCTAGTCAAATTTTCAAGTCAATGAGTAATCTAAAGCTGATCTAGACATCCAAAAATGGCTACATCGACGTCATTTTGGTCACGTGTATATATTTGTTATGTCATAATTATGGTAGTATTAGATCATTACGGAGTCCCTAACCCATTTTTCACAGCCCCGACTATGAGGGAATACAAACGCACCAACCCCAGGAGTTGTATTAGGGGGAAAAGAGCTATTATTATATAACCGAATCCGATGACAGCTTTGCCACGCCGATGTCACCACCAGGCTGCATGCATGTGCAGACCTCATGCGGAGCTTGCAGAGCTTGCTTTTGCTTGATTCTACAAAAATTCAATTGCTGCGTTCGGATACAGTTAGGGAGAGAATATGATTTTTTATTTATCACAGTGCAAATATAGATATTTTCGGTTCGATTCAAGCGTTTTTGGAGTCGTGATGGCATCCCGCACTGTGTGTGAGACCAACTCGGTATCTGAAAGACCCAATAGCAATATATCGATATTCGAAAGTTCTGTGATATTATAGCTCGTCTGAATGTAGATTCTAACAGCGTTTTCACCGTCTTACAATTCGAACTCCTATTTTTGCTTATTAACGATTGGCGTCATTATGCATATCTGCTAGACACACTAAATATAAGTATGTAGGGTTGAGCAGGTGCTCATTTAATTGATATGATAGTAGCAACGCTGCAAACGTATGATCGCAATTTATCTGACGCGTACTCTGATTCCGCTGAAGATGGCTACGCTATTAAGCCTTGAAAGTATCCGGCTGTGAAATTCTTTTTTTTCGTCCTAACCACCATCTCAATTTGATACCCTGTGTCAATCTAAAAACCGCCGATCTAAACGCGTATGCACAGCGCGATCGCCGCACCAAACATGTAAAAAGCGCGATTTGTAATACATGTCCTGAAACCTGGGAGAAAAAAATTCTATTAATAGTAATCTGTGCAAATTGTAGGGCGTGATTTAGTGCGAAATAATTTGGGGTCCTGTAAATAGCGAAGTGAAGGACCTCGATCTTGACGGGGAAGTATCGTCAGCACGGATCTGAATGTACCGGATGACACAAACTAGTATTTATGTGGATTGCATTCTCTCGCGGGGATAGTAGGACTGATGTGGAGTCGTGCATCTTACTTGGTATGACGGTCTTGGGTAGAGTTGTATGACGGTATATACAGTACGACCCTTATGCTAATAAGTCTACAAAAATGTTCACGAGAGCTACAGCAATCTCAGCTGCTATGAGCCAGATGACCACGATCTCGAGATATTCCTCCTGCACATGGCCCAATTGCTCCTTGAGCATCTGGAGAAGATCTGAAATGACTACGAGCCGCGCGTTTAGCAAGGTTACCCGCTGCTCTATCTCCAGGTAGCCTCTGGTTGCTTGGTAAATCGGTTCGAGTTGCGGTTCGGACCACATGAGCTCCGGGCTATCGAGCACCGATCCGTGCAGGTTTATATTTATGCGCAGAATGAAGAGTTCGCCTATACTCTTCATAATTTCCTCGTGCGACATGTTGATCTTGCCGCACTCTGCGATCATGACGGGGAAGTCCTGGGTGTCGGATATGGTGTTGTCGACAAGCTCCTCGAACAAGCTCACCTTTGCGCTCTGTGCAATGGCGTGAGATATTGAGAGCTTGATCAGATAGTTATGATCGCGCAGAGCGAAGAAGTCGTTGTAGATGCGTGGCTGGTAGCTCTGCGTGATATAATAATTGAACTCTTCGACTTCGACATCTTCGTCCGCAAGCTTTTCCTTCTCGAATCTCGCAAGCTCGGTTAAGAAACGCTGTTCCTCCTTCTCGAGGAAGCCCCACATGACGACCACGCCCCACTGGAAGATGAAGAGCTCGCTACGACGGTAACTCGTGTCAATCTCACCGCCCTCGTCGTGCACCTTCTTCGGGACCTTTTTGAGATCCTTGTCGTCTCCCTCGCGACGGTACGTGTACGGCGTGTACAGGCACTCGTCGAACATGCGCGGCTTGGCATGGTGGTTCTCTTTGCGCTGCTTTAGGTAGCGCATGAGGTCCTTCATTTTGTAGCTGCCCGCGGTGCAGTAGGCGGTCACGCGCGGCAGCAGGTTGCGGTGCGCTTTGCCGAGCCGCTCGGCGTCGTTGCGAGCGACAGAGTCGGTGATGCGCGCAAGCTGGCTGTACACCTCGCCGTCCTGATCATCCGGCGACGGTGCGTCCGGCAGGATCTTCAATTTCTGCGTGGTGTAGCTTGTACGCTGCGGGCCCGTCCGGGTCCCGCCGCTCCGCGGCGTCAGGCGACTGCCCAGTGCCGGCGCCGTCGGAAGTGCGACAGAGCGCTGGTTCAGATGCATCGGATGCGTGCGGTGGCCTTTTGCGGGCGCGTGCGGCGCTGGCGGCGCCGGGCCCCGCGCAGAGCTGCGCGACCGAGACATCATGATGAATAAGAAACTGGCCGGCGGGGTCTGCCGAAACGAAGTTGGGGACGCGACCGCGGAATAGGGCTGCGCACGACTGACGTTGGCAAGCTTGTGGTACACGGGTCCGCGGGCCGTTTATGTACACCGAACCTGTGATGGCCGTTAATTCAACGCTAGCTCCTAGCGAGTCCCTGCAAGCCGGTCAACGTTGTAAGCTCGAAACCTACATATTTGGTAGCATGTAACAAATTCTCCATCACGGGACGTTGCAGTAACTTGCGCTGTTTTAGGCGTTTGTGTGTACGTCTGGTAGAGGGCGTTGCCGGCGCGCACTGTGGGCAACAAGTTACTGCGTGCCCGGGGTCCATGCCCAAACCAGCAACAAAGCGCGCGTCAGGTTGTGCGGATTATGCGCTTACTCCGGCACCTGGGAATCGGTGCGAACAGATCCGCAAGGATGTGCGTCACAATCAGCAGGCGTAGCTGCACCCATCCGTATGCATATTTGACGCAATCATGCGCAATCTGCGATACGCGACGCAGTGCACACCAGACGCACGGCCCGTGCGCGACTGTATGGTCGCGCCCCCATCAGCGGATCACATGCGCGGCACTAACATCCGCAACCCAGGAGCCGCAAATCAGAGACCCTGATGCCGGCAATGCGCGCGGTCGTATCCGGCTCCCCTACACCAATTGACCACTAATATCTATCAAAATAATTTTCGTTTACACCAGTCAGACCCAAGTCGCCCAAAGTGCGTCGAAGCCGATCGCTGACGGCGCGGCGTGTTGTGGACGCAGATATATCGCGACCTGCTTACTTAATTTTTTTTACAGGATGAAGTATGTCGTGGTGAGCGGCGGAGTGATCAGCGGCATTGGAAAGGGCGTGATTGCGTCGAGCGTCGGGCTGCTGTTCAAGAGCCACGGGTATCGCGTTACGTCGATCAAGATCGATCCGTATATGAACATCGACGCCGGTACGATGTCTCCGCTCGAGCACGGCGAGGTGTTCGTGCTGAAGGACGGCGGCGAGGCGGACCTCGACCTCGGGAACTACGAACGGTACTTGAACGTGACGCTCACGCGCGACCACAACCTCACCACCGGCAAGATCTACCGGCACGTCATTGAGAAGGAGCGCCGCGGCGACTACCTTGGCAAGACCGTGCAGATCGTGCCGCACCTGACGAACGCGATCCAGGACTGGCTGGAGACCGTGAGCCAGGTTTCCGTCGACGGCAGCGGCGAGTCGCCCGAGATCTGCATTATCGAGCTCGGCGGCACCGTGGGCGATATCGAGAGCATGCCGTTCGTGGAGGCGCTGCGGCAGTTCCAGTTCCGCGTGGGCAGCGATAACTTCGCGCTCGTGCACGTCTCGCTGGTGCCCGTCATCCACGGCGAGCTGAAGACGAAGCCCACGCAGGCTGCGGTGCGCGAGCTGCGCTCGCTGGGTCTGACACCAGACATCATCGCGTGCCGGTGCACGGAGAAGCTCAGCCGCGCGATCATGGAGAAGATCTCGATGTTCTGCCACGTAGGGCCCGACCAGGTGCTCGGCGTGCACGACGTCAGCTCGACGTACCACGTTCCCGTGATGCTCGAAGGCCTCAACGTCATGTCGTACTTCCAGCAGCGCCTGCGACTGGACCCGCCCGACGCTGACCGGCAGGCTCACGGTGCGTCCTTGTTCTCCAAGTGGAAACGGCTGACGATGGTGCACGACCAGAGCAACCAGACGGTCACGATCGCGCTCGTCGGCAAGTACGTCGACCTGCAGGACTCGTACATCAGCGTGGTGAAGGCGCTTGAGCACTCGGCACTGCGCTGCGGCCGCAAGCTGAAGATCCGATGGGTCGACAGCGAGGTGCTGGGCGACCAGGACTCGAACATCGCGAAGGCGGCGTTCCACGAGGCGTGGGCGAACCTGTGCACGGCCGACGGCATCCTGGTTCCAGGCGGCTTCGGCACGCGCGGCGTGCACGGCATGATCCTTGCAGCGCAGTGGGCGCGCGAGAACAAGGTGCCGTACCTGGGCATCTGCCTCGGCTTCCAGATCGCTGTGATCGAGTTCGCGCGCAACGTGCTTGGCAACAAGCGCGCGACGTCGGAGGAGTTCGACAAGGACGCACCGGCCGAGGACCGCTTCACCGTCTACATGCCCGAGGTCGACAAGACGCAGATGGGCGGCACGATGCGTCTCGGCGAGCGCGAGGCGCGCTTTGTGGGCAAGCCGTCCAAGCTGCGCGAGCTGTACGGCGCGGACGTCATCCACGAGCGCCACCGCCATCGCTACGAGATCGCGCAGGACAAGATCGACGCGCTTGAGAACGCGGGGCTCCACTTCGTCGCGAAGGACGAGACCGGCGAGCGCATGGAGGTGTTCGAGGTCGAGAACGCGCCGTACTACGTGGGCTGCCAGTACCACCCGGAGTACCTCTCGCGCGTGCTCGACCCGTCGAAGCCGATTCTGGGGCTCGTAGCCGCTGCGTCCGGGGTCCTGGACGAGGTGCTACACTCGACCGAGACTGCAGAGGCCGAGTTCTAGGCAAGGTCTAGGCAAGGTCTAGGCAAAGTCTGTCACCGCGGTATTCCGCATAGGCTAAGTATGCTAGAGCTATATTAGAGATGTTGGGCGCTAATATATACGCACGACGCGGGGATCCTCGCGCTCACCGCCCGGCAATCTGCTCAGCATCGCCAACCCACCCTAATGACCCAGTGACTGAATTCACACGCGACTAACACAGACGCTAGAGAGATGCGCAGGAGACTCGCAGCACAGCCCAAGGAAGGAAACCTTTCGGGCTCGATGGATGGGCCGCTTGATTGCGGCGACAGCTTATAGGGTCTGTCGGTAGACCCGCGAGAGTGGGCCGCGGCACGCTCAAAAAGCAAGCTACCTTGTGGATGCCATAACGCCCGCAATCCTCGCGCACAGGATTTCACTCTATGGAGATACGCCCTCTGCCGGGCACAAGCGTACACAACTTACAATACGAACCGTGGAGAGACGTTAGCAGTATGCGCGAGCTCACAGAATCCCTGCTCATCTCGCGCGGCGCGCCGCAATTAGTCGCAATTAGTCGCAATTGCACCACTGAACCTCATAGCGCGACGTCGCAGTGCAACTCGACATCCTTGGCCCCCTTGTGCGACCTGCACCTGCGGACGCGCACGCCTTCCCCAGAGCGTCATCTCCATGGCTGGGTAGCAGATACACGCGCATAGCGCGGAATCTGCGCGATAATCGCGGCTCTACAGTACTCAAGATTGTGGTTCTGCCGGACTGAGCGTGCTAGGTCTACTAAAAGCGCCAATTGAACATGACACGGCCAACAACGGGCCGAGCCTTAGCGCACGTTTTGTTGGGCGTACCCTGGAGGCACCCCTGCAAATTCCACGCACGCCCGCAAATATGAATAAACAGTGCTCAACGGGCCTGGCTTCAGCGCGAAACCCTCGCGACGATGTCCCTGCCTGTGGCTGTTTGATTACTCGCGCTAGTATGTCCCCCGGTGCCGCGGCGCGTGTGCTGTCCAGGTCGTGCACGATCTTGCATGCTCCCGCGCCATCCCGCACCTGCGTGGCGCGATGCGCTCACGTGCCACCCCTGCCCTGATCTCGTGCATTAAGCTCGAGCCGCTTGCTGCGCAACCATCATGAGCGAAGTGCAAGAACAATCGCGCGAGGCGACCGGCGGCGACCGTAAGCTGCGGCTGCTGGCAATTATCTCGTATGTGCTGCTGGTTGTGTCCAGTGTGCGCTACAACTTTGGGCGGCGCTCGCCGTGGGACAACGGGCACGTCGACGACGTCGCGTTTACGCCGTTCACGGCACAGACGGAGCTCGTGGTGATCTACTGGCTCTTCACGTTCTTCTGGCAGCTGGTGTACCTGACGAACGCGTTCGACGACACGCCGCGTATTTTCAACCTGGTATTTATCGCGACGAACCTCTTGGAGCTGATCTGGTCGTACCTGTTTGCGCGTAGCCACTACTTCCTGTCAGAGGTCGTGACGATCCTGACGTTCAACCTGCTGCTCGCGACGTACCTGTTTGGGTACTCGTACGCGTTCAAGTCTGTGTACAGCTGGCTGGTCGTGCACGGCTCGGTTGTCGTGCTGCCGCTCGTGTGGACGCACCACGTGATCTGGTGGAATGGCGCGGTGCTGTTCTCGGCGCGCGGCTGGCTGTCGCGGATCGTCGCGAACGTCTTCATTTGGGAGTATCTCGTGGTGTTCGGGCTGCTGCTGCTCATAACGGGCGACTACCTGCTGGGCCTCGCGAGCTCGTACCTCCTGCTCGCGCTCGCGATCGGCCAGCTGTTCACGAAGGTCTTTGCGCTGCAGTGGATCTTCGCGTTCGTCATCGCGGGCTCGCTGTTCGCGCTCTCCGGCTTCGTTGCGCTGTTCATCCCGCGCGTCACGATCGTCGAGGAGAACTTCCGCGGGCCGGTCATCCACACGTTCAGCGACGAGAACCAGCCGTTGCTGGGGCCGTAGGCGCAGCTTTTTAGACATTCACGTACATACATATTTCAGCTGCTGGTCTTACGTTGCTGTACATCATCCTGCTGTGCGCGCCGCACCGCGAGAGAGGGAAGTGGTCCCTGAACATCGCGGCCACGCAGAGCTGCGTGTTCGGCTCGGCGGACACCGGCGAACCGCCCGCCTTGACCTACGAAATAGAACTCGCGATTACGGCGGATAGTTGCTCCTACTGCTGAATCAACCTAATAGAAGTCGTGTTTACGTGCGGAAAGAGTTAGCACGGTTGCGTCGGCTGAACCAACGAAACAGAAGTCGCAATTGAGTGTGGCTGAAGTGGGCATAGGTGCGTCTACTGCTGAACCAAAGCGCTATATCTGTGTGCTTGCCGTATGCCCGAGCGGGCGTCCAAGCACCGCAAGCATTCAAGCATTTGTAGCGCTGGTTGATACTACACTGCTCTGCACCCGCCTAGCGCTCCATTCCGCCTGCCGCTCTACGCCCGCCCGTTTCCTGATGCCTGTGCGTGACGCACAACTAGCGCCATACCGTGCACGCCCAGCTCGCTGCTCAGTGCCTACACTCCACAACTCAGGAATGATATGCACGTCCATAAAATGCGCAGAGGCAGAGAGACGTTATATATGCGAGCTACTGGGTTCCTTTCGCGGCCGACCGCTGCCATGCGAGCACACGCGGCTGGTGGCGCGCAAAATGGCGGCGCGAAAATCGCGCGCGGCCGCGCGGACGCCGACACCGAGGCGTACTACGCCTGCGTCGGTACTGGCGAGCATCTGTGCACTTAGCGCTAAACTGTGTCGAAGTATGCGTCATTAGTCGTTACTTGTCGTTCATTTTCGTGAGGCCGTGCAGGATCGTGCGGTCGATCTCGGAGTCGGCGCTGGAGTCCTTGTAGAACCCGAGGCGCGAGCGCAAGTCGCTGCTGCGGCGGCGCGCGCCGCGCGTGATCGAGTTGCTGAGCACGAGGTTCGACGTCTGCATCTGCTTGTACTTGTCGAGCGCGTCGAGCGGCTGCACGGCGCACGCAGCCAGCGAGCCTGCGACGCGCCCGCGCGTCTCGTCGATGAACGCGACGAAGTCCGCAAGCTCGGCCTGCTGGCGCGCGGGCGGGCCGTCCGGGTCCAGTGGCGACGCGCTGAGGCGGTTCGCGCTAGCCGCGGAGAGTTTACGCGCGGACGCCTGGCGAGCGCGCGCGCCAGGCGCTTCGTTGCGTGTTCTGTCGTTGAACGGGCGCGTAAAGCTGAGGACGGGCTTCAGCGGGCGGCGTTCGGGCAGCTCCAGGAACTGCTCGAGCAGGTCGTCCTGGCCGCCGCTGCTGGCGTCGGTCACGCGGAATGCGACCTCGTTGCGGTAGCTCGCGCGCAGCGTGAGCCGTCCGACCGGCGTCGTGATCGGCTCGATGCCGAATTTCGCGATCGTGCACACGTCGCCACTGATCTGGTCGGACAGGTCGAGCCCGTTGCTGCTGAGGTCGAGCAGCGAGCCCTGGTTGACGCGCACGCCCAGCCGCAGCGGGATGGAAGCGATGCGCTGCCGCACGAGCCGCTGCCGCAGCGTCCACGTCGGCAGCAGCCGCGCCATCGTGTAAAGCGAGCGCATGCTCGAGATTCCGCGCTTATATATGGCGGGCAGGTCCGTGAGCGGCGTCTCACCGTCGGCCAGCGGCTCGCACTGCACGACCCAGCGCTCGAGGATGATCTCCTCGCGCGTCTCGAGGCTGGACTCAGGCAGCACAACGTGCTGGCTCGGCGTCAGCCGGCTGGCGTCCAGGTATACCTCGACGACCATGGGCGGTGGGCTCTCCTCGAGCGCCGCGCTGCTCGCACGCCACGGCCGCAGCTTGTCCTGCAGGCTGTCGACGGCGGGCAGCTCCAGGTTGAACCAGCGGTTCGTCGCGCGCTGCGCGCCGCCCAGCTCCTCGGGGTGCAGCCGCGCGTTCGCTATCACGAGCACCGTCTTCGTGAAGAAGTTCTGCGCGAGCTTGAACTGCTTCTCAACGTCGTGCGCGCTCATCCATGCCAGGCCAGGTGTAGGGCAGAGGGTAATTGTGGCGGCGGCGTTGGCGGTCGCGAGCGCGACGCTGGAGCAGCGGCGCGAGCGCGCACCGGTGCACGCAGGGCTGGAGAAGGTTAGAGAGGTGCAGATGCGTGCCTAGTAGGTCTGGAGCGGGGGGGCACTGCGTCCTTGGTAGTGCTTCGTGGTCCGGTGGTCCACGAGGGTTGCAGTGGCGGGCGCCGCGCGGGAATCCGTCAGTTTGGCAGAGAATCATCGTGCGTTTGAGGTTCCTGACAAGCTACCAGTTTGCTCCTCTTGCTTGAAGCCACAAAATCGATTATACATTATATGTAGACAGCTAGACGCTGCTGCGGTGCCAAACTGCGCTCAATTTTCCCCCGCCGGACGCACGTTCAAGAATACTTTGAGCAGCTCGCCGGGCTGCCCTGTGTGTATTCTCAGAGCTGGTGCACAAATTTCTCGAAGCGCGATTGGCCAGCATTAACTGGCGCCTGGAAATGGACGCCAGCAGTTCCGTACTTCGTATAAGTGACTCAGGGACTATCAGTTACTCGAGTGCGATTAGATATAGTGCCTTTGGAATTGCGGAGATGTGTGCCTCCTGAGGAGGGAATGTGAGAGTTGATTGGCAAGCCCATGTTGTGTCCAGGATCGGGGCCCTCGAATGTACTGATTCAACATTGCAACATGGTTGCTGGCCAGTAACACCGCGTTACACCGTGTTCTCCGTATAAAGCACTGCCTAACTCAGTAAGACTTTGAGCGCGGCAGATGTATATCAACCAGCGTGGGTATACGTGGCATTCAAGATACATGCAAAAGCACCACCGTGCTGCAACGAGGATACTATTAGCCCAATCTTGGGGGTATAAGTGTATATAGTCGGGTCCACATGCATGCGGCCGGTTTTTCTACAGGTTCTGCAGCGTCTGTGCAGTCCGCGGGGGGCGTGCATCTTCTCGGCGCACCCTCTCCGCACGCTAAGCAGTAAGTACGCAGATCTATTCGGCGCTCCTCTATCGTCTGCGGCCAGGCCCACGTAACGGCGCGCGCTGCGCACCTCGTGCGGAAATCCAGCGTCAGCACCCGTGTACCTCCGCACCTTGTGTCGCTAGGCCTGCCCACGCCAGCGCACCCACCGCCTAGTCCTCTTGTACGAGCGCAAACGACGGGTCTGGGTGCAGCGTCTCCATTATGGCCATGCCTAGCGCGCTGCTGGGGACCGTGCTCAGGAAGCGCATGCCCAGGCCCTTTCCCAGCGCGCGCAGCAGGCCATGCTCCTTGATCAGGTTGCGCGCAATCACGCGCACGCCCTGCGTGTCCGTGGGCCGCAGCGCCGCGACCTCGGGCGAGTGCGCGAGCTGCTGCCGCGTCTTCACGACGTCGAGGAAATTCGTCGCGAGTACGGCTGTCGACGTCGCGAACGCCGCCGCGAGGGCGTTCTCGTGCGGGCGCAGGCTGTAGATGTTGCCGCCGGCCATGCGTTCGCGCGTGCGCTCGTATGTCACCCACCACACGACCGAGTGCGGCACGAACACGACGAGGCCCATGAAGTACCCGTGCATGAACCCGCGCATGCCCTCGAGCCGGTAAATCGAGCGCACCGTCTGCCACGCGCTCTGGCTACTGTCCGCAATCTGCATGCGGCCCTTCAGTACCTCCGTCGGCGTCCAGATGAACGACGATGAGATCTCGGCCACCGCGCCACTCACGATATAGTTCGTCAGGCTCGACGCGCCCACGTACGGCGTCAGCGCGGTCTTGCACTGCCGGTACGCCACGATGTACGCCGCCGACCCGGGCACGCTCAGCGCCAGCGACGGCAGCAGCCCAGACCAGTACCGGTGCAGCGGCATCACGTACGAGCCCCCTGTGGTCTGGCTCAGCGTGCGCAGCGTGTCCACGGGGTGGAACACGAGCTTCACGCTCACAGCCGAGACCACAGAGGACGCGATGGTTGAAACGTCCATGTCGGTACTCGGAAGGGCTAGGGTGCGGCGCGCTCTATGCGCGCGCAGCACGAGCGCCCGCGAGCGCCCACCGCGCGTGCCGGCAATTGCGGATCGCCCGGAAGCAGGGACAAGCTTGGATGGGGGCGCACCGTTGCAAACGCGGGCGCATGCGGGTGCGGGCGTGTCCGGGCAGAAAGGCGGCATGCGTGCTGCGCTCCGGGGCTGGCGCACGAGCCCGGATATACGGAGCGTGCAATGCACACGGCTACCAGTCCACGGTCTAGTGCGCGCGACGGCGCGCGCGGCCAGCCCGGTCGCGTGCGTCCGCTTACTACGGTCAATGTGGCCAGGTTCACTTCGAGCCGCACGCCCTAGCCCATGTTTACACCTCGCTAACCCCACGCCGCCGGCCCAATTTTCGGACCGGGACCCAGCGGATGCCGAAAGAGAGCAGCATGAAGGTGTTCGTGCGCGTACGCCCGTTCGTGGCGACCGAGCTCAAGCCTGCGACCGCCGCGTCCGAGAGCGTGTGCGCGCATCCCGTCGTAGACGTTACCAGCAACGAGACGCTGAACTACAACCCGTCGCGGCTGAGCGTGCTCGCGCCAGTGACAATGTTCTCGACAACGCGCACGCGCGTCCGCTACGACCAGCGGTACCAGTTCGACCGCGTCTTCGACCAGGACACACGCGAGGAGACCATCTTCGACGCGGTCGCGCGGCCCATGATCGAGGACGCGCTGGCGGGTAACAATGCTACGATGTTTGCATACGGCGCCACGGGTTGCGGCAAGTCGCACACCGTCAGCGCCGTCAACCGGCTGACCGCGGAATGCCTCTTCGCGAGACTGGCCGAGCGCGCCAACGAGTCCGACGTACGCGTCGAGCTCTCCTACGTCGAGCTATACAACGAGAAGCTCATCGACCTCCTACCGGCGGCAGGGCGTCCGCTGTCGAACGCCGAGAAGATCGGTGGCCTCGGCCTCCGCGACGGCGCGCCTGGCGGGACAGAAATCGTCGGCCTGGCCAAGTACGCCATCGGCTCGCCAGAAGAGTTTACTGCGCTCTGCGCGCGTGGAGACAGAGTGCGGTGCACCGCAGCCACGCAGGCGAACTCGCAGTCGTCGCGCAGCCACGCGCTACTCACGCTTTACATCGATACTCGTGACAAAAGCCGGCTCACGCGAAAGCGGTCGACCCTGACCATCATCGACCTCGCGGGTAGCGAGCGCGCGCTGAGTACGCGCAACCGCGGCCAGCGGCTTGCCGAGGGTGCTAGCATCAACAAGTCCCTGCTCGCACTCGGGAAGTGCATTAATGCCCGGGCCCGTAAGCAGCGCTTCGTGCCGTACCGCGAGAGCAAGCTCACGCGGCTGCTCCGCAGCTGCCTCGACGGCGAATGCACGGCTGCCATGATCATCTGCATCTCGCCGTCGCTCCTGCACTTCGACGAGACGCACTATTCGCTCGAGTACGGGCAGCGCGCATCGTGCGTTACGAAACGCAAGATTCAGCGCAAGACGTGGATCCTGAACAGGGCCTCAGACACAGCCGTCATGGACTGGGCCTCTGCGTTCGTCGCCAGGGTGCGCAAGGGCTCAACCCATCTAGACGAGCGGCTGCGTACCGAGCTCGACTGGACGAGCATGTCGCCGGAGAAATTCGCTGACCTGGTGATAGAGTATTTTCGCCCGCAGAACGAGGAGGGGTCCTTCCGCACGCCGCCGTTAGCTACGTACTCCCGCTCGCCCGTCGCATATCTCGAAGAGAGGTCGTCCGCAACCCCTGTCAAAAGAGTCAAGGTTGAGTAAGATTCTTGTGGTCTGCATATCGCTGCGCTTATCTGGAGTCCGGCCGCGTAGCATGCATCTCGCCATCCGCCTCCGGAACGCCAGGTCTCGTCTCAGCTCTTTTAATCGGCAGTTAGGCGTTTATCCATGCCCCTGCGTCCGAACACTCTACATGGACGGCACAATTCAGTGCGCTGCACAGAGCGGTAAGTCACGACAAGGATTTTTATCGCCCCATTGGATGAGTTGGCTACATAAGATCACTACATACTTAATCAATAATAACTCAAGGGTCAATCCTGCGGTTCAGATTCCGGCGGGTCTGCGTAGGGGCTTGACACTCTTGTTGCTAGGATCTCTGCCACAGTCCTCCGGTGAGCCTTTATGGCTTGTGCGCTGGGTACAGGTTCCGGCGGCAGAGCGTCTGTCTCCTCAAGGACATTGTAGACGTGCAGGAGGTCACGCGTCCTCGCCGGCGGAGCCATCGTGGCCTCCAGAGTGACGTTGAGATGACTGTGCGGTTTCCTCCGGTACTTGCAGCTACACAGGAATCTGTCCTCAGCGGGCAGCCGTTCGGGCCTGCTCCTTAAAGCAATAGCCATCTCGTTCTCCTGTCCCTCCTCAGGAGGTGCGCCGAAAACACCGATGTACTCCTCAATTGCACTGCAGGTGCGCAATACAATGACCTCTAAGTCGGTCACATCTTCCGGAGGGGCAGCCTCAAATAAGACGTGCATACTTGAGTGCAGAAGATAGGGTACCAAGTGGAAAGAGGGCACGTCGGGAGACAGCCACCTGTGACGGATGCCACTGTGGTACATCACTCTCCAGAGACACAGCCACGCAGCGGGCATGTTATTGGCCATACACCAACGGAAGATTCGAGCAGAACACCACTCGGAGTAAGTGGCGCTCTGTAGAGTCTCATAGCTTGCACGCATCTGACCCTCAATCAGAGCATCTAGCTCATCCAATTCCTCGGTGCTCAACGCAGGAAACCGCCGATTGACTACCCGATAATCATGGCTGCTCGCCAAAACTGCGCCGTCGGCATCTCGGCCCCTTCGAACCCACGTCGTGTCACCCGCGACTTCGGCATAAGCCGGTCCGTGTCCATAGTAGAACAGAAGGCTTTCTGGGGTTATGCACTGAGGGACGCTGAGCATGGCCCTAACGATGGCCTTGAGAACAAATCGCAAGCTCTCATTGCCCTGAGGTCGGTCAAACACAGATGTAACAGCGCGATCCAGCAACCGATTGGGACTGAACGCGCACACATTGTCAGCGAATCCCTGCTGCTGGACCAGTCGCAGGAACCATCTGCAGACACGTTCGATCTTCTTGTTGCCGGCTTCGAGGCGTTCGGCGGCGATCACTTCGACGTCACAGGAGACGTGTTCTGACACGCTAGCTGGGAAGGACGTCCTGAAATTCCGGAATCCTTCCTTATGGAGCCGCACCCAGAAATCCGCAACACTCACAGGATTACGGGGGTCATGACTGCCGTCATCAAGAACAACTCCGCCTCCCACGCCTTTCACGTAAATCATGTACGCGACTATCACAAGGTCAGACCCTGTCTGGGCCGTGAGAGTGAATAGGTATGCACAGCCATCATGGCAACACACAGTCGACGCTTCCAGCAGTAAGTAAGGCGATGAAAGTGCACCTTCACAGGCGGCTTTTCTGATCCAAGCATGAGCGATGCTGTCACCATCGTCGTACAACCATGACTCTGGCGTGTCATCCTCTAGGCGGTAGTTTTGGCCCTCGCCATTCTCTTCGTCGGAATCCCCGTCGGAGCTAGACTGTGCGTCATCATCCGGCGCAGGCTCCGATGCTTCGCTGAACGCCTCCGAGGGAGCGTCCGGGGAGTCGTTGGAGGCTGCACCAGATGGAACATCTGAATGAGAACTCTCGGCCGCCTTATCGGCATTGAGGTTCAAATCTGCCTCATTAAGGCAACGAGTGCACGACCGAGAGTCGGAGCCAGAGCCCAGGGCATCCCCACTAGCAGCGAAAAGGTGATCACAGTCAGAATTGGGCAACGGATGATCGATTATCTCAGTGATACGCCCAGAGTCAGCACCAGCAGCAGCGATGAGCCGACGTATGCGGCGACTGCTGGCCCAGGACATGGATTCTTGCGCATTTCTCACATTGATTAGGTGGCCCGCAGGACGGAGAAGATCGGTCCTCTGAGCCAAGTTGTGGCCGTGCCGGTGCCAGATGTGGATCTTAAGCATTTTGAAATTGTGGAAGATTTCCAGACTCCCGTCGCAAGGATCCTCCGGGTCGTTGCGACGAGCACAGTTGAAGTAGAAAACGGCACCTTCAGCCACATCCTCTTTATAGGGCGCCTGAAAAACGTAGAATGGCCGCAGCGTGTCCAATATCATAGCGTTAAGATTCTCCATTGCATTCGGAATGTGCTGGTACTTCTTAATAGAGGACGGGATACGAACTTCGTACAGGTGGTTGACGTTCAGGACACCCGGATTGGTATCAGCCAAACGCCGATACTTAGCAATCAGTTTGTTTTTATCTTTGACTATCTGATGCCACAGAGACCGGAACTGAAATCCGGTGATTCTGCGCCGATTTCGAGTGTGAACTCGTGATCGTTCGTCGGAACGGGACATTTAGAGGTGCTTGGAATGGGGTCCTATGCAGCCTTATATAGTCGAGCGAACCGTTCGCGTGCAGCTCTCTCCAAAATTACCTTAGCATGCATGTAGGGTGTGTGATATCGAACCCTACATGTAAGCGATAGGCATGAGGTGTGAAATTTGCGGGAGAACACGCTGATCATTTTGACAGTGGTGGAATTTATGTAGGACAGTGTAATTTGGTCTTTTTTTCGGCTCCTAGCGCGACTTGCATCATTTTTTTTCGCGGTGCGTCTCTCGCCCGTCCCGTCAACAACACGGTTTCATCTGCATGCAGCGTGCTTGAGATCCGGAATACGAGCCCTATAGAATGCGGTATTTTCTTGGGTCTGTCTCTCAGGAGCAAGTGGCAACCAGGGCCCCAGGAGAAATCCGCGGTGCCTTGCAGTAACCGTTACTCCCATATACGGATACTGCCTGAGCCTCCAACCATCGAAAACGAGAGAATCAAAGTCCGCAAGGCGGAAGCCCACGAATTACTCAGACCCGATTTTATTACCTGATACCAAATAATTCACTTGCCTTGCATATATCTTTGATAAATCAACATACAAGGAGGAAAACCCAATCAGCACGAGGTACGCGGGTGCATGGACTCGAGAAACCAACGACGATCCGTCGGAATGGATCCAGAAAAAATATGACAGAGTCCGCTTTTGATGTGCTCGAAATCGTAGTGCTGCTAGCAGCCGATCTATGCGTTCTCTCGAGAATCGCAGCACAAAGGATCGAGATGGGCACACACAGCAACAGCAAACACTTAGTGTCCGATTTCCTGCAGGAAATGACGTTTTTTGTGCCAGCTTTTGAAAATCTGTTCCCGGATAAATCGAGATCGACCGCTGTGGTCTCGCGGTAACTTCCTACGAGGTGCTGATTTTTTTGCTAAGTAGTATGGGATTGAATTAGCTAGGTGCCAGCTGTTCGCGCACGTTTTAGTTTTTTCCCTCGCGGGGAATGCAAGTGACACTGAGTTGGGGTGAAACAGTTTTTGGATGTCATGCAAGGCTGCAGGATGGGCGCAGCCGCGTGCATGTGTCAGGGGTGTATGCAATGACAACGCGCAAGAAACTGATAACCCTTTGTCAAGAAGCGGCCAGCCCACCGGGAAACCGGCCCGAAAGAACGGTGCGCAACATGCAAGACCGTGTGCACTCGCAAGGGCTCAAGGCTCAAATGAATGCTCTCAAGAAGACACACGTAAATCTTCACAATTAGATAGCGACAAACGAAACGTACATAACAGCCGCAAAGGGGATCTCTTAAATGGATTACAAGGCACACGCCGCGGTGCGCGAAAAAGCAAAGGCCGGTTAGCGGGAACTAGGCGTAGAAACTGACATTTTTGCTCTTGCGCGCCTGAACCTCGCCAATGGCTTCTACGAAATCCTCGTGATCGATCTCGTTCTTGCCGCCGCGTAGCGCGATCATGCCCGCCTCGACGCAGACGGCCTTGAGCTGGGCGCCGTTGAACTCGTCTGTGGAGCGCGCGAGCTCGTCCCAGTTTATGTCGTCGGCAGTTGTCATCTGGCGGCTGTGGATCTGCAGGATGCCCGCGCGGGACTCCTCGTTAGGCAGTGGGAACTCGATCTTGCGGTCGAGGCGCCCCGAGCGCAGCAGGGCCGGGTCGAGCACGTCGACACGGTTCGTGGCGGCAAGCACCTTGACGCGGTCGTCGCTGCCGAACCCATCCAGCTGGTTCAGCAACTCGAGCATTGTGCGCTGGACCTCGCGGTCGCCGCTCTTGTCGCTGTCAAAGCGCTTGGTGCCGATGGCATCGAGCTCGTCAATAAAAATGACGGTCGGCGCCTTCTCCTTGGCGAGCGCGAAGGCGTCGCGCACCATTTTCGCGCCGTCGCCGATGAACATCTGCACGAGCTGCGGCGCGGCGAGCTTCATGAACGTGGCGTTCGTCTGCGCAGCACACGCGCGCGCAATGAGCGTCTTGCCCGTGCCTGGAGGCCCGTACATGAGCGCGCCTTTGGGCGCCTTGATGCCCATGGCCTTGAACTTGTCGGCCTGCTTCATGGGCGAGACGACGGCCTCATCGAGCTCCTCAATCTGCTTGTCGAGGCCGCCGATGTCACTGTAGCTCTCACTGGGGCGCTCCTCGACCTCCATGGCCTTGACGCGGCTGTCGTACTCGGCCGGCAGCGTGTCCAGCACGAGGTACGAGTCCTTGTTGACGCCGACAAGATCGCCGGGCTTGAGCGTGGCGGGGTCGACGAGGCCGACGAGCGGCAGGAACACGGTCTGTCGCGTGCTGGTCTTGACGACGGCGCTGACGCCGGTGCGGGCGCTGTGCTCCTCGCGTGCGGCGCCGTCGCCGGCCTCCTCGCCCTTCATGTCGAGCAGCTCGACGATGTTAGCAACGAGATACGGCAGTTGCTTGTTGTTAGCGATCTTCTCCTTGTTCTCGGCGATCTGCTCCTTCATCGCGGCCCGCTCGTGCGACACGCGCTGGAACTCGGACCGCATGATGCGCACGTCCTTGTCGATCATGCTCGCGCGCATCCAGATCTCATCCGCGCTCATGCTCATGATCTCCTGGTCGATGTCGGGCATCGGCTCGTCCGTCGTCGTCATTGTTAACGCCACAAGCGTGCCAGTGAGGTTGCGTGACTAAGTGGTTGACCTTGTGTGGGGCCGCCAGTGGCAACGCGGGCGGGGATAGAGTGGAGAGCTCCAGCGCGCGACTATCTAAACAAGCTGCCGGAACGTGATTTCCACATGCGCAGCGTCGTCCACAGTGAGAACGCCTGACGGGTCCGGGTGCGGCTGCATGCGGCTGTTTGTATACCGTTGCCGCGTTCGCGTATATATAAATATATATGTACACCTATCACACTCACACATTTCTATACGCATATGCATACGCGTTTAAATATGTACATCCAGTGCGCTCTGCCGGTCGAGGCATTGCTTCTCAGTGGAAAAAGAGCCAGAGAGCGAGGCTGTGCACAAAAGGACGCGGCTGGCAGCCCCCGTTCCACGCCAGCACCGGTGCTGCAGAGTGTGTCCGCCGCGTGCTCGCTCTCACCAGCCTACTCCTCGGGCTCCGCGCGACTCTGCGCGGCCATTAACAGCGCCGCCTTGAAGGTGGCAACGCGTGCGACGTCGGCGGTCGCCACACAGTATCGGTCGACCGCACGCTCGAAGCGCGGCATCAGCGCACGTAGCTCGGCGAACTTGTCAAGCGCTTGCTGCATGTATTCCTCCAGCGGCCGCTCCGCGTCGTAGCGCGTGTTCATGGAGCGCAAACCCTAACAGCGGGCTAGTTCTTCTGCGCGTCGCGTCGCGCCAGCTCCTGCTTGAGCACGCTCGCGAAGTCGTCGTCAAGGTGGTCGTCGTCCTCCCACTGCTCCTCCCACAGATTTGTCGGCTGCTGCGGCGTGTCCGCGTCCCAGCTCTCAACCGGGAAGTCCTCGAACTCGTCGCCGGCCTCTAAACTCACGAGATGCGCGCTGACCTCTTGTTTCGCCGTCGACATGTGTGTGCTACGTGGCAGTGCGCGCTCAGGTCCTCGCCGTCCAGCGCTGCTTATAAATGGCGTTTTGTGGCGGCGGCCCCGAGCGCTTCACGTAAGCGCGTGCTGCCCGCCTTTGCCCCTAATGACTTCGATAGGCACCGGGTACGACCTCTCGAACAGCGTGTTCAGCCCCGACGGCCGCGTGTTCCAGGTCGAGTACGCGGCCAAGGCCGTCGAGAACGGCTCGACGTCGCTCGGCATCCGGTGCAAGGACGGCGTCGTGCTCGCGGTCGAGAAGATCACCGTGTCCAAGCTGCTCAAGCTCGGCGCGAACCGCCGCGTACAGACCGTGGACACACACGTCGGCGTCGTGTACTCGGGCATGACGCCTGATGGCCGCCATGTCGTGTCGCGCGCGCGCGACGAGGCGCGCCAGTGGCGCGACACGTTCCGCGAGCAGATGCCGATCCCGACGCTCGCGGCGAACGTCGCGTCGTACGTCCAGCTGTACACCGTATACAACTCGGTGCGCCCGTTCGGCGTGTCGACGATCGTCGGCGGTGTCGACGACGAGGGCAGCCACCTGTTCATGGTCGACCCCAGCGGGCAGTCCTGGGGCTACCGCGGCGCCGCGGCCGGCCGCGGGCGCCAAGCCGTCAACAATGAGCTCGAAAAGCTCGACTTTGACGCGCTCACGGCCAAGCAGGCTGTCAAGGAGGCAGCGCGCATCCTCTACGTTGCGCACGAGGACAACAAGGATAAGGACTTCGAGCTCGAAATCTCTTGGGCGACGCTGGCAAACGGCGGGCGCCACGAGCTCGTGCCGGAGGCGCTGCTCGAGGAGGCAAAACAGTACGCCGAGGAGCAGCTCGACGCTGACATGGAGACATGAGCGGTGGCCGGCGCGCACCGCGCGAGTCTGTCTAGCGCTCGCGCTGCTCTCGCTGCCTCATCCTCATGCGTTTAATGTCCCTGTACCGCGCTTCGCAGCGCGCCTGAATTAGGCCAATGCCGCGCAGCGGGGCGCGGTGTGCCTGTGTCGCGCGCGCGAAAGCGAGCAGCCCGGGCGGGTAATGAACATGTCCCGGCCCGCGACGCTTCTGAGCTCGCGTACTCGCGTACTCGCCAGCAATGCAGCCCACCCATGGGCGGTGCAGTGCGGGTGCCGCCCGCGCGGCGTGTGGTCCGCTGTTGCCACTGAATTGTCTATAGTAGTGTTGTAAGTACTGTTACTTCGGTGGTTTCTGACCTCTGCCACGCGCCGTGAATATAGCACCATTAAACCGGCGGTAGCCGTCAAACATCGGCCTTGTCGTTTATTCGCGACGGCGCTGAACCCTACGGCTGGCGAGCGTCAAGGGCATGCAGGAGCCTCGCAACCCAGACATGCATGTTTCATAACGGCATGTTGCTACTTGCGCGGAATGCAATTGTTTACGCGTCGCGCGAATTAGCAAGCACCCGCCGCGCTGAGGGGCGTGTTGGGTCAGCGGAGATGTTGCTGAGCGCGTGGGTCTGCGCGCCCCCCCCCCCTGCCCCTCCCACTGCGCGAAAAACTAATACGCGCGCTTGACTCACAACGAGAGCACGCCGAGAGCAGAGTTGAGTAGGGTATCAGAATATTAATCTAAGGTAGTTCATGAGCACTAATTAAACAGAGGGAGTACCCGCGGCGTCCGCACCGTGTGCTCAACACCTCGCGCTTCGACCTAGTAACAGGCACTGCTCATCCGCACGGGCCGTGGATTAGTGCTTGGGGGCACTCATCTGCGGCGGCCATTGCGTTAAGACAGCTCCACGATCCGCCTGTTTTGGCGGGTCGCGCTGCCGTGCGCGACAACCCGCATCGCAGCCACGTAATCGCGTATGTCGGAGTACCTGAACAAAATCGTGCGCGTGAGCTGCACGGACGGCCGGCACCTTTATGGTCGGCTGCGCGCATTCACCGCGCAGAGCGACGTTATCCTAGCGGATGCCGTCGAGCAGCAGCCTGGGTCCACGTTCTGCCGCAGCGCGGGCGCCGTAATCGTCCCGGGCGATAAGATGACCAGGATATGTTTGCAGCGGCTGTAGTCCGCGCAACGCCTCGTTATATAGATCAAGATGCTAAATAATAAACGGAAGCTGCTGTCGTGGCCCTGCCCGCGCGCTGCGTGCGTGCTTTCCACCGCAAGCCCAGCCGGCCCTGCGGCCTGAAAACGGCCGCAAACGCTGCGGGCTGGCCCCGACGCTGCACCTCTACTATGCACACAAGCACGACGGCCGCGCAAGCGCTGCCATCGCGACGGCGCGCGCGCCAAAACGCCTGCCACGCGGAGATCCGCACGTGACCGCCGATTGCCGTCATGTCCGGCAGCCAGACGTCTTTCCCCGCGTTTGCGGACGCGCAGCGCGCCGGAATCCCGCCTCCCGCGCGGCCACCGCCCGCGGCACACGCGATCCCACAGCAGTGGTATCCGGAGCGCCCCGCGTACACGCAGCAGCAGGCGTACGGAAACTACGCACCGCCGCCGCCGCACCCGCCGAAAGCCGCACCCGCCGCGGCCCCCCCGTCGATGTACGCGCCGCCGCCCGGCGGCATGGTGCCGCACGCGCCGTACGGCGCGCCCGAGGGTCCAGCCGGCCCGGCTGGCGCGCCGCTGGGTCCCGCGGCGCGGCTGCAGGCGCTGCCGAGTCACGCGCAGCGCACGGCGGCCACGGTGCCCCGCGCACCGGGGTACCCCCCGTTCACACAGCCGATCCAGCCCTCGACGTTCCCCGGTGGGACGCCGATGGCGCCCGAGGACATCCCTGCGCGTATCGCGAGCGCGAACGCGGCACTGGCGGCGATCCACTCGGTGACGCCGCCCGCGCCGCCGCCGGAGGTCAAGAACAACCCGAAGATGGCGCTGACGGCGCTGCCGCAGCTACCTGGCGGCGACATCCGCGATGAGGTCGTATTCAGCGAGAAGGCCGGCGTCGCCGTCGTCGACGAGCTCACTGCGCAGAAGTCCGCGGCCGAGTTCAGCCGGTTCGTGAACGAGAAGCGGCGCACGCGGCACGAGCTGTGGGAGCTCTTCTGGACGAACCGGCTCGATCTCGACCGGCGCATCTTGCGCGAGGAGAACGAGTGTTTCGTCGAGGCGCAGGAGGAGGTTGCCGAGTACGACCGCGAGATCGAGGGCGACGGCGCGCGCAGCGCGAAGCTGATCGCGGCGCCGTTCATCGTGAACACGACGGGCTCGTTCGACATCCCGCCGCCGCCGCCGGTCGTTATCCCGGACCCGGAGGAGGTCATGCGGCAGTACCAGCACATGCACGCGCAGGCGGCGCAGCAGGCGCACGTGCAGGCGCACGCGATGCGCCAGTCGGCCCTCACCCGCCGCCCCGCTGCCAAGGGATTCCGCTAGGCGACAGGTGCTCGAATTCCCGTTCGTCCCGTGGCAGCCGGCAGCCTGCCGACGCCCCATTCGGACTCTGCCCGATGTGGACGCACGGCCGCAGCACAATCCAGGCATAGCCCGGACACTGCCGGACACTCTGGGCCCTCGCGGGTCTCCTTCATTAAGGACGATACAGCGAATACGATAGGATAAAGGTGCTTATATGTGCCTACGTCCGCGACGCGGGGGGGGCCGCTTGCTGGGTATCTACGTACGGCGACGCCGCGTGCGCACACAGCTCGCCGTGGGCCGCACCGCGGGCTAGACAGTGCTGAGCCGCGCCGCGCCGATAATTACTGCGCCGCGGCGGTGTGCAACGCCAGTGCAGACGGTCTACAGAAGCTTTTGGTGGTCGACGCCGCGCCGCTTGAGCAGCCGCAGCAGGAAGAGGAGGCCCAGCTGCACGAGCAGCACGACGAGCGCGATCTTTCCGAGCGTCGGCGGCCGCGGCGCGTCGCGCTGCGCCGCGTGCGCGGTATCCACGGCCGCTGCGGCGATCTTCTGCGTCTCCTCGACCAGCAGGCGCAGCGCGCGCAGCTCGTCGTGCACGAGCTCCTGGCCCGCAGCGTGCTCAGCGCCGCCTGACTCCGCCTGCCGCTGGCGGCTCGCGACGTCGCTCAACGACACGGCCAGCGCGTCGAGGTGCCGCGTCAGCCGCTCGTCGAGCTGTTTCAGGTGCTGCTCGAGGCCGGCTGCGCGCTGCGCCTGCGGCGCGAGCAGCTCGCGCACACCGGCGACCACGTCATCCGCGGC